>JAVKLA010000061.1:15336736-15387217 GCA_034782735.1 Sagittarius serpentarius | reverse complement strand
CCCCCCCCAAATTAGGGACGCCCAGACAGGAGGGCAGGTGGGACTCGCACCCCAAGCTCCTCCGCTCCCATCCAGTCCAATACATCATGGGCCACGGTCCCTAATTTGCCGATTTAATTCATTGCACTAAGGTTTCTCACAGCCTGCTGCCTCAGCTGGGTTTTGTTTTGGCTTCTGGTTTGATTTTTGCAGCGCTGTTTGCTGTGCGCAGCCCTGCGCTATAGGTGGCAGTGCAGGATGGAAATTGCACACCCCTTCGCTCTTTAATAACAACCCTGAGCTGCCATGGTTCCTCCAGCTTGTCCCGGCGGAGGCGGCCAACCCCAGATCGCTACTTTCTGCAGATCTGCCTGCAAATCTCACTCAATTTTTTTTTAATCTGGTTTTTAATAACAACAGAAACGTGACCCGCAGAATTTACAGTGGGCAAAAGTGACAAGGAAGCTCTCCGCAAATTAACAGCGGCTTCTAAGAAAACACACAAATGCTCAAAATCCACTGGCAAATTTGGCCGTGGTGTTGCAACACAGGAATATTTTGCGTTTCAAAGGGAGCAGGCAGTTGATTTCTCTGCATGTTTCTCAGTGCAAGATCACATCTATGAAAAGACTCTGCTTATACTGGAGTTCTGCTGCTGTAAATGAAAGCATGCACCTTATCATCCCATTGGTTATTTAGACGGACACTAAAATCTACCCAAATGTAACCATTTGCAGCAAATTTTGCCCATTTTGTTCTGCCTTTGTACAGTTCCCCGGCGTTCTGGGACTAGAAGTAAGAAAGGAAGCAAAATCCAACTCAGTTCTGCAATAGGAGATGTAACGCTGGCAGGAGTAGGGATGCTACCAAAGAGATCATGATGGGAAGTGAAGAATATCATAAACCATTACAGCAAGATGCTTTTAAAAAATCCCTCCAGGTACCCAGCTGCATCTGTTGATGCTTAAACACCTTCAGAAATCTGGCCACCAGCCCACTGCTCAAGATGTTAAGGAAAAAAAAGAAATCAGCAAAGAGTAAAAGGCATAAGAAAGACAAATCCCTCTTGCCACTGGCAAGATGAAAGGAAAACCCCAACCTTCATCATGAGTGGGGTGGAGAAAACTGCAAACGATAAATGCCATGACAGTTGTCCTTCTCTTCCTTCAGAAGATGGAGCTGGATTGGGATTAGGTACCAGCAGACTTTTTTCTTTCACCTTCAACAAACGGTCTGACGAAGAGTTCCCTTTCACCTGCGCTGTCCCAGGGCTCGATCGATGAACTGGCGTAGCTCTCTCTGACAAGGAGATATGCAGCACTTTTCTCTTACAGGATTTTAATGTGATTTTACACATCAAGAGGATTCAAATGACAAGAATGAATGGCAGTAGCCAACCTCATGGCTTGATATTCTGATGAAATGATGCCCTGGCACATCCATCACACTGTTCTGCTGTCAAGAGAACTCCCAACTCTGGAAGATGAGTGTGTTTTTCTTTTACAGTGTTAAAAAAAAAGAAAGGGGGGAAAAAAGCATCTGTCCTTAAGCCTAACTGCTACGTAAATGTAACTTTGAGGTAAGACACAGCCAGATACACAGGATCTATGGTTCAGCTCCAAACAGGGAGGGCACAACTGCTCCTGGCTCCATCTGAAGGCATGTGCGTGGGGTGAAGCCTGCGCTGCGTGCAAGAATAGACCTGGGACCTGCAGAATAGACCTGCAGAGCTCAGCAGGCGAGACAAGCCGAAAGACTGAAGGAAGATTCATTTCTTGCCAGCGGCATATGTAGACGTCTTGTGCCAATCCCTGTACATTCACCTTGGAGAAGCTGATGCAGACACGAGTGAGAGGGAGCAAGGTGTAAGCCTGAGCGTGCACGGAAGGACCACGGTGAGGATATTTGCTAAGCATGGGGCTGGGGAGATGCAGGGATGCAGATCCTGATGTTGCCCAGGCAACACTCACTTTTGCAAGGTGACCCTTTGTCTCTCCTGATTTTTTAAGTACGGTGTCTCACTCTAAAATGCAGATTCTCCAAGCAGTAAATAAGACTGATTATCTCCTAGTGCTCTTCCCCGTATCTTTTCAGAGCTTATTACCCGCAGCACTGCTTGTGGCTAGGTAAGGCAGGAAATTAAGAGCAGCTCCACAACTGTGGCTTGTACAGGGTGGGAGAGGAGATGTCCGGAGAGAAGCACAGGTAAGATGTGGTGCCTGGGGCGGTGGGTGCAGGACACCCCGAGCTGCGTTGCCGACCCCACTGAGCAAACGGACCTGCTGCAGAGTTAGCAGGATTTAGGGGAAGGACGAGCCTTTACAAAAAGCTTTGAGTTTATCCTGCATAAAGTTCTTTCAGAGCCCCTGATAAAGCTGCGTATAGTGTTGCTGCTATTGCTCTGTGCTGACTGCAGGGCTTCATACCCAGAGCATAAGGTTTAGCCCTGTGCTTCCCACGGGCTACATTTGCGTGCAATAACCAGCGTTTGCCCCCTCCAGACTGCTTTGAAACTTCAGGGTTGATGTCTCCCAGGAAGCACTGGGGACAGTCAGTGTTTTCCCACCATGTCTCCTTTCCCAGGGTGTAGCACCATGGTTCGCACTAATTATGAGACACCGATCCCATTATTATGGAGCAAAATTACCAAGTGCTGGAAAGAGCACAACAAAAACTGGTGGAGTGGGAAACTTGAAATGAGGTGGAAGTAATATCTGCTGCATACACGAGGCCCAGATTTGCTAATTGGACATTGCTGAGGTCAGTAAGGTGGAGTGAGGAAAGGAAGGCATCGCGAGTGGGATGAAATTACCCTTCCTGATGAAGAGGCAGGCAGGAGATATATGGGATAAATTGTGACTCTGCACCTCCCAGCCAGCAAATGGGATTAAAACACAGTGAGAGAGGAATCGCAGCAAGTAAGAAACCTCTTCTCCGGGCGTGGAGGAGGCACAGGAAGAAGTGGGGCAGCCGGCAAGATGTATTTGCATTTGAAGGAGTGGGGAAGGAGGAATGCAGGGCAAAGGCATGAGCTCTGCTGCCTTGTGTAAAGCCCTGAAATGTCCTCTTCACCCCGGCCCAGGCAGCTGCCCCAGTCCCCGAGAGTCCAACAGCCCCTTCAGGCAACGCGACCTGCCCTGAGCGTGGGGCAGAGCAGGCAGCAGCCAACTCATTTTTGTTGTTATGTAGCATTTGGTCGCCCTATTTTGCTGCCTTCGCTTTGATGCAACGAGCCTGTGGGGAATAAAGCTCAGTGGGAGATTGCTTACGTGGTTTCTAACCCATTAGTTTCTTTTATTGGCTGTTGCCTCAATAAAAAAAAAAAAAAAAAAAAAAGAAAATCAAGGAAAAGTAGTTCAAGGTGTGAAGAATTCATATGGCAGGAAAATATATAAAATGTTATTGGCTTTGTCCCCCTTGGCTCCAACCTCAATCGTCTCACCATGCTGTGCATTTATCCTTCTATTATTACCCATAATGACAGGGAAATTTTAGCTAGTCCTATGCAAAAAGCCAGCCTGCTCCTCTGCCCTCCCCAAAGAGAACCATCCTGGCTTAAGCTCACATCCTTGGCATCTGATTTCAGCCTAGCAGGGTGTTTCAATACCAATAAACATCTTGTTTTCATGTGAAGAGCTGTTTCAGCTACATTCTTTCCCATCTTTTGTGAGCATCCAAGGCTCTGTGTAAAACTTTTTATTGATCACATAAATAGCAGCTCTGCTTCCCTACAGGCCCCGACTTCACAAAGTGTTTTGATATCTGGAGAATGAAAGGTTCAATAGAAAACTAATTCCCTCAGCTTCCCAGGACTGTAAACCCAGGGCTGCTGGTTTCTCGTCTCCTTGGCAGAGTGTGGTCCGGGGAAGAGAGCAGGGGAGCAGGGAGATGAATTTTTGTCTTGTCCCGGCTGTGCTTAAGGCAGTTTATACACGGGCACGCAGCTAGTCTGCAACAAAGGCAGAAGCAAAGCCACTGCACAAAGAGCGGAGAGGCGATCATTAAAGATTTAATTGGTCTGAAAGCATCCTGAAATACTAAGGAGAGACCTAAACCAAGGAACTTTGAGCAGGAAGCCTCCCAAGCTAGAAAGCATGGGTGGTTTTGCTGTTTGCGGACACTGATATCGGTGTGGTGGGCAGTCATTTGCACTGCTGTCATGCTAAGAAATTCTCCAGGGATGGGATGCTCTGGCCCCGCCGGTGAGAAGCAGCTCCCTTCATCCCTGGAGAAGCTCTCTTAAGCCACCACGTCTCACGAGCACAGACCGAGACCACTCCCTGCAGCTGCATTTCTCCAAGGCACTGCCGAGACATGACAAAGGACCGCTGTGAAATCCGTGGCCTGAAACCCAGACGAGGTCCTTCCCGTCTGTGTCCTGCCTGTCAGACCCATTGCACCATCACCTTTTGTGCAAATGAGTGAGGGCAAGCACAGAACTGCTTCAACTGCAGCCACGCAGAGCTCACGGGGAAGAAGATTAATGGGAGCTACCAGGGAGCCTCATCAGTCCTTGTTCAGGAATCAGAAATCCCAATCGAAACCTGCCGTGACTCATAGCTATGTGCTGGCACAAATTCGACCTCGTTTGGATAACAAAGGGCAGATCCTGTTCTGAGCTGTATTATAAAACCTTTGTGACTGTGTGTTTATCGCAGCAGGCTAAAAGGGCACTAGCAACTTTGCTGACCTTGCTGCTTGCAGATGGCAGTGCATGACAGCCCTGGAGCTGACAGGGTGGTGGCTTTTGGAAGAGACGCAATGGCAGAGGCAACGCCTGAACCCCGCTATGGCTGGAGGGTCCCAGCCCAGCCCACCAGCCTGGTGCTGAGCCACCAACAGATGCCCCGAATCAGCACAGCCCTTGGGTAAATTAAAGCTGCCTTCCTCCGTCTGAAGGTCTGCCCGGTGGTGGCAGCAATGGAGGGCACAAGTGGAGCGACGGCAAGTGCCCTGTGAGATGGATGGGAGAAAGCATCCTTTGCAGGTATAAAGTCTCCCCTCATCTCAAATGCTACACTGTCAATTAATGAGAATGATTTGAATAGCAGCAATTACTTGAGACTCACGAGCCTTGGGAGAAGGGAAGATTTGGGGTATCTGTGTTCAGCTCTTGGGGCCAAAGAACGGACTCGTCTCTATCTCTTGAGGTCCTACTAGCTCCTCCGTGGGGACATACTATTAAACCGTCCTTGTCCATGGAGAAAAATGTACAGAAGAATTTGCAGGCTGGAATTTAGTAGCCCAGCCAAAATGCAACACCTGTTTCACCTCAAGTACCTGATCCTGAGTACTCAGACAACTGCTTTTTAAAGCCTCACCTACAGAAGGTGATGATGGAGGGTTACAGGGTTTTTGTTTTGTTTTGCATTAATAATTTTTGAGATTTTCAATAGTTTTTCTTACAAGAAAAATCCATTCACAAACATAAAGGTGAAGCCTGTTTCCGCACCAATGTTTTCCCTTCTCTGCTTCTCATACAACTTTATTTGTAGGCTGGTGATAATGAGAACTCTGCTGCTATTGATTTTTAAAAAAACATATATAACTTTGAAACACTGTAGATATTACATGAACTTTGGAACAAGATAAGAAGAGGTAGTCACATTTGCAGCCTCTCCAGCCCTTTAATTAATCTGGACAGCAAACTCTAGCTCTATTCCTAGAACACAGTGACTACCTCTCCTGCATATTCTCATTTTCTACAGAGATGTAGGTACTGGAACTAAATCTGCACCCCACAGGGATCTAACTTCTGACACAATATTTTTATAACACACAGGAGAACTGACGTGACCCTGCTTCTTTGAGACCGACTGCTGCACAGCTCTGTGGAATGGGCTGGAAAACAGAGAAATATTGGCTTAACTTCTGCTAAAATAGCGAACGGCCTCCCTTTCTCGGTACAACCTCAAGATGGAGCAAAACAGTTAAGCCGTAAGAATGTACCGCTGAGGGAGAATAATAGAAATCAGAAAATGAGAGGGTTATGGTCCAGCTTCCCAGTGACCTGATTTCGGGCAAAATCTTTTATTCTGGAAGAACTTGTCCCTACATGTTGGTCCTTGGGTTTGCACAAGACACTGGGGCCCCAAATCCCGCCGTTGTCTCCTGGGGATGGTGCAGGGAGGATGAGGGGGTCGAGCCGAGCCGGTGCCCTGAGCTGTGGTCTGCAGAGCCGGCTGCTGCCTTCCCCCTTACCCTTAGCTCCGGTGAAATCAATGGGATTAAATGAGCACAAATGAGATGGGAGCTGGCTCCTTCACTGCTGTGGTAAGTCAGCGTGGAAGCTGGCCTCGATACATCTATCTAAAGCTCTCTATTGAATCTCAGCTGACAGCTCCAATAATGATAATAGATATGGCCAAAGCCGCTTCGTATTTTCTTTGGAGGAGGCCAGGTTCCTCCTGCCTGCTCGCAGACAGGCTAACCGCGCTGCCAGCTCTTGTCTCTCAGGCATTTTGAGGGCTCAGTAAGCAAACCGCGCTCCTCACGCTGCCAAAGCCCAAAGGGATGACAAAGGATGGCCTAGCTACTCCACACAGTTAACCCAAATCCTTACTGCGTTGTTTTCAGGAATCGGCCTGGGTTCAGAGGCTCCCTAGCACCCAGGGGTGTCCCAGGCTTCACGTTTAACTTAATCTGAAACTTCCCTGGCTTGCTGTAATAAAAGAAATGGTACCACTGGGATGCCACAAATGTCCCACGAAGCTCTTCTGCAGGAGAAGGCTGCTGCTGCAGATCCAGCCAGCTCCCAGCCCACAGAGCCAAGGACAGAAGTGCCGAGGACACAGTGTGGGTACAAGGACATGGTGTGGGCACGGCTGTGCCTGAAAACGCAAAGCCAGGCTAAGGTAACCCAAAGCTCAGTAACGTAAAGTTAAGCCACATCAACATGAAAGGCCTCAAGAAAAAAAAAATCACGCAGGAAAGTTAAAGTAGCTGGACTTCATCAAGGCATTATCCACGCACACATGCTGAAAATCACTTCCGACACTTTGCCCCTGCAGCCAGCCGTGCCAAGTTAACTGTGCCCAAGCACCGCAGCCCCAGCAGTGGGGTTTAGCAAGTCTCAGGTTTTGGCCCGTCTCGCAGCCCCTGCTGAGCTCAGCTCCGCTGGGGATGTGTCACTAAACAAGCTGGGTCAGGTAGCGACAGAGTAGCTCGGGGATGTTTATAAAACCAGAGGAGATGAACCCTAAAGGAGAGGGCATCCCCTGTGTTTGGGGAGCTAAGTCAGCAGGGAATAAATTGGGCTGCCAGCAGTAAGTGATGCTTCAGGGAGCCATAAAGCAGGGAAGCAGCTGGGGCACGCGCGGCCATCCCTGCGCAGGGTCTCCGGCACGTTCTGTCTTCCCTGTGTTTATGCTGGTGACTGCGAGCTCTCCAGAGCATCATCAGGTTTTATGGCGTGTACGCATTATTAGTGCTTCACAAGTAAATAATGTCATATTTCACTGTTTATTGCTGAAAATGCACAGTAAAAGGCTAAAGCCTGAAAAGTGCAGAAAATAATTTATGTGGGAGGAATGAATTTCCCATCATGTCAAACCGCTGCCAGAATTTATCACAGTGCCCTTCAATTTGGGTCTCTGTCCAACATTTTAAAGGTCTGTCTTTGTCATACATATAGGCTGGGGGAAGCTGAAGGTTATTGGGAAGAGTGGGAGTTGCTGCTGGTGCTGGAGTGACAGAGAAGAAAGCATATGGTGGGGGCTCCGAAGAGACCCTTCCTCAGTTAACATGGAAAATTAATGGCACGGTGGCCACCAGGAACCTTCCTGGTGAAGGATGAAATGGCAGGAGGTTCAGCATCAGCTCTGAGAGCTGCTGAACTTCACATTATTTCTACAATTCTTCTTGAAATGCATAAATGGGCACGGAGGTGGACGAGGGCTGCCGGCCGAACTGTTTGTAACGATCAGTATCTCTTAATTAGGGTCTGATTCTCACTCTTCACTCAACACCGGTAACTCAGATCACAGATTTCTCGGGGATATAAGGATTACAGGATGAGGCCATGAAACTTCAGAAAAAGGTTTTGAAACTACTTTCCCTACCGCTGCTTTTTCCTTGAGAACCTGCCGCACTGCTGGGCAGGAGCGTCGGCCTAAGGGAGTAATTGTGTTTTAAAGCTACTATTTCTGTCCTTGCCATTTATATGTGTCTTGTCAGATTTGCACCTGAATTCACCTCCGAGGCATCGGTACCAGCCAGCGTGGAACCACAGCTGGAGCTCTCTGATGAGAGCACGCCAAGTTATTTTTTTCAAAATATACTTCTCTCTAAATTAAAAGAGCAGCAGGAACAGCCTACAAAGCTGGGGGCAGCACAAGCGTCCTCGCTGCGGGGATAAGCTCTCCACTCCTCAAAGCGCCCAAAAGATTTGGGGCTTTGGGGCTGGAGATGCCCTCATCGGCCAAGCCAAGCATTTCTGCGTATGGCCAGGGTGCCTCCTGCCAGGGAGCGGGAGCTGGTATGGATAGGTCTAAAGCTAGAGGGGCACAAAATTGCATAAAAGCACAGAACGCTCAAATAGAAGTCCCCTGGTTTGGAGAAACTAGATGCCTAGTTTCTTGGAACCGGTGGAAATTTTTCTGGTGGGACCCATCCTCTCCCACACCTCCGTTAGGGATTTCCAGGCTCAGCGATTTGAATACCCTTACATAGACTAGTAACTGCTTAAATATTCAACAAGGTAAACTGCATGGGCGAATCGGGCAGAGAGAGATGTTTTTTACATGCAGACCTGAGATCAGAACTTGTGACATCCCAAAGGACTTATTCGCACGAGCTCCTGAGTTCAGAGAAGGCAGTTCCAGGGAGTCTTTGACCTGGGTCCATGCTACTGGGTACTTAAAACTCATTTGACTTCTCAGACCCATTTCGAATCTGCAATAGAGATGACACAACTTTTTTTCTTGTTTTCTTTCTTATCTTAATACAAATGCGTACTAAAAAGGACTTATCACAGAGTGATTCAAACAACAGCCTGTATAGCTGAGATGACCTTAATGCCCATGTATTTTGCTCACGTAAGATAATTTAGGGAGTGGTTCTCAAAATAATCCCATTTACCTTCAACAAAAAAAAAGGTCTGATTTAAAGCTGAAGCTTTAGATCCTGAGGAAATGCTATTTAGAAAACAGAAGAGAAAAAGGATATATCAGGATGCACTGACATGTGATATGAAAATAACCTCAAGATAATCCTTTTCTAGCATTACAGGTAGCTGGGAGCAGATCAGGCAGCAGCAATTTGGAAACACTCCTGTTTAAGTGTTAAAAGCATTAAAAACCAACCATCTTTGTTCTTGTGTACAGCCCTTTCCATGAACCTCCACGCATGACAGCCCTGACATAGACCACTTTTGCACATCTTCATCGCGAGAGGCTGCCTCACCTATCCCAGTCCACCAAAGAGCAGTGAAGAAAGAAAACTCCCCTGGTCAGATGACGGAGAGGCAAGTGATCTGTGGTCTAAAAGCACACTGAGAAAGGAGTCTGGTTTCTTTTATTACAAATACCAGAGTCTCATGATCCGTACTAACTAGTGTAACTACAACCACAGTGGAGCTGAACCTGCTGGGATACAGTCCGGGCAGGTCACCCTGTGGAAAGCCGCAGTGGCGACAGGGACCCTGTCTGAAGACATTACGTTATTTCTGCTTTAGGCACAATCTTATGCAGTGCTTTGCATAACAAAAGCCCTGTACTCCGGATGAACAATTTGATTTGTTACCCTTTAAAAGATCCATCACTCTGAATGAGTCAAGTGTGCTGACTTCACCGGGCTGTGACACACCAATGCAGAAGTCTGCTCGGGCAATGACGTGCGCAGACGCTTCTTGGAATGACATTGCCAAAACTATGGCGTAACAAAGCAGCACTCGCACGCAGCTGCCCCATCAAGGCGTCCTCCCAAAAACATCCAGGAAAGATCACGATCTTACACCTTGTACTGGAAATACATCTCTTCTAGTGTGCATTTGTCCAGGATTGTTGTTGCTGTTCCCTTGTGGGACGTAATCCTGTCTCTCATTGCATCGCAGATATGAAGTCCTGTGTGGAGCTGGCAGGATACTTCATTACTTCTTCACCCATTTTATAAGGTTAAAGCGAGAGAACCTCAAACAGACGTCTGTGTTGGATTGGGCAAAACATGCAGTACTCAGAGTTAATTAGCTATCCAGATATCACATAGCTTTTGTAGCTATCATTTCTTAGAATGAAAAGGAATATAATGATATGTTGTAAAGATTATGAAGGAAGATCGGTATGTATCAGGGATATTACTTTAACTGAAAAAACATCAGAAAAATGTCCTAGTTTCTGAGTAGTTCCAAAGCTCAGTATATGGAACAAAACATCCAGGGGAATTAATTACTTTTTTTGTTGAGGTTTTCTGTGAGCTTTTTAAATCCCAAGGAAGTCTATGTGCAGGAGGGTACCAGTCATCTATACACAGAACTACATAAAGTATCATTAGAGACCCCTCCAAATACATTGATTTTTTATCCAGAAGTAGCGTATCAATATTTTAACCACTGACAACAAAATGTAGCCTTCATTATGAAGTATTTTCCTGTGGGTAACTAAACCACTACGTATCAGAGAAAATAAATAGTTGCCTCCCTACATCTTCTGCCTATGCAGAAAGTGAACTCCTCACACTGCTCTGGCAGAAGACGGTTGGTAAATTTAATGTATTGCTCCCTCCTCCCACCAGCAGCTGTCTTATCTAGCCCCATTTTACATTATCTGAGCTTTTTTTCTTTCTTTTAACCTCATGATGGGAAGACTCCTGAGCTTTCCAGGCCAGGACTGTGCTCATTTCCAGCCTAACATTTATTTGTGGCTGGGTTATACCCATTTGTCTCTGCGCCAACATCATAATTTGATTAAATAGCTCTTCTACCTGGCATTTATCTCATAGCAACCACCTTCCAGCCCAGCAATCATTTAGCTAGAGTAAACAAACAAAGATTTTTGGGGCCATGTCTCCAAGGGGGTGAGAAGAGCTGCTGATCTGCTGCTGCCCCACCCCCCACCCCACCCCCATTTGGACCCCAGTGAGCTGGCATGTTCAAGCACTGGGCTGCCCTGAGTTGGGCACAGAAACGAGCTCCCATCCCAGAAGACCTTATGGCCAGAACATATAACAGTATGCTTTGAACTACAAAATCATTGGGGTTTTTTGTCTCCACCTCCTACATCGTTGGTTTATTCCAAGCATCCTTTTTAATGTAGCTGTTCAGGCAGTTGGGTGTAAAGCCCGTTCCTGCGAGTCTCTTGGCATACAACTGGCTGATAATATTAGCACTGTTGACTTAAAAGGGAGGTTAGACACAGTCTACATTGAAGGCCTTGAGATATTCCACTGATTTGTTTCATTAATTTGTCCTCCTGAAAAAGAAAGCCTTAGTTATAAGCTTATTTTTGTTTATATTTCCACTTAGGTTAAACTAAATGAATGTGTTTCATTCCACTCAAGGTAATTTTACTCTTAACTGTTCCTCTAGAATGTCTTAAATTACTTATCAACACCAAAGCTAAACCAGTTCCACTGCTTGCCAGTTTGCTATTTCTCCAGTGCAGATATCTGCCATCTCCCATAGAGAGATTATCTGAGCTCTGCATGATTAGTAACATTTTTTATGATCTGTATCTAGAGAGTTTAAAGTACTCCATAACGATACAACTCCCCAGCAGTATTTACACCCCAAGTAGCACCGCAAAGTCTCTACTGCAACTGGTCCAGTCCTGGGAATCTAAAACAAATTTCCTAAAGTATCGCAGGAGAATTTCTTTTATGATTGTACTCAAAAGTGAGCTAGACCTAAAGATTCAGGTTTATCCAGCCTGGCCCTCCTTATTCCCGTGCGCTCCTTTTCATCATGAACACAAAACGTTACCCACTGTGGCGCCTTTTTTTTTTTTTTTTTTTTGCCAATAGCTCTTTCTCTTCTGAACTGTTCTTTCTTCTCCACACCTGTGCCCTAGTCATAATTGCTATTCTACAGTGTTTTTCTTACCCTACATCATTTGGTTTCACAGCTTGTGGAAGAAATGCATGTTCTTCCTTTTTACTGCCCAGCCCCCAGTCATTATTACACAAGAAATCCCTCCTGCTCATCACACCTTGTTCACAACCTGGATTAGGAGCACTCCTTTCATTACACTGCAAATAACAACGTGGTGTTATTTGGCTTTCCTGAAAGCCATTAATCTGAGCTACTTAGGGGCATTAGAAATAGAAAAGCAGTTGGGTTCTCTTCTGAATTGCTGCAAACTTTGGCTTTTTAAACCTCTCACCCTCAGCCTGTGGCTGTCCTGGGAGCACGGTGGCAATGCAGGAGTTACCATATGGTGCAGCAGCCTAAACGACGAGGGTGAGCACTGCATATCCTCCCTGCACTGCACGTCCTGTGTGACATCGTCACCCATGAATGAGACTAGCTGTGTCACTAGCAGGGTTCCCACAGGTTTAATTGCCCCTCCATCTGGGCTCGCACCTTCTCACGCCCCTGAGCAATGTGCCTCTGCTCCAGATGCCTGGGGCGGTGGGCTCACCAAAACCTGTGATGGGATGCAGTGCACTTCAAAATGCCCAGGAGAAGCAGAGGGCAGGTCTAAAAGCCTGTGGTGGTAAGGAGTAAGATGCATCTAAAGGACTTGGATAGGGTGAGGGGACAATCACACTGGCTCTGTGCAGCCGTATCCAGGTGGGCAGAGACCTCGTCTGGGAAGGGAGAGGGTAGGCTGGGGCTTGGCGGTGCAGTTCTCCTCCTTCCCATCATTTCTGCGAGGTGGGGTTCAGCCTTGGCTGAAGATCATGCCAAACAGCTGATGTTTCTCATCTCTCCCAGAGACGGAGGGCAGGAGGAGAAGTCTTCCCCGGGCTCCCCTCTGAAGCTGCCCAAGCCACCTTTCGAATGTGACCTCCTGGCTGGCTTGCCGTACCCCCTGGCAGTTTAGGGGGCACCACGGCGTAGAGTTGGAGGTTTACAGTTTTAATATAGGAGAAGTTAAGGCATAAACCTATCTCTGAGCTGGACTTACATGTCATGTGAAAATTGGTCATTTGTTCCTGGGTCACTGACTTTCCTCTGGCATGGATTAATCACATAAGGCTGCTTTTTCTTGTTTGTTTATCTATCAGCTTTCTCAATGGGATGGTGGGGTTTTTTTTTGTTTGTTTGAAGTCAATAGGCGCAGTCCATTTGGCAGAGATTGTAAGACCGCAATGCAAAACCAGCAACAGGACTTTGCATCTATCTGGTTTTTTACAAGTTTTTTCCAGAGACTATTCTTACCCTTAAAAATGACTCAGACAGGACAAGGATTGAGGCTTATTTTTACTGAGGATAGAGAGCCCTACAGCAATCCTATTTCATGAATAAACTGTATTAACCTGTTTCCCAGCATGGTGAGTCAGGAACATTTGGTGCCCAGTAAATTCAGATTTCAAGGCTATGTCAAAATGCACAATGGGGAACCCTGGAAAAACAATCACTGCTGTGACAAGCTCCTGAATAGGAAAGCACCTATTTAATCACATGCTGTTTCAACATCTCTGAATCAAGCAAGGTAGGACCAGACACAGGCTTGTATAACTATGTCACGAACTTGCCTCTTCATGTCAAAGCAAAGCAGACCGTGTTTATTACAAAATAATCTGCAACTGAGTTGCCTCTGAAGGTCAGGGCAAAGGCCAGGCAAAAGTGAAATGAGATACAAATGCTGCTGAGGTAAGTCAGATGATGATGCTCAAATGTGTCTTGTATCACCATGTGGACTAAGATCCACTTATCAGTCAGCCCAGCATCGATCACAGCAACAACCTCAGAGACACGAGGCATTAGATGTGCCAAATATTTGTTATTTGCACCCAGTGCCGTCAGTAAACCGCCTTTTGAAGATGGCAGCTCTGCCAGTAGGAAGGGAATTGCTCATTTTAGAGTTTTGATACAGCCCTAAAAATGCTGTAGTACGCATCCATGCAAACCATACAGCCTCCTGCCCTAACATTTTGGCCACTAACAAACACCATCCAAATAGCCCAGTTTTCTCCACCATCATAATCTTCTCTTAGCACATCCGTACCTCTAGGATGCCATCGCTTTTCTGCACCATCCGTACAGGAGAACCCTTGCAAAATTTGTGTTCTCACTTTACTTGTGTCTTTTTGCCAGCTACTGCAAAAGGGTGGGTGCTGTTTTTATTCATGAGCTGGTGTTTCAGAAATGGTGGTACTTTAACTGCTTACAGTTGTGGAATAACAGTATTTATCTTACAAAAGGCCTGGCCACAAGCCACCAAAAGAGGTGGCCTTCTAAAGCTTTTACGGGGGGCAAATTCCCGCCTTTGTTAGAAGCTCTTTCTGACGCATGGCAGGCAGAAGCAGGCAGCGCTTCCTCTTCACAACACGGAAAGAGCAGACATTTTAAACAAAATCTCGAATTCTGCCAAAGTTAATTCAGCTGCCAGAAAAGATCTTGTCATACAATATATGAATAACCTTTTCACTTCTCTTTCCCTTTTGTAAACCAACTCTGACACCTGCTTTGGGATTTGCCTTTTCATTGTAACTTGGGTTTATTTATTTTGGTGTAGGAGCCCAGGAGCATTACTCACTAAGAAGTCAGTTACTACTTACTGTTACAACAGAGAAACTAGCTGAAATGCCTGGCAACATAAGTATTAAATAATTTGAACCTTAGACAGTTCAGCCAGGCATTTATCTCTCACACGAATCATGTTTTTCAGATTAGCATACTTTGCTACCTTTGCCTTCCACTCCTGCTCCTTCGTGACAGAAGGACAGCCCCTAAATCATATGATTGGACAGAAAAGATTGCACACTACAAAACACTCCTATTTCCCACAGACCTGGGAGAAATACATCAAGACAGAACTCAAAGCCAACCAGAGAGGAACCGAAATGAACCTTCTTTCCCTCTTCTCTACAGAGACATGGGCCCTTTTGCTTATTTTCGTAGCCCTCCTGGTAGCGTGAGTAAAATCCTCTTTGTTGGTTTTTTGCTTATGCCATTTTGCTGTTCTTGACATTGTTCATTTTCATGCAACTAGTCTGCTGAAGAGCAAACAGGTAGGCGAGATATCCAGGTTTCTGTCCTCTAACGAGGCTCTGGAAGTAGCAGAGGAATCTAAAGACCGTACAGACGCGTGATCTTGCTCCAAGGTTTGGAGTATTCCCGTGCACTGTTATGGTCTTGCTGCTAAAGCGTCAGTGCAATGATTGAATAATAATGGTGCCAGGCATTCGTCACCAGCAGGGTGCTGGCTTCAGCGAGGATTGTGATCCGTTATTTGCCACAGAAATACAGTCTAAGGAAGGCTGTGCCTCCCTGACTGAGGCTGCCCTATGGAGGGGAGCAGGCAGTAGATGACCCTACTGTGGGACCCGCGAAGGTGGAGAGCAGCAGAAAGGCACCAGAAAAAGGAGATCCATAGAATCAGTCCTTACTCCTCCTGACTCCTTCTGTAGTGCCCAGGTAAGATGCTCCATGCATGGGCACCTGGACCAGGAGGGATACTTTGCAGAAGCTAGATTTGCCACACGCTTGCAGCGACAGCATCCCATGCCTGTCCCCACAGCCCTCCCTTGCCGGGGGGAAGAAATGAAGATGAACTCCAGCAGGCAGAATTGTACCCCGCTGCTTCGGAGGAGCTGTGCTAGCGAGAACACGCTTTCGTCTACTTTGCTGATGCTGTTCGGCGCTGCAGCGTAGCAGGGCTGGCTGAAAACCCCCTTCTGCTGGGACTTACAGAGTCTCTGCTGGCAGCCCCGGCCAACAAGGCTGGACTGACAAACTTTGTAGTGTTGACAAGCCCTTAGGCAGAGACAGCATGTTGCTAGCCATAAACCTTAACGATTAATGTGGCGCACACGAGCACAATCCATTTGTCTCCCCTGGCACTGCTCCAACTGCAGCAGTTCAGTAAGCTCTGAAACTTTTAGCCCTGTTTTTCAACCCCTTTCCTGTGATTTGGATAACTCAAAAAGCCTGTTTGGGGCAGACTCTTCAAAAAAAAAAAAAAAAAGAACCAAAAAACTACAACCAACCCCCAACCTCATTATTGACTCAAACCCTCATATTTCAGTAGCTCCGTGGCCATCTGACGTTGCTGGTTACCGGACTCCCGCCTTCTGCAGCCACTTGCAATTTTCTTGTAGCAAAAGGGAAGAAGCTCAGATCTCTGCGCTCTGATATCTGAGCTAAAATAGGAATTTCACTGCCCGTTAGCACAGGGAGGTTGTTCAAACGCTTCTTGTACATCTGGGGCAACGCTGTTCCTGTTCACACATGAAGGAATATCAGGCATTTCTGGTTCACATCCATGGTAAGAAGTAATGATTATTCGCTGGCTTTACACTGAAGGGGCCTTCTCAGCCTGCAGAAAACCATGTCACATTTTAGTCGTAAGAGCATTAGACTGCGTTTTCCTGGCCATGTTTCAAATGGATTAAGCTTAGCCTATGTTTCTATAGTGTTTCTGGGCTTTGTAACCGGCCCAGCCTGACATTTGCTGGTACTCCCGCAGCCCCGGCTGCACATAAACATTACAAATGAGAATCCACAAACATTTTATACCTAGTACTGAATTAACCTTTGGCAGAAAAGGTTAAACATCGACAAACAGAGCTCTGTGAAACCTTTCTGCACCTGCAAACACCCTGTTCTCTGGTTTTTGCCTGCTGTTTGACCCATAAGATGAGGTCTGCTTTTGTGCTCTGGCAGAACCTGTGCTGGGGGGCACTGAGCTCATTTAGGATCCCCCCAGATTTGGAAAAGTATTACTAATTGCAAGGGAAACCCCGTTAAGTCTCAGCCTAGACTCTGGCTTTTCAGGAAAGCATCCCCAGGATGCTGGCTGGGTGGCTACTGGCCCAGAGAGGACCTCTGATAACATCCCTCTGCCAAACCTTTACTGTTTTACATCCCTTCTGCAATGAACCACTCACTTGGAAACCTGCAGCTACTAACTAAAAACAAATATTTTGAGGAGCTCTTTCAACACAGCCAAAGACAAGCTTCAAAGGGCTGCAGTCCAGGCCCTCTTTGAGAAACAGAAGGCCCCAAGGTAGAAGTAATAGCTTTACAGCTGCCAAAAAGGGTGCTTCAGAGGAAAGAAATCTGCAAAGCTGTCAATAAAATCTAAAGAGAAAACCATCAAGACAAGACTTCCTGACGCACCACTGAACTAACACCAGGCTAAGGGGAGGGAGAACAATAAATGAAATTAAAGTGCAACTTGACAAATACCCTGTTTGGGACATCACTTCTGGCACTGCTTTGATTTGTCTTCAATAAAAACATGTAAGCTTGGTGTTCCTTCCTCCAGCTCCCTTTTCTGTCTCTCTCCTTTGGTTGGCAATGAGCTCCTCTTTTGACTTTTACTAAAGGCTTTAAGGTCCTGTTTCCACCGCAGTACCTGCGCCTTTAGGAGACAGCTGCTTTTACACCAAAGTGATCTCGCTGAAGCTCTGTATGGCAGCAGTGAGCCTTACCATGTTTATTAAGTAGTTTTTACAGGGCAATTTTCTTTGGGGCCACTTTTTTCCAGCTCCTGGATCAACCTCCTCTACTTAGAGCCAAAGGGACATTGCTGCAGTCTCCAGGTGGCATCTTTGATGCCACGGTGAAGTAGCACTCGGTTGTGTTTTCTGTCCCGCAGATATGGGACCTGGCCATTTGGTTTGTTCAAGAAGTTGGGTATTCCCGGGCCAACACCTCTGCCTTTTTTTGGGACCTGCCTGGAATATCGCAAAGTAAGTGACTGAAGCCTTCCTGGTTCCAGAAATACCCGCCTTTGCTCATACAGCTGTAGCTAAGCAGATACACGGCGATAAGTTATCTCCAAATGCCAAGCTCTGCTCTGACGCGCAGGTTGCGCAAAGGCCAGCGCAGGATCAGGGCTCAGTAACACAGACCGCGGGGCCTTGCCTTTACAGCATCTCCGAACGAGCACTCGTGGGTGGCTGATTTACAGCTGCCCTTTGCCAGCATCCTGGCAAACAGCTCATTCACAAACACGACGTACTTTTATGTCTGTCCTTCATGATGTTTTTGGAGAGGAGGAGAACTCGGAAGGCAGCTCTGAACATCAATTTACAGATATTCCTCTCAACCCACCATCTCCAATATCATCCCCTTGACTGCATCCTCTCAGAGATAATTTTTAAATTGCTTTCCATAGGGTTTCTTGGAGTTCGACAATGAATGTTTCCAGAAATATGGGAAAGTCTGGGGGTGAGTATGAACCACGAATCTCTTCTTAAGGTAAAACTAGAACCCATACAAAAGGGAGAAAAAATTCATTAGGAAAGCTCCCTTTTCTCTGCTGCAGCCCTGACAGACCCAGCATGATGAGTACAGCAACAATAGGATGCTTGTGGTGGCTTACATTAAAGCCTGATGATTGCAGGGCTGTGCCACTGTCGTGCTATATGGAAATTGCTTTGACCTATACTATGAAAGCTGTTTTAAAGTCGATAACAAAAGGCCCTCACCTGCTCCTAACAAAATCAGCAGCAAAACTACTATTTACTTAAGGGAGAATCTGGAACAGGGAGGTCAGGTTCCTCTGGTTTGCCAACAGCAGAGTAACCTGAGTGACTCCCAATACTGAGTGAAAAATCAAATCCAAAGTTTGCCGACTTCCTCGTGCTGCTGATCCTTACCTGCTGCGGTGGGAGCTAGTGCAGCTATCGTTGCTCTGCTCTGGACATCTCTTACGGCTTTTATCGCTACTGTTATAACTTGCATACCCTCTATAATGCATCCTTTGGTCCCTACAGCAACTTTAAAAAAAGAAGTCTGGAAAAGATACTTTTACATAAATGGCAAAAGTGCATAAATCCGCTTAATCTACATCTGTTCCAGGAAAGCATTCAGAACTGGCAGCTTACAAAGACAAAACCAAGGACTGAGTTTCATCTCCAAGGATATTTCGGTGCTATCAGTCCGAGTCTCTAGACACCCAATTCAAGAGCCTGAAAGGGGTCGAACAAGTTTCCTTCTAATACTGTAAAGTGTTTAAGTGCCTGGAAAAACACAGAGAGTCAGGGGAGAAAGTGAAGACACTTGCTTCATTTAGTATCTGGTCCTTTGAGGGACTGAGCCCTGCTAATTTCCCAGTGAGTTTGGAAGGTGTTTAGCCCATTTTATCATTTACAAAACCAGACGGGAGAAGGCCTGGGAGTCCTTTTCCACCTCTGCTTTCTACATTTCTGTACTTGGGCATCTGCAGAACAGCAAAGCTGGTGATGGAGAAGGATTTGTTGAACACATTGTGTTTCCTGGGCATCAGGCGAGCCTTGCACTTCAACTATCTGGGGTTGTTTATTTGTCTCCTCTTCTCCCCCTGCCAGGATTTACGATGGCAGGCAACCTGTGCTGGCTGTCACGGACCCCCAAATCATTAAAACTGTGCTGGTTAAAGAGTGTTACTCCACCTTTACCAACCGGAGGGTAAGAGCAGAAGCATCGTGATGTACCACAGGGTCCAGAAAACAAAGTTCAGGAGGAGACAAGCATGCCAAGCATGTAGCAGGGTTCCCATGGGGGACAAGTGACTGCACTATAGGGATTACTGTAAATGGCCACTGTATGTCACTGTTCCCCTGCCTTACAGCCTGGGGACTGCCTATGCAGGCTGGCAGAGGAAGCTGTTTGCCTGCACATCGGACAAATTCTGCTCTCACACCTACATATATATATATATATTTTTTTTAATTTGAGTCTGTGTGAGCATTCAGGAATCTGTAAGGGTCCAGCTAGCACATGTGCCACCAGCTGAGATGCAGGCTCTTGGTGGCACGGTTAGGTGTGGGTACGTACATACACACGGGTGCTGGGCTCGTTGGTTTACTTGTTCTAGATATGGAAACGGCACCTCACAGCTGGTTTACTGCAGGAAAGGGGATTATGTATGTATGTGTGTCTTGAGAGAGACTGTTTGTAAGGCCTTAGCCTGCTGCCAGTAGTAATGCCCTTGAAATAGCCTGGGCAGGGACTTACATGCTACATTCCCATCCTTGCAAGGAAACCGCTGTCTTTTCTGGGCTTAACACCTTGCCTTTTTCCCCTCTAGCATGTAGATCTAGCGGGGGTGCTGAACAACGCTATCTCATTAGCTGAAGATGAACAGTGGAAAAGGATTCGTACTGTGCTCTCTCCAACCTTCACCAGTGGGAAACTAAAGGAGGTAAAACATGAAGGAGCAGGTACAAACTACATCAGAAAGTCAGTAGACAGTGTTTTCAGGCTGAGATTGTCACAGGGGTCCCATTTCTTTAGTCAGAGCCTGGCAACTAAGCTGGCCTGTTTAATTTATGCCTAATTTAAAACAAAAAAGGCTTAAAATAAAACCCTAGCAGAAAGATCTTATTTGTAAATATTCATGAAACTCCCTGTAGTCTTCGTAAGCCTGTCTTAAAGGAGTAAAATGTACTGTACTTAAGTGACCATATCTGGTTTGTGTTACAGATGTTCCCTATAATGAAGCACTATGGGGAAGTTTTGGTGAAAAATGTTCAAAAGCAAGTGGAAAAAGACAACGCTTTAGCTGTAAAGGAGTAAGTAGCTGCTAGGAGCAGCAGGCTAAGGAGCAAACCTTGTTAGCAAGTGCTGCAGTTCATTCGTTTCTAGCAATGCAGATCACTTGCTGGGTAAACCAGACCTCTGAAATGAGGAACGGGGCTAGCTGAAAGCCTGGCTGGAAATTTGAAAGGGAAAATTTAAGCTGGGATGTTAGTGAAACTTCTGTAAGCAGAGACCCAGAGAGAAGTCTTCTAAAGGTAATTATATGGGGGGAAAAATGCTCCAGCACAGCTCTGTGAATCCACAGATCCAAGATAACCCCAAATCCACCAGGAAACCCCAGTTTTCCCTGCCTATACTCAGGATATCTGTGCACCACCTTCTTATACCACAGGACACTGGGGTTGCTGGCCTCTCTGCCCCACACACAGCAGTGTGGGATGCTCATCCATCACTTGCCCCATTGCTGGGGGGAGTGGGGAGGGAGGCTGTAGTGCGGCCCCGGGTGTGTCGTCCTCATCTGTGCCCTCTGTACGGGCTCTGGAACAAAACCTGTGTATTTCACCCCCAATTTCAAAGCACAGATGCAGAAGGGGCAGCTGCACACCAGTAGTCGCACACCAGCAAAGCTCTCCCCTACCAAAAACCCCATAAGGAGAGGGCTTGGACAGTTTGTAATATTATAGGGCTGTCCTGATTTGAACAAGACCATTTTCATGGCATGTCCAAAGCACGGTGTGTTACCACCCCTCCCCAAGAAGCTAACATGCTCGAGAGCCACATGCTGTCCTGGCACTAACCTGTACATGTAGCTACATGCTGTTTTAAAATCCTCAGAAAAGCTGTCCGATTTCAAAACCCACACAGGCTTCAAACCAAAGCTCTCTAAAAATCTATCCCTTTCACTGTGAGTGCTTTCTTTTCAGATACCATACACCCAATTTCCTTTTCAAAACCAGGGCAGGGGGTCTTATGAGAATTTCTATTTGAATGTCACATAGGCATTAGGAAAAAAATACATTCACTTGGTCCAAATATTTAACCACAGCCTCTCTCTTCCATCTTTCCTCAGCATCTTTGGAAGCTACAGCATGGACGTCATCACCAGCACTTCGTTCGGTGTGAACATCGACTCCATGAACAACCCCAAAGACCCCTTTGTCAGAGAGATGCAGAAGCTGGTTAAGTTTGATTTTTTTGACCCACTCTTCATCTTGACATGTAAGTGACTTTTTTGTTGAAAACTTCATTCAGGTGTCAGAGTACTATTGAAACGTGACTTTAGCAAGCGTATCAGAGACTGCTGCTTCCTATACATTAACCAACCAACTATTGCTTAGGTAACTTCACTAGCCAGGACGGAAGTCCTAATGGCTCTTACCTCGTCATTTCCTCATTGTTAACTTCTGGAAAGGAGGTGGGTAAAAACTTCCTCCACCTTTGGCACCCACAACACAAGAAACATATGAACATCCCAGCCAATATCCAAATAAGTGCTGGAAAATGATTCAAGGGTTGAAAAGCAAGTTCAGCTGTGAGGCTTGAGGAGAGTGGTGCTATCTGAAATGCATTTTCTGGAAGAGAGTGCTGAGTGGGGACCGTAATTAGATGCAATTTCCTAGCAGTGCAACAGCTTAGTAGTGATGGCGATGGACCTTAAATCTCTCGCAACCTTAAATCAAGATTAGATACCTTGCTAGAACACAGGAAAAGTTGTGATCTGTGCACAGAGGAGGTTTTGGTGCTGTAGATTTTATGAATCTATACACAAGCTCAAGATCCAGTCTCTCTGATGAAGGAAATGCCCTGAAGGGGACTTGAAAATGTTTGTATGAGCACAGCATGGCAGTGAATAGCTCAGCCTGAAAAAAGAACTCAAAATTTTCAATCTTTCTCCTCTGATTCTTATTCCTGTGGTAGTGCTGTACAATGTACAGAAGTAACCTGTCCTTAGAAAACAGTGCCTTAGAAAAAGAAGGTGGCATATGCTTTGGTCATCTCTTAAAGCAATGATTACACCCAGCTCAGTTGTGCCCATTTGACAGAAACTTGTTGGAGGGCTGCATCCAGACGAACTATCCCAAGGAAAGGAGAAAGAGGAAAAAAGGTGAAGTCCAGGGTTTTCCCAAGTAAAGAAATCAAGGCAGGAAACAATTTCTCAATAGCATCATTACTTCCTCAGTAACATCCACAGCTGTCTTATATGAGGTGGAGTTTGTTTACAGCATGCGATTTTAGTCTCAATTTGTTTTTCAGTTGTATGCCCATTCATTACTCCTCTTTTGGTCAAGATGAATGTAAGCTTCTTCCCCAGTGATGCAGTAGATTTCTTCATGAGATCCATCGCCAAAATTAAGCAGAATCGTGAAAAGGAGGCTCACAAGGTAAGCGAGCATGAATTTGCTGGTAATAGTGGCAGAAAATACACTTAAGTGAAATATAATTAGGGTGATGATATGAAAGGTGAAGCCAAAGTACAATGACGCAACAAAACCCTGAATCTACTTAAGTGTAAACCCTTCATTTTCATACTGCCAGAAAAGCCTCACCTGACCAGTCCTGGCAGAGAAGCAAGTGGACTTTGTACTTCCGTCATCTGAAGCTAAACCCAGATAAAGCCTCAGTAGAATTGGACTAAACTTGGGTTTGCAGAACTTGTAATAAGTCGAAGTAAGAGACTCCCTGAAGAAGATTAGGCAGAGGATGAGAGAGAGCAGAGTGAGCAGCAATACCTCCCCTTTCAGGGTAGCTCCCTCCCCTCTCACTTTTCAAAAATTGAAGCTGCTTCCTGGCAAAATTGTCCCTTCTAGAGTTTGGATACCTTTCCCAAAATTCACTCAAGACACTGCACTCCCGGCTTCACAAAAAGGACAGATAAGTTTCCCAAATAAAAAGCAAGTGTTAAGTTTTTCAATAAGGAAGTCGTGCATTTTGGGGACGCTTTCAGTTTAAAAATTGCGCTTAGGCTATGAAATCTGCTTATCTGAGCCCTCCAAGGGACCTGTCACCAAAGAAACTCTCCTGCTTTTCTTCTCAGGGCAGAGTAGATTTTCTGCAGCTGATGATCGAATCCCAGAACTCCACCAGTCATGGGAACAACGAAGCGAATCACTCACATAAAAGTAACAACATCCAAATACACGTCACACGAACAGGGGCTGTGGGAGCGAGGAGAATATGGGGAGCTGTTTCCCAGAGAAAGGCTCAATGGGTCGCCACCATCCCCACCGACCAGCTCCAGGCAGAAGTCTCTGTCCCTTGTTGCCAGCACCGTGCCTAAGGGGAAATCCCCCAGGTCCTTTGCCAGGGAGTAGGACTGCCGTATCAATCATTTATACGCGGGGAAATCACCTGGCTCCTCTATCAAATTACTTTTTCCAGACAGGTAGCAGAGTAGCTATAAATACGTTATCAGAAAACAACTGCAACAAACCTGCCTGAACCCCGCCCGTTGCTACCTGTTCCTGGCTGACACTATCAGCCAACACCAGTTTTGCTCATCTCCCCACGCCCTCTCTCCTCACAGCCCTGACTGACATAGAGGTCCTGTCACAAGCATTCATCTTTATATTTGCTGGGTACGAGCCCACCAGCAACATGCTTTGTTTCCTGGCATACGAGCTGGCCATGCATCCCGATGTGCAGCAAAAACTGCTGGAGGAGATTGACACGGTTTTACCCAACAAGGTAAGGGGATGGCGAATGGTGGTGAAGACCCTCGGACCCTGCTGTCCTCCCTGTTCAGTCAAAGCAAGGAGAAATCTTTAGCCCCTAAACACCCTCCCCCTGGGATCTTCTAAGGGCTCTAAGAGACACACACTGAGACAACTCAGGCCTTTTGGCAGCTGAAACCCTCCAGGCCACCCCACTGCACAAACCCGCTGGCCATACTCTGCACCCATGCACAAGTGGATGTGGATTTCCAAGCATTTCCACCACTCAGGGATGGAAAATGAAACCGATTATGCAATCTCTACTTTGCATTTTGTTCTTCAGTGAGTCTGAGACACAGCTGGGGCAGCAGGGCTTGGGGACACTCTGGTCCCAGCAGTCATTTTAGGACAATCCAATCCTCATGCCAACATACCTGGTCACCTTTCTCCTGTCATCCTACAGGCTCCTCTCACATACAAAGCGATGATGCAAATGGAATATCTTGACATGACAGTGAGCGAAACCCTTCGGCTCTTTCCCCTTGGAGGACGACTTGAGAGAGTCTGCAAGAAAGATGTAGAAATAAATGGAGTGACCATTCCCAAAGGAACAGTTGTTATTATCCCACCCTACACCCTGCACCGCAGCTCTGAATACTGGCCAAACCCTGAAGAGTTCAGACCAGAAAGGTACAAAAAGCATAATGAAAGGGAAGAAATATCATGCTGTTTTTTTCTCATGTAGTAATTAAGTATTAATCTCTGATTAGCTTCCTAATGGTGTTCTTCCTGTCTTTTTACAAACAATACCGATGAGAAATTGCAGGCTCATGGGAATGTCATTTTAAGAAGAAAATGAGCTTTGCACTTAAAGCAGGTTTTCAAACTACATAATCTTATTGGGAGAATGACACTGATACCTTCACAACATCTGGTACACAGTTTTTAGGCTTGCTGACAGAGTGGGTAGTTGGTGAGTTTTTGTAACTGCTAGCCATCCTTCTATATAAACTTCATTGCTGAACCTGTTTCCTTGGCACAGGCTTTGCTACCAAATATACCAGAGTTGATCCTTCCAGAGTTGCCTTCCCTCCTTGTTTTCAAGGAAGCGATAATTTTTCCCGAGTTGGTTATTTTTATAATTGGTCTCTACCTTTCGTTCCCAGCAAGACTGAAGCCATAGGCTGCTCCTAACCAAGATGACTCCTGGTTTCTCTCTCAGTAAATACAACAGATAGGAAATATCAGTCACTTTGGGAGAGCACGTTGCCTAGGTTTTCACCTTGCTTCCAACTTCTACCAGTCTGAACGGACAGAATTAAAATCAAACACTCAAGTGGGATCCCACCCTGTCCTGCACTCGATTGCTGGGGTACGCTGAGACACCTTAGCAAAAAACCAAACAAGCCTCTGGAGGGTACCAGCAAGAAATCTCTGGATAAGTAATGCAGATACGTAGCTTTTTAGGTTTTTGCTGCCTTCATTTCTTTTCCCCAACCATGTCATTGTCCAGGTTCAGTAAGGAAAACAAGGAAGCCATAGACCCGTATACCTACCTGCCCTTTGGAGCTGGTCCCAGGAACTGCATTGGGATGCGGTTTGCTCTCCTGACTCTGAAAGTTGCCATCGCCATCCTATTACAACATTTCACTTTCCAGACCTGCAAAGAAACTCAGGTGAGGAGCACGTTACATTTTGAAACTCGCAGGTGAAGAGCCAGGTGCCTGGTTTCTCACCGTGGGTGTTAACACCAGATGCTTTGCACTTTCAGGGGAGGTGCACTTTCAGGCACTACGGATCAAGTTATGTCCAAACCGCGGCCAAGTTTCTTTCCTTTAATCTATACGTATTTCATTTGTCTATCTCCAAGTGTGTTTTTCCTCTTCTTGTTGCAGGTCCCTCTCAAGCTGAGTTCACAGGGGCTCTTAACACCAAAGAAACCGATTGTTCTCAAGTTAGTCCCCCGCACCAACACCGCACCTGCAGAGGCGTAAAACCCGGCTGCGTCTGCAACAGTTCCCCGGCATCTAATGAGTGCTGTGCTAACAAAGGGAACACACATCGCAAGAAATCTCTCCTACACGTACAGACACAGAAGAGCAGCTCTAGTTAATTTGGGAAGCAATTACTACATATTTACTAATAAACATAGCTGTCAGAAATGTAATGTGGATCACTGGGCAGTGACAATACACAGTCCCCTTAATTTTGATTGCAGAAAACAAGAAATAAATCCAAATGAGAAGCTGATCATCCGCTTACTTCTAAGGGGACTTCTCCAGCTGGAGACGGAATTACTGTCGCATCCAAGAGAAGCAAGGTGTGATGGAAATTCAAATCACCAGACCTTGCTGGGCAGGGTCGGGTGACGTTGTCCTTGGCGTATTGATGCTTGAAATTTCCTGTGTTATAATTGAGTTGACTGGTGTGAGACTACATCCTAGTTACCAAACCTCTCTTGTGCCATGTGTTAATTAAACTAAAGTGTGTACAAATACTGTCATTAAAAATGTTTGAGAGCTGCTCTGTGTTGTGTATAGCAGCTGATCACTTCCTATTTAAAAACCGTATTCAGCCTCAACCCTTGAAATTATCCATGTACATTGCTTTCCACTTAATTTAATGAATCTGATCCTTCATTTAATGCGATCAAATCCTCCCATTTGTACAGTATTTTACAAACACTATAACTCCCACCTCTTAGTTTGATTAAGAGGTTGCCTTCAGTTCAGCACTGGCCAACCCTTTTCTGCGCTGGAGCGACAGAGGACAGATTGCCGAGAGCAGCAGGACCAGCTCGCAGGAGGTGGTGACAGCACTGCAGGAGGGCACTGCTCCTGGAGAAATCGTCTGGACACAGCTCATAGCTGAGCCTTGCCTCCCAGAGCCATGGACGGGCTTTACACGTTGCCCGTGGTAGGACGTTAGCCTGCTGGGAGCTGCTTTGCTCTTGAACGGCTCCCCGGCAGCCTACGGCTTGGGCCCTGTGGGCTGGTCCTGCCATCAGCGAGATGCTCTGAGCAAAGGACTTACGCCATCCCTGACCGTATAAACAGGGAATGTCAAAAAGCAGGTGGCAGGTTCTCCCAGATCGGAATTTCACACGCCAGTTAACCCCGGCATACCGTGCTGACCCTGACACCTACAACCCAAGGATGGTAGGTAAAATGGGAAAGGATTTTAGAAGAGCTGCAAACCAGATCAAGTCACTCCTTAACTTTCTCCCAGCATCCTTCACTCCAAGGCAATATTTTCTTAATCATGGTCTATAATTTTCTCCTGTGGCCACATGTTTTTCTCTTCAGTCTAGCCGACAAAACTGCAACATGACCCAAATGCTACAATCCAACATAGCACAAATTTATTCAAGAATTCATGTCAATTCTTTAACAACAATGGCATTTAAAGGGTTTGGGAGCGGTCAGCAAATGGTGCAGTGGATTCCTGATCACTGGAAATCCCCAAATCAAAGCTGTCCATTTTTCAGGAAGATACAGCAACATTCATCAGGCTCTAATTCAAGAGTAAGCAGCTTGTGCTGTCCCAAAAGGCAGATAAAACAATTATAGTGCTCCCTTCTGATTCATCAACTGTGAAAAATTGTTCAGGTTTTGCTATGTACACAGCAAGGCATAGTTAGGAGTGCTGCCAGCAAGGCCCTTCCTCAGCTAAACTGTTGCTCCTCTCTTACCAGGGGTTAAAAATCATCAGTGGAAGAGCTGGGCTTGTCTTACTGCTGTAATGCTGCAGCAGCTCTGATGAGGAGAGTGCAATGCCCCTGCATGGACAGACTAGATAAAAAAATGCCTTTCCCCCTTAGAAAAACAGTGCTAGGCAAAACTAATTCCAGATTCAAGGGAAGGGAAAGAAAGGGGACGCTATCATGAAAGCGGCAAGTCACCTATGTGCCAAACAGCCGCTTTGAAGTAAAGGAAAGTCATTTTGGTATCTCATGAACAAAATCCAGCACCTTTGCATGGTGCTCAGAACCAGAAAGGGTTAATCCAGCCGTACCCCAAGACAGGCAGTCCCTGCCCAGTGCGTGGCATCTCCGGGAATGAAGTCATTAACGTAACTGTACAGATCATTCTTCCAAATGTGAAGAATGTGACTAATTCTCCGGCTTCAGCCAATTATGACCTGCCAGGACTATCATAACAGCCCATAAATAATGTGTAACAAAATCATGGTAATGAGTCTTCTAGAAGAAAATTAGATCCTCTGTGTCTTAACTCCATAAAATTACTTTGCTTATAAGGGCTGCCTCCGTCATTCCCAGCACTTTCCACTGCTTCCCTGGCCACCTCTCAGAAATGGATGTGACTTGGCCAGGACTCTGCTGGTCCTGGTAGCTGTGCATTCATCAGATTTGTTTTCACTGGTTCGGCTGTTTCCTCTTTAAACCAGACATATCACTGCTTAACTCGACTTTCGAGTGTTTTCACTGATGAAACATATTTACTTTATCTAGACCTTGCTGATGCCTTTAACTGTTTCAACGCATCCTTGGCAGGCCTGGGATATCGTGTTGTCCCAAGGTAGCTGGGTCTGTGCCAGAGGAAACAGTACAAGGTAGAAGTTAATTTTGGGGACGCTTCTGTTTCACTTCCTTGCCGAAATCCTCCCAAACCCTAAGTAAGAAGGAAAACAAAATGAAGAAAACTCAATGTCACATCAGCATTTTAAAAAAAATTATGCTTTTCTCAAAGATTTTACAACTGTATCTCATCAGAGAAGTTACTGTCGAATCACTGTGCAAGCGTAATGGACTCACACCCCAGCAAAACACTAGCGTCACTCAGGAAGACTTCTATAAGTATGCAGAAATACATTCCCCTTAATACAGAAAGGCTTGCTGGGAACTTTCCAAAAGAGATATATACCCCATGATATGAGAACAGTTGTTGTATCAGTCCTGATGAAAGACAAAGATGGTAAGTGGGGAGATTTGTTTTCTGGTTACTCTGCTATAGTTAACTGAGAAACATCAGTGTTAGAGTAACTTGTCTCAATGATGTAATACTTCCAGTTGATTGCAACGATCAAATGGGTTTTATGAAAAACAGGTTTCCTGCTTACAGCAGAGGAATATTGCATGTGCTTCACCAAGTCGGTTATTAGGTGTTTCAATACCAGGCTGAGCCCTGACAGATAGAAGAATGGTCTGACTATTACCAAGCTAAGTGTCCCTAAAGTATTGAAGTCTTTTGCAATTCCACCTTGCCTTTAAAGTGAAAAATGAAACATTTTCAGGCATATTTCATCTGAAAGGAAGAATAGGCAGCGTTGCTCCTTTTACCTTACCCTCTACTGAGGCACAGTTTCTCTATCGATACTCTGGCATCAGAAGCCTACAAGTCAGAAGGTGCACAAATGAAAAAGCCAGCATGCAGAATTTGTTTAGTTCTCACAGTCCCTCCTTCCTCTCTCCATCACCCTATTAGAAGTAACAAGCCAGCACAGGGAATTACCAGGGTATGACAGATAACTTGGAAACGTGGAAAACCTGCCGCTGAATTTATGCACTGACACCACCTTTATCTGCTGTAATGGAGAGAATTAGGCATATTGAATCGCTCACCATACAGATATGGAATTTTGAAAACCCTTACTGTTGCACAAATGTTGACAGGATATTTTATTTACTGCATCATTAAAGGTTAAAGAGACTCATTCTCCAGAGGATTCATTTTTTCTGCCTTAATATCAATTAAAGCTAATTTCAGCTCTACCCTAATGATTAACATAAAATATGGAAAAAGCTCTAACTGAGCATTTCTGTTCATGACTTCAATTCTCTTGTATTGCTAGGGCACTTTATCGGTACTGATGCAGCTTTACATCACCCATGACACAGTTAATTTTCCCCTCCGAGCTTCTTTTGTTACTGAACACTTGAAGATGTTGCAAAGATGCACAAAATACCTGTGATGATATGGATGAAAGTTTTTATTTAACCGGTTCATAATTGATGATCAGTGATGCTCTCTATGGGCTTTCCTACATGGCTGGGTACAGTGTCTAGATACAAATTTATTTTGTTACATGGCCTACAGTTTCCATATATATAATGTATAAACGTACTTTGATGTACTTGTGCAGCCAGAAGTTTACAAATGGAGTGGGGAGGACAATATAACTCTTCAAGGGAAAATGAAAAACCTTGCTTGCCACTTATGAACTGAAGCCAGTCCAGTACAGCTGGATGCATTTACCCATCTTCGCTTGGCAAAATACGAGTTCCATCAACACACCGTGGAGTGCCCAGGAAAATAAGTTATGGTCCATCCCCTGGACTATATCAGGGCTTTGTGCAGCCCAGCTGAGAAGGCACATGTGCCACACCGCAGCTCCCCCATCCTGGGGCTGTCCAGCTGGTTTTGCTCTGGAATTGTAGGTAGTAGGACCGGAAAATACTTTTGGAAAATAGACCACACAGACCAACCACCAGCACGGCGAGCAGAGTCTTGCACTAACTTGCCCCAAGCTTGTCTAACCTTTTCAGAACTTGTCTACTTGTATCCTAATTTTAGGGTATTTATTGTTAACAACAACACTAATTTGGGATTGATCTGTATCCAAAGGGCACAGCAAAAGCCAGAGGGAAGGTGAGGAGCGATACAGATGCTCCTAAGAAGGTCAGCTGCTGCCACTCAGGCTGCTCTCTGGTGGTAACCACACATCAATCAGCCCACCAGTAGCCTTAGCAACATCCATGGAAGCGAGCAGATGTCTGATGCTCCCAATAATTATAACAGACTCCAGTAGCAATCAGCAGGATGTAGAAGCAGGGTACATGCATTTGCAGATTCCCCTTGCCAAGAAATGGAGTGTTTCCCATGCTGGCTGTTGTACTGTCATGTCCTGTCACATGTAGCTCTGGCCCAGGACTCCACACTGAGCTATGTGCATCTTCTCAGACAGGTCACTGCACCCACCACTCTTGTTTTTCCTCATCTTTTCAAGACCGCAGGTGGCTCTCTGCTTCCCCCTCCTGAATTTTCATGTTTAGCTTTCAATGACTGGAATTCATTTGGCTGGGAGTAAGTGAAACAGCTCTCTTAAGTGGAAGAGCTACCTAATAAAGTTTTAATGGAAGATATTATTTCTGTTCTTTACATTACATTAAAAGCCAGCCAGGAAATGAAAGCCCAGGGGGGTTAGGCGTGTTGGAAACACTCAGCAAGACAGTCTTTTCTTCAGGGAGTTCACAGTCTAAGTGTTGCCCTAAGAAACAATGTGCAGCAAACAGACAGCTTGTGCTATTACAGACTTAGCAAGCATGTGTAGATATATATATACACACACACACGTGTGCGTATATACACACAGAAAGAGCAGAGGGGTATCTATTTTGTCTTTGGAGGGACTGCCCAATGCCAGGTCTGATATCCACCTGGGCAGTGTCCAGGGTGAGAAGCTTAGCGCCTAGACCGTGGCATAGTGCATTTACCTGCTCTGTACCACCAAGGTATACAACTGCTCTTTACCAGCAACATTTAAATACCCAAACCACTGTCATCTTCAGGGGTGTGTGTGTGTGACTTAAAATTGGTCAGTTCAGGCTCTTCATTAACCCACAACCTGAATTTAAGAAACCTTCTCATCACCAGTTCCTAGCTGTTATTTTCTTGCTGTGCTAAACTTCTGTGCAACAACAGCAAGAGCAGTTACAAAAATCTGTTTTCAGTAGCAATAGCAAAACTGAACAGTTCTCAGCCTCCCCGTGGAGGGGCAGCGACATTCAAGCACGTATCAGGAAAGACAATTAAAATGGGTCAAAAAAGTACTATAAATTTTTGAAACATTGGCCTTTGAGACTAAGAAGTCAACCTTTCAAGTTTTGGTTGGCTGAGAGGGACCACATTTAGTTATTGATGTTTAAGATGGTTTTGTACCAACTTAGAAAAATAGTATTCTTTTATTTTTAAGATGGAAAGCAGAAATTTACACTGTCAGCAACACTGAGAGCTATGAAGTGCTAACACTTCAAAATTTTCTCTCCCGGTAAAGTATGCAAGTACTTTCAGTCCTTGGGTCTGAGCTATTGCAGATGCCACCCTTACACATACCTGTCCCTAGCCTACGTTACTAACCCTGAAGAGATGGCTCTCAACTCATCCAGGCAGAGCTTGGATGCCAACGCTGTCCTCAGGTCCTGTCCCAGGACCTGCCACAGACCTCAGGGCATCAGATAGGTGAACACTATGCAAATATTCACTAATGGCGTTCACAGCTTCAGGTCTCGGCATTTATCAGCACTGAGGTTTATGTGGAGAGTGTCACAGAGAAGTAAAATCATCCCCGACAGAAGTCTGCTGTCCTCTTTAGTGTCCAGTGCAGGAGGTCTTTTGCTACTATTTCTCTTACAAAGTTCTTGATCTGAAGTGATGATGGGTGACAAAGAACCAGCCCTGAAAGTTAACCACTTAACCACAGTAAGTTTGCAGGCAACACCAAGCTGGGCAGGAGTGTTGGTCTGCTTGAGGGTAGGAAGGCTCTACAGAGGGACCGGGACAGGCTGGATCAATGAACCAAGGCCAGTTGTACACCGTTCAACGAGGCTAAGAGCTGGGTCTTTCGCTTGGGTCACAACAACCCCATGCAATGTCACAGGCTTGAGGAAGAGTGGCTGGAAAGCTACCCAGCAGAAAAGGACCTGGGGGTGTTGGTCAACAGCCAGCTGAATATGAGCCAGCAGTGTGCCCAGGTGGCCAAGAAGGCCAGCAGCATCCTGGCTTGTAGCAGAAATAGCATGGCCAGCAGGACCAGGGCAGTGATCATCCCCCTATGCTCAGCACTGGTGAGGCCGCACCTCGAATACCGTGTTCAGTTTTGAGCCCCTCACTACAAGAAAGACATTGAGGGGCTGGAGCGGGTCCAAAGAAGGGCAACCAAGCTGGTGAAGGGTCTGGAGCACAAGTCTCATGAGGAGCGGCTGAGGGAACTGGGGCTGTTTAGCCTGGAGAAAAGGAGGCTCAGGGGAGACCTTGTCGCTCTCTCCAACTTCCTGAAAGGAGGTTGCAGTGAGGTGGGTGTCGGGTCTCTTCTCCCAAGTAACGAGCGATAGGACAAGAGGAAATGGCCTCCAGTTGTGCCAGGGGAGGTTTAGATTGGGTATTAGGAAGAATTTCCTCACCGAAAGGGTTGTCAAGCATTGGAACAGGCTGCCCAGGGAAGGGGTTGAGTCACCGTCCCTGGAGGTATTTAAAAGACGTGTAGATGTGGCACTTTGGGACATGGTTTAGTGGTGGACTTGGCAGTGCTAGAGTAACAGTTGGACTTGATGATCTTAAAGGTCTTTTCCAACCTAAATGATTCTGTGATTCTTTTGCCTTTTGTACCACATTCCTATCCATTAAAATAAACAGGGCTGTAAAATCCTACTTATTCACCCTTCAAAGGACTTCTATGCATTTGAATTTACTTTAAACCAAGAAACTGACACACACAGAGAACTATTCCGATTTCCACCACTGAATTCTCTCTCTTTTTTTTTTTTTAAGGACCACAGTGTTCTTTACAAGTTCTCTGCTGCAGAGAGGGACGCAAAGGACACTGAAACATCGAAGACTACTATCAGGTCTGTGGCTGGCAGAAGAAGAGAATAGACGTAACAAGATCAGAAATTAAAAACACATGGTATTTTTAAACAAGCTTTAATCATCTTTGTGATTTTCAAGTTATTTATTCAGACGTAATCAGCATTGTACTTCCTCTGTTGCTCCATATTTCTTACAACTGTAATCAGATCATCTACTTGAAAAGAAGTTTCAAACTGCGTAGGTGGATCTAATTAACTTCACTGTCATGTGATTATTTTAGTCTTCACAATCCAAGAGGTTTTAAGCCCATTCTGTAATTAAGATTTACTCAGCAGTTTTCTCATAAATATCTGTTCTCGTTCAGTTCAGTAATATGTCAGCACGTGTTGAGAACATTTTTTAAATTATTTAACAAGTTCCCTGCTACTTCAGAGATCTAGGACATTGAAAATACCTCAAATCCTTCTCAGTGCACATTATAGTTGTGTCTTTCAATTTTTCAGTAGAGATCTTGAGTTTAAGTGTATTGCGAAGCATTCTCTACCCAGTGGCAAAAATAGTTCATTTCCTGTGAACCCTTCTGAGTTAAACATCTAACATATAGTTTCCCGTAACTCTTGATGACTGGATAAGATGCCTTAAGTAGCTCCTTGGAATGCTGCTTTCTGATATGTTTTCAAGAATAACCAAAAAGTAAAATATGGTAAAATAGCAGGTACTTCATTATACCTCCACAGCTTAAATCAATTAACATAGATTTAAAAAGTTAAAATACAGAAAACAATCACATGGTATCAGTAGCTACCCTGGGTAGAGAAGAAAGAGGGTATTTAAAACTTCTAGAACACTCTAATCTGCAGGAATAAAGGGCAAGTCTGACTGATAGGTTTCACTACAGAAGCCATATATGCCACTATAGGTTCAAGACCAAAGGTCTCCCAAGTCATATAAGATCTGCTTTGCTTTGTCTCAATGTCTTTATCAGTGAAAACAGACTGCTTAATTCAGATGGAAGTCTTAAGAGAGAGCTTTTTAGCCTTGTTCAGCAATGCAGAACTACAAATTAAATGGGGAGAAAAATTAAAACCAAAGTAAACAATTACACTTCTTTCTCAAGAACAACAAAATGCACACACAAAAAAGCCTGGAGAAACAAACACTTCACTGCAAATCTTTCCCTCATTTAGAGGGGAATTAAGCTGTGTTTTCAGCAGACAAAATTCTTTAGCAACAGTATCAACGTAAAGTATTCCTGTGCCTCCTTCTCCCTACTGTTCCCACAAGTACTTCCTCAAGAATTGCTCCCCCAACTAGGCCAGTACAACTGCCTGTACAGCCACGTCGGGAATCATTTGGGGGTGGGGGAAGGACTATTTTAACAAACCCTACAAAATAACTGTTGCTTTTTTTAAATTTTGGAGAAGTTTCCCAGTCCATAGCTGCACAAACAAGTTTTCCTGCTGAGCCTAAAGGCATAGTGTGCTACATTGCAATACAAGAGCAGGAACGATTAGTGGGATGACGGAGAAAATAGAACATTTTTCTCTGGTACTGCCAAAGCCTTTGTTCCCTGAAACCACACCTGTAGATACAACTCCAGAGGCATCTAGGCTCATCTAATGGCTCACTGCTGCAGAATGAGAAGCATCTCACCCTCACTTTCCCCTGCTCTATCTTCCCCTTCTAACCTTGTTGAAGGTCCCCCACCCCACTCATATTTATGCTCACTTGCACCAGCTTTCATTAGATCCTCTGTGACCTGATATAAATTCACTAAAACAGAAGAATATTCAGAAAAGTACTTGCAAGGGTCTGACACACATCAGAGTGAGCACAAGATCACTAGGAGGTGAATACAGCAGGGACATAAGGGCTGGTAGAAACCAGGGAAGGAAAACCCTATTTTAGCAGCAGTTTATTTTTACATTACCTCCCAGCATCTCTGAAACAATACCATTGAGAGATCAAACATCAAATTACTCATATTACTGACATTACAGGTACAGCAATGTAATTTACTGTAATACAGTAAACTGGTGAACATGATACCAAAACTTACATAGTATCACTTGCAACTGTTTTTATTTTAAAACACAGGAAATTCCATGTAATTTCCCTCATGACAATGATTAACTTGAATCAGTTCCTTGGAACTGGGTTTCTAATAAATAATTAAATTTCTCTAAATTCCACTTATCAGGTGACATTTACTACACTGAATTTCCAGTTATTGAGGCTGAGGAAGAGAAATTTGATCCACGTATCAGATCGCTTGTGGTACACAAATCTGTCTTTTTAAAAATTTTTGTATGTTTTTACTTTGAAAAAAGAATAAGGCCTAATTTTATGATTATTTCCAAACAAGTTCTTTGGATTATATTTTCTATAAGTTAGACGAAAAAAAGAAAATTAGAGTATATGATCATTTCTTAGGTCACGTTAACTAGCACTACCGCCTGAGAAAATCCATTTAACATTTCCAAATGGAAGCTAGATATCAAATCAGAGGTCAACTCAAAAATTCTGCATAGTCCAAACCAAAGCAGTACAGAAATTGGAGGGTTTGGTTCAGAAAGGTGTTGAGAACAGACTTTTAAAGTTTCTTTAGCAAGGATTGTTGTGAAACAGCTTATTTTGTATCACAAGGATTATGATCTGAAATCTTCATGGAGCTATCCTCCACCGTACCATTTTCTTTCAGATATCCTTTGCTGTCTGGGCTTTTTTTTGTTGTTGCTTCAGTTGATTGTTTGCCATGTGCTATATGGCCTTTCTTAATCCCTGCATATTCAAGGAATGGTATAACAGTTTCCTCATGCTACAGCCATCTCCAAATGGTCTCGTTTTGATGGCTTTGAACCGCTCAAAGCTTGCTTTAATGTTGCACCACTTTGAACTGCTTCCCAGAAGATAGAATAAGTGTGAAACTTCTTGTAATGCAATAATTTTAAAATTTATTAAATATGATATCTAATAACCTTTCAGAGTAGCAACTATTATTGGTATGTTGGGTTTTTACCCAAAAAAAGAATCAGTTAGCTAATGAAACACAGTGTAACTTCCGTTCAAACATACATGCCACTTGAATTTCAGATCTTCTTTGCAGCAATGCCCCCATCCTGTTCCGTACCACACACTGGTAAAAGCCAGCATCAGACCTCTGCAAAGCTGGGATGATGTACCTATAAGACAAAATACAGAATTACAGTGCACTTCTTCCTAAAGGCAGATCAATGCTACTTTTTGTGGCATTTCTTATTTCTCCTCTAGTATTTCACACTTTGTCTCAAATGCTTATACAAACAGCGTTCTCGTATAATCTCTGGTCTTTGGCTACAATATTGTCTGTACAATATGGAAGAAAAAAATACTTGAAATGCATAAAATATCTTTCAGTCTTAAGATCTACATTTGATAAATGCTAATTAGCTTTCCATAAATTATCTTGAAATATAGAGTTAAATATTTTCCTTAGTTTTATCTATCCTCATTCATAAGGCAAAGATGCCTGGTAGTTTGTTCAGAGGTGGCACAAGATGACTGCAGTCTAAATGTAGGCATTAGGAAGACTTGCAAGAAATATCAAACTTTTCCAGTGAAAAAAAGATAGTTACTACACTGTGTGACCACTGTAACTCAGAAGAATGCTGGAAAAGACACAGTGCACTGTATGTTGTATTTGTTTTGCCCTTCACTGTGCGTAAAAAGTCACTTAGTCCAGTAATGCTCACCTTCCCCATTCAACTGTATCTGATTACTCAACATGAAAATGAGCTGATAGGCACAGTTTTAATGTGAATAAAACACATGAATAATATAGATAATCCTGCATTAAACAAACATTAATCAAAGTGCATATTCCCCCGGTCACCTTCTGGAGATATTATGGTAGGATTAATGAAAGTCTTTATGAAAAGATAAGGAAAAATAAAACTGCTGAATTTTAATCTTCAAAATTTAATTCCACTAAAAGAAAGCATCTCTTCTCATACTCACATATACTACACACACCCACATACAGAGCTTAATATCTGAACAGAGTAAGCAGAAAAACAAAGGCGGTTGAAGAAATCTTGTTTAAGTGATAAATGAAGACTATAATAACTGCATTATAATCACAATCAAATGCACTATAGCAAATAGGTCAGACCACAAAATACAGTGAATTAAAACAGAGCCCAATACCATGGGCAAATTTTAGCAATCTATGGTGATTCCTAGGAGACCCTGGCTTCCTAAGTACATGAGTTGTAGGCAGTTGGGTTGCTCGTCTGTCTGCCTGTGTGCCTAAGCTGACTTCTCGTGACCTCTTCTGGAGCAACCAGCAAATTTTCTCCAGTGATTATGACAATTTGCACGGGGAAGATAAGGAAGACTCAAAACAGTGCTCTATTTGGAAGTAGTAAACCCGACAATCAGCACACAAATACTTGCTGGCCAGTGAGTATATAACTCTGAATTAGCCATGTTGCCTCTTGCCTGATGAGTATGAGAGTGAGAGAATAGGTGAAAATACAAGGCATAGGACAGAAATCAATAGGACATAAGGCTTCCCTAGCTCCTTACAGAATACTTTCCTTCTCTGCCAGGCAGACGATTGTTGCAAAACACCATTACCAAAAAAAAAATATTAAACATTCTGACAAATAAATATTGACAATTCACTTTTACAGTTCATTTTACCAAATAGTTTATAGCTTAACAAGCTTTTCTTCCTCCCATAAAGATTGAGTACTGTACTTGGCTAACATTTATTCCTCTGCTTGTCTATTCAATAAAGCTAAAATTCAAGTCTTCTTTCTTTGGTATTCATCTGTACTAAGTCAGTAATGCAGTTAGTTTTTCTGCCACTAGGACAAAACAAATCCATTAGATCAGAAGTGTCCTACTTCGGTTTTCTTTTCTGACATTACTGTTTCAGCAGGAAACATTTATATGTTGCCTGCAGAAAAGAAAAACTTTTAAAAGTTTACAGTAAAAATCCCATCTACCCTTAGGAAATTCCAAATGCCCAAACCTACTGAGCAGTTGGCTTCTCGGTGGACCTACTGGGTAACAATGTGCAGGTATGCAGGTAAAGCAAGCAAAATTAGAAGAATTAAATAACAAAAGTAAATAAAAGTGCTACAACATATGTTTACATTATTTGAGCTAACTTGAAAATTACAAAGCTGGCCAAGAAATAAATAGATATTAATGGACTTCCTAATTCTGTGTTTACAATTTTAAACAGTCTATATGCACCTCATATGTCCGATTTTTTTTTTTAAATTATACTTCTCTACTGACCTAACAGTCAAAACACTGCTTTTTGTGCTATGCTTTCACTATTCTACTTATTTTCTGATATGCAAGAAGGGATAAAATAGTGCTTTCTAAATTCAAAATAAGATTTTCTTCCACAGAATGAATTTATATCAAGGGTTAATACAATTTTTTATGGTGACAAGACATAATTTTGCTTTATTTTTGTCTACAGTCTAACTTTCAAGATAGAAGATCTTCCCATTGTATAGATGCCAGGATGCTACTTAAGGTTTCTGGGGATCTGTGCAGGTACTTTAGAAAGTCAGACCAGACAGTTTCTCTGTTTTGAATCGTACAGCCAAACAGAAATGGGCTGTTTAGAAAATTTCCATAAAGAGATGTAAAGCAGCCAGCGTAAAAAAAGCTTCAAGGGAAGTCTTCAGAGTATAACATGCTTCAACACCAGGATTGCGAAGAGTTATGAGTTTAAGGATGAAGTGGTATCAAACACCTAAAGAGAAATGTTAGCTAATGCTTATGTTTCATTCCTAATTTCAAATTTACACCCTCATTTTAATTTTAAATGCTCTAAAAGTTAAAACTGAACCTATAGGCTACAGGTTTTTAATAGCCATAATTGTGAAGACAGAATTAAAAACCAAACCTATTTTATTAGATAGTCATATAACTTATTGTCTATTCAAACTTTTTACCAAGGGACTTATGCATCAACCAATCTAACTTTTTTATACACATTAAAATTAAAAAATGTCCAATATTAAAAACACAAATATAATGATCAAATACTTTTAAGTAGTTTAGGAGGAAAGTGTACTGCTGCTTAGACATAACTTCAGTTTCTTAAATTCAAATAAAATAGTATTTTCAGGCCAGAAAAGCAAATATGGAGGACACACCTGGTCCAGAACTTAAAAGAAAACAAAGAAAAAAAAAAAAAAAAGTCACTGCCTGAACTTTAAAGACTCTTAACTTACAGACATAACCAAAATTGCTACTGCAGTGAGCAATATTGATTTGTTTTCATTACATGTATCTCAGATCACAAAGAATTTATAAGGTGGTTTTATAAATTCTTAATACAAACTAGTGTATGCACAGTCACTATAAAAGCCAGGCTGTGCACATAATCAGCATCGTTATACAAAGAAAAGCTGTTCATTCAGGGTCACCAATGTCAAAATGCAGACTCCAATTAGTTCTTTACTCACTTGGTGTGTTATAAGCAGTTTTGAATATTTTCAGCCTGTTACAATATAGACATTACTTTAACTGAGACACACTAAGTAATATCAATTACCAAAAATCTTTGATTGATGATTCAAATTGCAGCAGAAGTCACTTACAAAGGAAAGATTCATGCATTTAAACAGAGTATTTACCCAAGAGAACTGCAGAGCAAACTATTATAGGGTCAAAGTTTGAATTTTGCAACTGGAATTTTTATGTCTAAGCATATCTTCTCCTTGCTTTCATTCATCCTAATGCACCTATGCCATATAATCCTTTTGGGAAGCTTAAAGCTTTGCATTTCTATAGAATCAAAATCCTGTTTGGCTTATTTCTGACTGGGGTATAGTAGTAAGGCTGCAACTTCTAAATTAATATTTTCTATCGATGTTATTTTATCATTATAAACTAGTAGTTTCCTATCTTCTTAATCACCCCTGCAGCAGATGTTTTAATTAGAAATAGAAACAAGAACAATATAAAAATGCAAAATTAATAAATATAGCTTGTACCATGACCTGACAGTCAGTAAACTAAATTAAGTCCAATGATAAGAAACAAGGTACTGTATACAGATATGTATACATACAGCTTGGGAAAGGTGTCCCAATATAATGATTCTAACTTATACTGCAATACACGGTAAAATTATAATTTTTATTAGGATGTGCACTTGGTTTAAGAAATACTATGGCATTCTGGTCTTAGTTTCAAAATGTCACACATTCTTATTCACGTTTCTCCTAGGATCATGAAATGTAAGTCAGTGACTAGCACATCTACAAAACTTGAGTTCTAACCTTTGCTTTTTGTTGATTCCATGCTCACGTGTTTTGTCTTCCCACACCATTTCTTTGTCTTACTTTCTGAGTGTCTTACGTGCTTAAGAGCTGTTGTCAGCTCCTTCTACCAAGAAACTACAACAGACTCCTGTTGTTGATCAAAACAAGTGGCATTTACACAAAGTGACACTCAAACCTTCTGTGATTAATTGTGCTATTAGAGATTTTTTTATTGTTGTTTTCTAGAAAGTATTTCCAAATCTCTTCTATATGTGTGTATGGCTAATTTTGAGACATCAGCGTATCTCAAGGCTTGAAAACAGCATCCATTAATAGATGCAATTACTCAAGACTAAGTGGTCTGATCTAAATCAAGTCTTTGATTTCTAGGAAAGTTCACATAGAACTATACGTTTGGTTTGAAACACAGTTGCTAAATACTTTATGTGCTAAATGACCCAAAAAAGTTTTAAAACGTTATTTAAGGGACTTTTTTTCCCTGCTGCGTTGTAAATGTGCATATCGAAAAAGAACTAATGTTAGGTTACAATTTTGAAAACCTTTAAGAACAGTAATTATGGAGTACCTTGTGTAACAATACAGAACTTTATATCATTATCTGCATTTTTATACTAATCTACACTATAATTTCTGTCGATAGTGATGGAGCACAACTTTTCCCTACCTTAAGCAATGTAATTACAAAAATGTAGTATTTAGCTTGGTTTGCTAAAGATACAAGTATTATACAACGTCTCTGTCACATACCCGCCCCTTATAACTTCTGAATTCACTAGATAATTTCAATAGAATTTGAAAGCAACAAATAAGTTGCATAAACATGGCAATTTCTTTAGAAATTGCCAATTGCAAAGGGGAAACCCAGTTAATGCTCCCATTAAAGAAAAGCAGACAAAACGTTGCTGTTTTACACTTTGATTTTTGGCCAGCCACCTGCTGCCTATCAGCAAAAATGTAGCTCTGATTAGACACAGTGTGGTTTTCCTCTTGCTTGATGGGATGTCTTGTGGAAAGGGGACGGAGTCAGTGAGGTCCTGGGAACAAACCGCATAATCATAGAACAGTTTGTTAAAAATTATAAGATTAATTTTCGCATTCTCAGAAGTGAAACTGAAAGTTTCATATGCAATTTAATATAGATCACATTCTTCTAGATCTTACTGAAAAGAACAGTCCCATTGAGCTTAGCTTTGTTCAAGGATGAGTAGCACATCATATGTAACATTTAGCTAAGGAATATGCCTGCTATTTATTACAAATACATGTAAGGTTACATCTCCAGCAAAAAGCATTTTTGCTACTTAAAAATTCTATGTTAGGCCCCCTGTTTTGAAGTGTGAAGTATCATTTTTAGCAAAGGAGATTCTCTAATAGAGATCTTACTTATTTGCAAAAAAGTCTCCTTTCATGAGAAAAAACATTGTCAATGTATCAGTATCTACAAAGGTGTTTTGAAGTACTGGGGATTTGGCCAGGGGGAAGAGCTTGTTTTGGGTTTTTTTTGCAATTACACTTAGAGAAGGCTATTATAGAGCTTTTATTTACTTATATTCACTGGAGTAGGCGGTTATTTCACTGTCATTGCGTAACCACTTGAATTCCAAGGGCCAGCTGCCTTCAGCAAGGCAGGTAAGTACAAGTCGATTTCCTTCCAAGTGTATCTGGGGCAAGCCTGGTTCAGTCTTGAAGTATGGTGCAACATCATCTGAAATACAAAGAGAAAATGGTTTTGAAAGCTATTTAAGCAAGTATAGTATAAGCCACCAATATTTACCTCATTTCTTCTCAAATTGGCCATCATAAAACAAGAGACAACATGATTCAGTAGTTAAGGCTTACACTGATGCATTCATAACTAAGCTTTATCTTTAGAAGCAGAATTCACAAGAGCTCAATAACCTTAGTCTTTGGTACTTATTTAGAAGAGAAGTGCCCACTCAGACAAGCTTTTTTCCATGTTTACTCTTTATACATATGAGAATTTCAGCATTGTGTACAGTGGCAGACAGTGAACAGCCCTATCAGCTTTTTTTTTTCGCCCTCTCCTCTGTGGGGATTAAATCCACTCAAAGCTTTTTTTTATGCATTGAATTGAAACCAGAAGAGTAATCTTGGATAGGATGATTATCACAGCAGGAGAAGTCTCAGGGTAAATGAAGAATTTTGATAGAAAAGAGTTTAGAAAAAAACAGCTCACAAAATCACAAGATTAATGTGTTTTTCAACGTTATAGCCAACCAAAATGTGTTAAATTATATTACCTGAAGCAACTAACAGGTTTTGAACTAGGGTACTTCAATAATGTTCATGGGTCACATGTAGTCTCAAACTCTTCTTCCCCCATGGATCGCAAATGCTCAAAATACTCCAAGCAGCAAAATTCTCGACTGGTAAATTGCCAAATCTCCACTCAAACACAGATTTATTACAAGTCTACGCCTGCTGGAGACCCGCCCCTTGTCACCTCTGGAAGATGCTTTTCACACTTTATGCATCAAATTTCTACTTGTAGCTATGTAGGAACTAGAGATTTAATCTTAGAAGTTTACAAATACCTTCTATAATCAAAATTAACTTGTTTATGTATATATATAAAGTACATAAGTTACATTCAAAGTCAGAAATTTAAAACAAAATATGGAATAATCTTTAATAGGTAGACATTATTGCATTCTGCAGTACGGGGGGGGTGGGTGTATCATATATAAAATACAAAAAAGAAAAAAAACAAAGGTACAGAAATGTTGTCCCAGTGCAACTAAATCTTCAGTTAAATTGCTAATCTTTCTTTTAAAATTTATTTTAGATTAAGCTCAGGTACCATTTTACTTCCTATTTAAAGAGTTTAAGCTATCTTTTACAGTTTATGGGGAAATGACCTCATGCACTATTCAAGGCTGTCTGACATTTTTGAATCCACAGGTCACATACTATAACCTTTAATAGTTGATAGCCACAAAAGCAACCACACACATCAGGGAAGAAGAGCTCAAGGCGAGGGGTGTCAGCGGCTTTCAAGGTGCCCTAGGGTTCCACTGAAGATAGGGACAGCAGTGGGTATGCAGCTCGGCCTGGTGACGCCAACCTCTCTAAGCCCTTATCTTTCGCTTTCCCTGTTATCAGGAAATTTTTATTACTTCACAAACCACAAAGCAACACAGACTCATTATCAGCCTAATCGTACACTCCCAGGGTAGCAGCTGTGATTCAGCCAAGTGTGGTCAGGGAGTCACAGGTTGACTGTTGCCAAACTATTTGCTACAATTGGCTATAAAGTTGAACATCACCTGCAAACGCATTTGATTATTTGTACTGACAAATTGTCTCCCTAGTTTTTAGAATTTAACTTCAGAAAGATATAGTTATTTCTGCAGAAAAAAAGCACATCATCTTAAAGCAATACTTATAAAGTATTACACAAAATGTGACCTAACAAACTGAATTAAAATATGTATTTTGAGGTAAGGCCCTTTTCTGATTTTTTCAAAGGAACTGATTAATGGCTAGTGCAGATCAGTAATATTTTCTTTAAACTGGATACACAGGAAGCTGTGACAATTCAGCATATGAGAAAATAGGAACAGTTCCAAACTAGCAGATAGTCCCAGGCAAACCAAAGATGGTTTTTGCACTTCTCCACTCTATTATGTGAGTGAGATTACATTCTGCAAAGCTTCTTTTTTTTTTGTTTTAATGACTGCAAATATTGTGAAGAAGTCTTATCTCAATTCCCATTTTCTTGTAACTAGTAAAATCAACCAATATTTTAAAACTTTATACAGAAAAGTTTTAGGTAGAGTTAGACGAGGTTAGTGTGAAACACAGTTATTTTACCCAGAGCAAACAGCCATTTTTTACAAAGATATTTCTAAAACAAGTGAGGAAATGTTAAATCCTTTCAGAGGCTTCACATATATTTTGGGGAGTCTCCCAAAGGGGTTATGAGACACACTTTCTACCCTTGCAAGATTAAAGGTGTCAGGCTTCCTCTGGAGATGAAAAGGCAGTGGCAGGGAGTTGTGCTGATATTTAGGGGAAGAGGTTGTAACAGAGTCCAACTGGTAAAGTGAAATGATCAGTGACGAGTCCCCTGAAAACAATGACAATTACCTGCTAGTATGTAGAGGCTCACAAAATGAGCTTGTTAAGCTATTCCTTCCTGAAGAAAGTTGAGCTATTCAGAGAGACTTGAGTGAAACTGCTATTGGCACTATAAACCTCTACCCGAGTAATTTGTTGATCCTGTTTTTCAGTGATTTAAAGACTCAAGCAGCATAACCTCCTTCATTATTTCACTCTGAACTATCCACTTACTCCTTCTAACTTCTGTCTTTCCAAGAAAAAATGATTTATTTGAAAGACAAAGACTGCTGCCCACAAGTCGGTCATTCAGCCCTGCGTTTCCTACTCAAATATTCCAAACCCAGTGATGCTGCAACCCACTCAGAGCTACCTCCCATTTAAAGTATCAAAATCAAGCTAGTATTACATGAAAATGATTCTCAAAACTCAATCCAACTCTGGTAGAAGCTAAAATTTAATAGACCTACGGGAATATTTTTCTAAAGAATATAGCATGCTTTATAAATTACCCCAGCTCTCTGGAAGATTTACTTAAACCCCTGAAGTAATTTTATCTTCTAATCTTTTATTCCTGACTTTCTCATCAATCACGTATCATCAGTTTATCAAATTCAATTATGTAATCAGAGCTCACTAAATATTCACTGAAAGCAGAAATGAAAATAAAATACTGAGCAAAGATTCCGTGAAGAGAGGTAGCAGTAAAGCTTTGATGACTTTTGCATTTCTGCGGCACAGTGTTGCTCACACCTCAAACACACGATCAAAACGGTGCTGCACCCCGAGCTTTACATCTTTGAGCTGTAATGGAAAGCAGAATTTTAAACTGGATGGACAAGTTTGGTTGTTATAAAGCATCCCAGAAAAACAGAAAAATTGGCAGAAAAAAATGAAAGCCATCTCGAAAGAAAATTGTAGGAAAGGAATAACTGGCAAAGGGATGGAAAATACAAGGGGGTTATGTAATATGTATGAGATACTTGCACTTTATTAAGTAAATACAGGAAGGGCTCACCATAAGGCTACCTCTGTCCAATCAAGTACTAAGAAGCCACGAGAGCATCTCAGTTTTTATTCTCTTGAAGAACGGAGCAAAAAACTAATAAAAAGCCTGAGTCCTAGAAACAGGAATAATGAGATACTGGAATTAATATTCTTAGCTAAAATAGTTTTCTGCCTACAAAAAAATAAAAAGCAACCATTCATGCTATACACTGTTGCTTTCCTCCACATGCTAAATGTGTTAATAAGAGAAGAGCCTCTCTGGCTCTTCACCTACACAGATTTAAAAATAAGAATAAGAACAATAAAAAAAATTATGCAAGATGCAAGGAGAAGTGAAAGGATAAGGTGCCAATCTGTTGGCACATATATACAGCTTCTACAAATTTTCATTAAGTCTGCTTACCAAACTCAGTAATATGCTGACTACTGCAGATTTATTTTTATGTAAATCTCAAGAAAAAATAGGATTGAATATGCCAAAATTATCTGAAAATTTGCTCCAAAACATGTCTGCCTTGCTTTTGTGCATCATCAAACAGCAAGAGTTCCATTATACTGCCAGGTTAGCTGTCTACTTTCTTTCTTCGGTACATACAAAGCTTAGATGGATTTTATCTCAAAATATAGATTCAGGACCTAATTCAACAATGCCCATATACTTTTGTTTGGATTAATTCTGACATTTAAATACAAAAATGGTGCTGTATGCACTTGTTATCTACTATGTGCTTCTCCCCAGCCCTAGCAGACGAGATACATCACGGAAAAGCTGTGAGCTCGTTCATACTCTATTCTCCCTGAAAATCATGTTCAGGCATGAACTTACAGATACAATCTGAAAGAGAAGGCGGCAGTCTGACTGTACAGCTTTGTAGCAAACAGAAGGAAAACAAAGATTCCAAGAGTTGCTACTTATTAGTTAACCAAGGGAACCTAATCTCATAAGGATAGCATGAGTGAACATGACTTCAGAAACTGAAGAGACTACCATCTCGGGGACCTCAAACATACCCTCTAATAAACACATTAACAAGGTTTGGCTAACACTTCTTAGCCTCTAACAGCTTACATTTGTAAAATACATAAAACAAAGTCAGATTAAATAGAGTTTTCAGTTACTACAGGGTGCTACAAGACCCTGAAAGCAGTCTTGCAGTGGTATCCCTCAGGGATTCATATATTTTAATTAAAGATGCAATTTGATCTTGAACACCTCTATCCTACTGAGAAAAGGAAAGTTACCATACTCCAGAGAAGTACCGCACCACCTTCATCAGTAAAAAACACTGAAACTACCCTATTAAAATCTCAGCATTTTTCTTGCCGGAAATGTTGGATACCAACAGTTACAGGTAAAATCACATGCTCGCATCTTGAGAAAATCAGTTACTGTAGTCCTGAATACACTCAGAGGAAGAATAATGTAGTGAGTGCAGAGAACAGGTTAAGAGATCCCCACTGCCATTGCTATTTGCCTTTGTTATGTATCTCTACTTCTAAGTCATTTTTAGGTGAGCTAATATTGAATATTAATAGTAGATTAACCTGTTCATAAATCAGCAAGTCAGAGCAAATACAGCTCAATCACTAACAAATATTATTTAAGCAGCTGTCTTTCCATCACTCAGTTCACCCAACAGATATGATATTGAAAATAAATTTTTTACTGAGATACATTTTTCAATAAACCCGAAAATAGAATTGGTTTATTAAAAAACACACCTATATTGATTTCAGCTTATTAGTCCCTAGTCAAAGCATGATGCTCATCACCCTTTCTTCATATGCATGTCTAAAGCTACAGTCAACCGTCACAGAAAAAACAAAGAACAGAGTATCTCTGAGGAATTTTCCAGGAAAATGAGACTAGATAAACAAATTACATACAGAAGCTGAACTACCAGCCTAGGAGAAGAGCAACAATACAGAAATGCTTTTGCTCTCGCTGTTTGCAAGGCAAAGGGATGTGAGCCATCTTCAGGTAGGTTAATGATAACTGCCATAAAAAGAGTATTTTAAAAGATCCATCTAGGGCACTGAATGCATAATACAAAAGTATAGTTAAATTAAAAAGGAAACTAGAGTCAGGAAACCCAGACTGAAGACAGGAAGAATCTTTTCAGTAACCCAAAGAAAGTAGGTACAACTACGGACAGCAGAATCCCATCAAGAACAGATTAAAGTTCAGCTGTGACATTCACAAGCTGATGCTTCAGAGCACACACAGTTGAGTACAAGCAGCTCTATACTGATTGACAGCTGATAACTGCAACCTTCTGAGGAATCAAGACCATTTTCTTCTTATTCTCAACTTGGATATGGAAAAGATTTTTCTCTTCTTCCTTTTCTAAAGGACCTTTTAATCTTATTATCTTAGTTCCTGATATGCATGCATACTTGTGCTAGCTCTGGATGCAAGCTGTATTCTCTTGTGGAAATGAACTTCAATAGCTTATATGGCACAAGAATTTGGAATTAGTACATAGTAAATCTTGGGAAATGTACCAGGAAGTCAGATAAAACTCGGATATATTTGAATCAATCTTCTTCTGAATTTAAACCTTCTAAAACGCATCAGTGAGATGTTGTGAAAGTTAGTATATGATCTATTCATAAACTGTCAACAATGTCAAACATACATTAGAGCATTCAGTCACTTTAACTGTATTGATTTGCAGGAAGGCTATTCTACCAAAATTATTGGATATTTGAGATTCAAATTTTCTTGGTTGGAAGTGTGACATAAATCAACAAGTACAACAATTAAATTTAAATTGCATTTTACTACCTCATTCTAAGCCTGGATTTGAAAGGACTGATGCATCATAGTGAATATTTCATTAAAATATCAGGTTATTTTTCAAATATACTGCCGTAGTTAAGAATTTTCACCCAATGGTATAAAGCATTCCCTTAAAGTGGATTTCCTGAACTTTTGTCAAAGACGATATCTGACTTTATACTGGAATAGCACTGAAGCAACTGTATTCAAATCGGTCTTTCTTCCTCAATTTCATAAGTAAATGCGCCCACACTACCCATTTTTGTCCTCCTGTAGGTAGGAAAAACAACCTGCTTGTTGGATACCTCTACTATGATCTCTGAATGCAAATATAGTATCAACTGAGGTTGATGGATAGTACTTTTAAAGGTTTAACTGGGGATGGAATTAAATTGTTTTAAGAGTCAGCAAGTTCTGTGAGGAAACCTACATATTTCTAGAATAAGTGACATTTATTTCTTTTAAATGCACAGTCACTGGGAGACAAGATTTCAATAGGCAACTTTTTTGCCTTGAATAGGTCAAATAACTAATTGGTAAGTTAGCTATTGGGCAATTGCCAATCATATGTTTGATTTGGATGGAAGAAATATCGAACTTAAGATTGCATACCTGTTGCACACCATCCCAAGAGGAAAACTAAACATTCTGTAATGTATAGTTATGATTAGCTTTCAACAATTCAATAGAATAGGAGTCCCAAGCGGCAAGAATAAGTGTTTCGCAGTAATAGTTAAGTAGATTTAATTAAAAATTCTTCTTTTTTTTTAATTAAAGCATCAGTTCTCTATTTCAGAATTACATAAATGGCACCGCAGATTCTATTTTTCTTCAAAGCTCCTTATTTCTTGATGCAAACAGATCAAATGTTTTTCCCAAATCTTGACTAATACACAGCATTGTTTAAAAGAACAAACATCGTAATTCATTCCCTTAGAAACTTCTACAATTCTAAGATATACACCATGAAATTACTTGCTACAGGAAAACCTGTTCTAACATTTCCAACCTTTCTACCTTGTTTTAAGGCCGTCGTGGTTTAACCCCAGCCAGCAACTAAGCGCCATGCAGCCACTCACTCACTCCCTGTTATATCTCTTAGCCTTCTTCCATGTTTCCTACAAACAGCTTTGGATGAAGCACAAAAATATACTTGCATGCTATGCTGAGACAAGACAGCAGAAAAAAGCTAGACCAGCTTTTTTATGATAAAAAAGAACATCTTACTACCACCAGTTGCTTAAAAGTTCTTAAACATAACCTACTCTTTGCATTCATAAAATCTACCCCCGAACACTCTGTCATCTATTTAAAGATAATCTTTTCAATCACTACAGGATCACTTCTTGGAAGAAGAATTCCCTTTTGAGAAAAGATTTCTCGAGTTTTATTAGAAACATTCAAAACAGAACTGAAAGGAGGAGGGCCCACAGAAGCACAAAAGAGTTTTTACAGGACCTGGATTCTGACAGAAAAAAAGACAGTGGTCGGTAACATTGCTCCGTTTAAAATTCAACATTAAACTCTCTTGGTTATCCCCCAAATACACTGAGAAAGATTTTCCCAC
>JAVKLA010000061.1:15281963-15334101 GCA_034782735.1 Sagittarius serpentarius | reverse complement strand
TGGATTACTTCTACCTCCCTACCTCCCTGCCCGCCCCCCCCCCCCGCCATGCTCTCTGATTGCAGCCTGTGTTGGGTATCTGGGCTCCAACTCATTGAAGCTGTGTGGGTGTAACACCCTTTTACCCCAGTGGGTGGATAAGTTCCCAGTCATTCATAACCCCTCTGAGAAACAGTAACATCCTTGCTCCCGCCCCACAGGAAACCCACGCGTGGTCCTACAGGATGCCCAAACTTGTCTGCCCGGGATTCAGTTAATTGCCCACTGTCCTCAGATAAATAATCAGGAGGAAAAAGAGCTCTGTAGGAAATAAGTATCTTTGCTCTCATCGAGGCTTCGGACTCCACTTCAAAAAGCTGCTGAACGTCACGCGGCCCAATGGTGTGCAGAGATCTCAAGGACAAAGTTTTGCTCTCCGTTAGGTCAGGCTTTGCGAGCTGCCTGTGCCCATCTGCGGGAGCGGGACGGTGGCAGAGCTGTGCGGGGCTCTGCCTCAGCCGAGCCCTCCGCCTCTGCGGAAGCGCAGAGCACGCCAGCGCTGCGGGGGGCTGCGCATCCATATGTATGCGCTTGGTTAATTGGAAATGTCATGCAGCTGGAGGCTCGCAGCTGAAAAATATAATTTGGTTACATACCTCACTTCTGACTCCTACCAGACAGCCTGGGATAACAAGACCTGCCCCACTCTATGCCTTTGTTTCTCAAGAAGCATTTTACAGCTGACTGATGCTGACGGTGACGGGGGAGTGGGGGGGGGACGACACACGACTCCCCACTCAGCATCCCCAGAGAAATCCTCAAATCCTTCCAGAATTCTTTTTATGTTATTTTTTTTTCTCTCCTGATTTTTATTCTAAGGGGGATACTGGACTCTGCTCTCATATTAGCCACGAGAAACAAGTAAAGAGGCTTTCTGCGCTCCCTCGCTACCTTCACCAGCAGGAAAAGGGGTAAAACCCAGGGGAACAGAAGCAACTAAATTGCTAAGTCAGAGCACAGAGGCCATGCAGGCTGTGGCTTTCCAAACGGCCCGATCCCTTTGGTCAGAAGCCAATTCATCATTAAGCACAGCATTTCATGTGTGTAAATAAAAAGGAAGGAAAATGATTGCAATAAGCTTCTGACAATAGCCAAGATTCACAACTAAATGTGTGATATTTTAACAGAAAACATATATTAATGTAAAATAAATGTGGTGCTTGTGAATGACAAGCTCCAATTTATATTCCTGATGTTTCCAGCCCTAAAGCATCGTTGTAATGAAAAACATTCAGAAGTAAATAGGAAAGGATGAACCTCTGTGTGTAAGAAAAGAATTACGCGGCTTCCCATGCCCCTGCCTGGGGGCACCGGGGTCCCACACTTGTTCACATCCAGAAACATCAGATCCTAGAAGAACTGAGTTTCTGATATAGTCGCAGCTCTGTGCAAAGCCTGTGCAGCAGGCTGAGAAAAGGTTATCTAAACCGGAGGCCAGCAGCTGCAGTGCTCAGACGCGGGGCTGTGGCTGGGAAGGGGCCACAGACGGCTGGGGCCGGGCTGTCCCCATCGCTCCCTGGGCACTGCCACGAGCACCCCGCTCCCCCTCCGCAACCCTTGCAGCAAGCTCACACTGACAGAGTACGAGTCACAAACCCACCAGTTTTAACCCTCAAGCAAAGCAAGGCCTTACCGTGCTGGCAGTGGGTGGAAAGGCCACCTTCTCCAGATGGATGGTGGGGGTCCATGGTCAGGCAGGTGCATGGCTGCGCTTGCACCGGAGACCTGCACTCCTCCAGCTGAGCTCAGGAAGAGGAGTACTGGTGCTAGGCTGAGCTTAAATAGGCTCTGGGCTCATGGGTGGGGGTGGAGAGCCCAGGTCAGGCTGGTCAGGTTCGTTAAGACCTGTCAGTGCCTGGGCAGGTTCATGCTCTGCCCAAGGCTCTGAAACTCTGCCGGCCCCCACCCGGCTATGCTGAGGATGCAGGAGACCCTCTTCCATCCTCAGCAGGAGGAAATCTCCGCCTGACAATTTAGGGCCTGTCTGCTTGAGGTTTGAGTGTCTCCAAGCTTGGTGCATGGGTAGGAAGCAGAAGATTATAAAAGCGCATTTCAGGCCTTAAACACTAAATCTTCGTTATCTTTTCTACCCTCTTTCCCCCGGTGTGTTTGGATCTGACAGCCTGGATGTGGCACTAGTACATCAGAATGGGCACTGAGAAAATGAGCAACACCAGCAACCCCTTTGTCAGGGTAAGGAGTAAGTAACTAGTTAATTCTGAAGTTATTTTTTCCTTTTTCCTCTTAGCAGCAAGAAGGAAAAAAAATTTAAAGTAATACTTCAGCTTTCAGGTGACTGGGATGGACTCCTGATCAAATTCTGTGATCATCCGTACCCAGGCTTCTCCTGCTGCTTGCATTTAGCTAGGGAAGAGATCAGCTTCGGTGGTCAGTGGAATCAGTGCATGTAAGAAGAAATTCAGGTCCATCTAATATACAGCAGGTAGGAAAGACCGTAACAGAGCAGCGGCTTGGCAGTGGCTCCTGCGGCACGGAATGTGAGAGACGTAGGAAAATGCAAGATGGTCAAACAAAGGGAAGGAGACCATCCAACACTCTAAGTATTTTCATGCTGGGCTTCCTCCGTCCTTTCACCTTCCCTTAACGCAAGTGCAACATTTTCACTGCAGGCTTTCATAAACTGCGGCAATAACTGGAGCAGAAAGGTAGTAACCCATATGAGGGCCAGTGCGTAGCTGCATTGCCCGCAGGAGAGCTGAAGAAGAAACCAGCCTGCTGTGTGTGTTTCCGGACGCTGCAGGCTACCGCAGAAGATGCACCATGCCAGGGCATGTGGCTTTGTAAGTGAGAGAGGAGTCCATTTATTTCAGGAGTTAATTTGGCCTGGGGCTGGTGCTATTTAGAATAAAGTTGGACTCGGTGACCTGTGGAAAGCACTTGTTCAGCACCTGGTTCAGTTAAGAGCCCAATTTGCAAACAGTAAAATCTGGATGCTCTACCAACCAGAACACGTCCAAACGCTGTCGGAGTTTACTGTTGAGGTTAGGATTTTCCTGTCACTTAATGAAATGGACTTTTGTTCTCAGGGCATCATATCCATTTCACAATGCGTTTAACTGTCTGCTAGATGAATGTCCTTTCGTTAGTCCTTCCCTTAAAAGGGTGAATGTGAAAGTCCTTCCCAAATCTCTGAAGCTCTTCTCATGGTGAGTTATTAAAGCAAAGGCACAACAAAGATGCTCAGAGGTGAGGAGATCACAGCAGAGCAAGGGAAGTCTGGGTGTGGAAGCACCCGGCAGAGAAGAAGAGCTGGAAGAAGACGGCGTGAAAGACTGCCTTCTGCTGCTGGTCCCTGCGCGAGCAGGCCATGGAGATCACAGTGCACCCCAGACCAAAAAAACCCACAGTACACACTAAAACACAGCCAAGACAAAGGGCAGACTGATGAATGAAGCCATTACGGGTGATGGGGGACAGAGACACAAAGCAGCGGAGTTGAAGTGTTGCTTAATGACTCGCGTGGGGGTGTGGGAGAAGATGGAGAGACAAAACATCCCAATCACTGTCAGCTCCTAATGGGTACAAAATGCTAATCCAAAACTCAGCAGAAGGTTGCTGGCCCCAGGAGAGAGCAAGAAGGAGCCAGCAGCCAGCACCCCTTGTCCTCCGTGTCACCACAAATAACCCTGAACCACCTACACACACGTCTCAGTGCTTGGGAGCACATGGGGCTGTCGGTGAGCGAAAGCAGGTTTGTTTTACAAGTTCACCTTCCTCCACTGCACTGTCTTGAGCTGAGGTTTGCCACATTAGCCGGGCCATGCCGTAGCATTAATTGCTACCCAGGAAATGTATGATGGGGATTTTGGAAGCTCACTCACCTCTGCCGATCTCCCCACCTCTGTTGACTCTGAAATTGTGGGATGGGGATGTGTGGCAGGACTGTCTGGGATGGCTTCGCTCTCCAACAGCTATGCTCAGAAATCCTCGCAGCTATCAGTCTGCGGCACGGCTGCGGGTGGCTGCTGCCTTTCTCTGCCCAGGGGTAAGTTTCTTGCAGTTGACAAAAAAACTCTACGGGCTTAAACATGAGTCAGGAAAGTAAGAAGCTAGGTTCTCATCTAAAGGCAGCATCACAAAAGGCTTCATCATCACCAGGCTCCTGGAGGGAGGGCAGCAGATCTGCAATTGTTCACCCAACTCAAGTGCAGAGAGACTGTTCCTTTGCAACGTGTGTATAGTCTTTTGCATGAGAAATTCTTGTAAGAGGAGTAATTATAGAAAAAAGTGTTTCCTAACTAAAAGAAAAGGAAAGAAAAGAATAAGCACGTAGGACACCACCTGGGGTACATCAATCAGAGCAGACCGGTGAAAGTTAACAAGCTGGATAAACTCTTCATAGGAGCTGCCAGCTATTTATCTAAATTGCATTTCTAGGCACTGTTGAGAAACACTCCCTTCTTTCAAAGGACAGATGAAAGCAGGACTCCTGTGATGTCTCTTCCCCTTATCCCTTCTCACACTTCCCCACCCATCTGGGAACTACTCTCTGCTTTGGGAGCCCAGCAGCTGCCTGTTCACCAGCCCACCTAACACAAATCAAGCTCTTCCCGCAGGACCAAATTTACTGCTTTGGTAATATTCTGGCATCTGCTTTGGCAACAAAGGGCTAATTTGAAATCCAAACCCAACTGTTTGCCTTTTCAACCTTATTCCAGTCTTGCACTGGATTTATACTGCTTTGGAGGTGGGAGGATACAGGGAATATGCGCTCCGCGTCGTCCTCTTCATCGGGTAGCAGAGCTGTGCTGCATTCATTCATCCTTTAGACCAAGAATGTTTCACCGACTGATTTAATTACATGAAGCTTATGCAGGAGTTACAGAAGGATTATCTGGGTTTTATCATGGTTATCACAGAAAATTATTATATTGTTACTATTACAGAGTTACAAAAAGTAAAGAGGAATCACAGGAAACTTGGCAAGAGCTCATTAGCAGTGTGGTGCAGTCTGCAGGAGCTAATTAAAAATGCCTTTACCTCCTAATAACCATTTATCTCGTCACATCCTCCATTCCCTATGTCTCTTTCTCTGGATAGAGTGAGAGGGAACGATCTCTTCTCACTGGTGAACGTGTATACAGCAATACGTACCGACCACGGCGTAATACAAATGGTTTTGTTCTGCGATATGAAGCCACTAGCTCTGTTCTTGCCTGCCTGGGCTGTGGGCTGACTGTCCTTGCTTTGCACACAAGGCCACCTTGGATGCTCAGGGATTTCCTAGAGTGACTTCAAGAAGCGTCTCGGCCAACCACGCCAGGCTGAATGCGAGAAGATGGAGACTGTAACCTGGAGGAGATGCTGGTTGGGAGACGCGAAAACAGTATTAAAACAGCATAATAACACAAGCATTTACATTTACTGTGCTCAAAGTCTTACAGAAGTTGCTGGTACCTCTGGTGTCTGTGTTTCCAGCAATACATTGCTCTGAATCGCTTACTAGGAGGGCAGGATTTTCTCAGACAACGTCTGTATCTCTTCTGTAGGATTGCTCTTTCTGCGTGCTTTCAAAGCAAACAAACAAACAAACAAAAGACACAGCTCCCAGTTAATCTGTTTTATCTGGAAAGATGAAATCAAGGTGAAATTCAGTCTGTCAACAGGGGTGTGAGAGCTGACAGGAGATAGATCGGAACAGGCGAACACTAGCTGTAGCATTGCCCGACAAGTCATTTCTCACACTCATGCGGCCTGGATGCAGATGGATATTCTTGAGATGACATTTGATGAACTTGTTTTCTTTTGGAGTTTGAATTGATGGGGTCTGTAGGAAAAGCAGAAAAATAAACCCTAAAGGCCACGATCGTTGTAATACCATTTTCTGTTCTGCTCCATGGTACTGGCCAGCATGGAGGAGACCAGAGCTGAGAGGCAGAGCTAGCCTGCCTCACTCTCCAGGGGAAGAAGGGTACTTACATTTCTTAATCCATCCCAAAATATCAGCCTCTTGGAAACAAATTCCTTGTCTTTTTTAATCTTTGCACACGTTTTCAGTAAAGCAGATGGAGTGGATGCTGAATAACGAAATCCTTGAGCCTGCTCCAGCTGAAGTCAGACGTAAAATCAATCCCAGCAGTGCTGCGATTGTGCTTGTTGTGACAGCAAGGACCAAGCCTGAAGTCCGTTGGCCTCCAGTACAACCTGGCTGATTCTTAGTCCTCCAAAACACCGCTCCTCTCTGCAAGAGTTTACAATCTCTTGGCCAACTAAAGGCTCTCCCCCTTCCCAGCCATCTCTTTGGCACCGGTTGACCATGGTTTTACTGTGTTTCTTTGATCAGATAGAGTTCATGTCCATAACCTCAGGCAGAAGTCAGAACTATTTTGCCTCAAGCCACACCGTTTTTTATTGTTCCATCCTAAGGAGAACCTCTGTTAGCGCTCCTATTATTTTTATTATTATTAATAATAATTTATTATTATTTATTGTTATTGTTACTACTACTATTATTATTATTATTGATGCATGTGAACACAGATGATCAGATGAGTAGTGTCTGCTCTTAACCAGCATATACAGCCTGGCCTCCTTGGCAACTGGGAACAATTTTTCTCAAAACTGATCAATTAAACCTCACCACTATGCCCAGGCCTGCCTGACACTCAGAAAAGAAAACCAGGTACTGAAAATCCCAGCAATTTCCCCAGAAATATCACGCTCCTTTTGAAAACAATACGAGAAAAAAATCAGGATTTTGTTCCTGCAACTTCTGCACACTTTCCCCTTTTCAGCTTTCCCTGCCAGACTCCATCTCAGATGCATTCCTGCCTGAAACTGTGTCGTATCAGCCCGTCTCCCAGACACCCTCTGCTTTCACAGGCAGTTTCAGCTGCACACAGCAGCCCAGCTGCTGCCCCAGACAGGGAAATGTCTTTTTTGCAACAGCAGCAGTCAGCAAAGGTCACGGTGGGTGAAGCAACCCGTGAATCACTTCCATGGCTTTTCCAGGAGATGCTGGAGACAGAGGCGGGACATTGAACTTGACCGAGATTTCCCAACACAGAAAAGAGTCGAAGAGCTGTTATATTGTTTGGGTGGCCAAACATGAGTCATTTCTAAACCCAGAGCATGCTTTTCCCCTCCTGAAATCAGATTATCTACTAAACCAAACCAAAACAAAAATTGCTGGTGAAATCAAGCTGGGTCAGCTTTCCTGAAATGAGGACAGTTATGAGGAGCATGAATTTATCTCCACTTTGAGTTTATCTGTCCTCGTACCTGCGACCAGACTGAGAAAAGAGGCAGGAGAGAGCGTATATCCCATCAGATCCTGGGAACCGAACCGGGACGCAATGCTGCAAAATCCAACCCTGTATGTCCGATGAAAAATCTAGATTTTTCTTGTGGTAAATTACTAAAATAGTAATTAAATGAACTACATAAATTGTTTCAGAATTAGCAGAGATATACACAGTGGTATAAACCGTAATCCCTAAGAACGGTAACAACGTAATCTGTAGGATTTTACATGTGTTCCATGCATGTAGCATGAGGTGCCGTGACATACACACACAGCGGAAATAAGCTGAAAGGAAGAAAGAGCACCGAGCAGCGAGAAATTAGGAGACAGAAAAAGGGGAGGGGGATTAACCAGCATTAGTGCTGCTTTCAGTCACTGGGTTCCCTATAGAAAATAAATTGCTTGACTCGTACCAAGTTACCCATTATCAATACATGCTGTTGCTTTCGTTCCTCACTTTCCTGGGCAGGCAGCAGCAACGTCCTTGTGCTGCAGCCTTGGCTACGGCGTAAAGGGGTTAATTTGTTCTCACTCCCCATCTCTTTAAATATAACTCATAAATTTGATTGTTTGCTTTTTTTTTTTATTACAATAGCTGTAGCTCTTCCAGAGAAAATACACCTCGCACCAATACACTGCAGTTTTCCAAAGTGAAGTTTAAGCCTCCTTCAGCAAATGTAATGGTTGCAGGTTTTACACATTATGATGAGAGCAATAAGCTATTATTGGCCACAGCATAAAAGCAAAATACAAGCCCTCACAACCCAGAGCCTGCAGCTTCAAAATATGGATGTAACATGACAAACACATATACGTAGTTCTTTGTATATCTGTCATATATACGTTACATACATATATTACTTGCATACATATAAATATGCATACATACATACAGTTGAAGTGGCCACAAATGATATTTGAGAAAAACAAGTCTCTGTTTTTCATTACGACCTGTAATTCCGTCTGGGCTCATTACTTCTTTTGCTGAAGTAATGAATAAAGTAATAATTCTCCCTAAAAGCTGTGCTGCATATTTCACTGCTTCAGCACCAGTTTGGCACATCAGTGGAGCACTGGGACGGGCATTAGGAGCGGTTAGATCCAGGTATGAGCTGAACTTTCCTCTCTACCCCAAACTAAGAAGAAAGCCAGCAGTTTTAGGAGATTTACGTTTATTTTTGTGCTCTAAGCCAGACCAAACTGGAGCTGGGGGGAGGCTGCAAGCATCTGGAGGTCTTCACGAAGCCAGCGCTCAGCATGAGTTGGAAACTTGGCCTTGTGTCTCTGAATAAGCCAAAAATAGTTTGTCCATGGGGACTAACTGACCTCCGTGCTCCCTCTCTAACTCTGTGTATTTTATCTGATGGGCTTCAAGGGATTTCCTCCGATTATTGCAAATGCCTCTGGAGATACATTCAAAAGGATCCTGAATGCCTGTAAAACCTCTCCCTGTGAAGTCAGCCCGCGGAGAAACCTCACGGAGGAGATGTAAATCTTGGGAGGTTTTATAGCCGCTCTTCCAACACCTGTAATTCTTGTATCAGCAAACACTCTACACGTTGCTCTGGGAGCGGGATGTAGAGAAGGGAGAGTTATTTCAGAAAACAACTACTTAGTATCTACAGCTCTACATGGCAGCCAAAAAAATGTAATCCCAAATAGCTTTCCTAATTTGGACTGTATTAAAATGTGTATATGTATATAAAGTGACAGCATTTCACTCACATGGTCATTTTCCACTGGCTCGTCATGGATAAACTCTCAATCACTTCCAGACCCTGCTGTGCTACCAGGAATGCTGGAATAGTTAGATAGTTAAATATTTGTGCTGGCTCTCTTCCAGTGGTTTTCCTTCCTAAAAAGAGGAAAATGATTGCTTCATTCTGGATGCAAAGGAGGTGTTTGCGTTAAGAGCAGAGCTGCACAAGGAGTTTTACTGGGCGGTAACAGAGGCAGCAGAACGTGGATGAAAAATGAGGGAGCGGGAAGAGAGTTTTGGTGCATGTTGGTATTTTGACAGCATACCTAATTTTGGCCAGAATAAAAACTCAGCCTGCTTTAGCTGCAGTGAGGTGATGGGTTTGTAGCTGTGGTGGTTTAACCCCAGCTGGCAACTCAGCACCACGCAGCCGCTCACTCACTTCCCCCCCACCCACTGGGTGGGGGAGGGAATCGGAAAAAAGTAAAACTTGTGGCTTGAGATAAAGACAGTTTAATAGGACAGAAAGGAAGAAAATAATAATAATGATAATAATAATAGAAGAATTGGAATATACAAAGCAAGTGATGCACAATGCAATTGCTCACCACCCGCCGACCGATGCCCAGTTAGTTCCCGAGCAGCGCTCCTCCCCCGGCCAGCTCCCCCCAGTTTATATACTGGGCGTGACGTCCCATGGTATGGAATACCCCTCTGGCCAGTTTGGGTCAGCTGTCTCCCCTCCCAACTTCCCTGTGCCCCTCCAGCCTCCTTGCTGGCTGGGCACAAGAATCTGAAAAATCCCTGACTTAGTCTAAACACGGTTTAGCAACAACTGAAAACACCAGGGCGTTACCAACATTCTCCTCATACTAACCCCAAAACACAGCACTATGCCAGCCACTAAAAAGAAAATTAACTCCATCCCAGCTGAAACCAGGACAGTAGCCTATCCTACAGAACCCAAATGTGCTTTGTATAAAGTGTGCCATAGCAATGAGAGGAGTCAATACAGAGATTCCTCTGCGAGTGCGTGTTTTACATTAAGACTTAGTTGATGGCTTCTCGTCATTTGAAAGAAATGTTCAGCCTCAGTGCTTGAAATTACCCAGCTGCAGCATTTTCTACTCAATCCAATCTCCAGTTAATTTGATCCTTCATTTATCTTGAACAAAGCCTCCTAATAAAAACATTTGTATTACAAATGATACACTTGATCAATGGGATTGCTTTGGGCAAGTGTTTGATAATTTGAACACTAGCTATAAAAAGTTCTCATCTCATCAATGTAGCTGGCCAAAATTTGGAGCGAGAGAAAGCCCCAAACCTGTACATCACTAAACAAGCCAGACTATAATTAAATATCATGTTATTTAGATGTTCTTACCAACATTACTGTTAGAACTGGCTAGTGTAATCTGTGTGATATTAGCCCTAATTATTTTCAGTAACACAATTAATTATTTAGTTCACTCAAAGTGACAAGAATGGAATGAATCAAAATAAGAAGCTGGCTGGATAGGGAACTATTCATTTTCTTTCAATCCTGTAATTCCTTTGATCAAACCGATGAGATAAACATGCAGATGGAAAAAGCCAATGAACATACACACGAACAGTGTCCCGGTCCCATGCAGGTCAGTAGGTGATATTGGACCCTTTGCAGGGGCTGGGAAGCTGTCCTTGGGAGCATTCAGGCCTGCTGCATTTCTGAGCTGGCTTTTCAAACATACGAGAGCTTCGAGGTCACTGGCTGCTGCTATGGGTGGTGCGTTTTCCCCTCCCAGGCTTGGGTCTGAAGTAGGAAACATTATCCCTTGGCAGCCAAAGTGGATTTCTGCTTTATTGCATCTGTTGCTATCCCTGGATGCTTTGACAAGCAATCATGGTGCTTGGAATATTGGCCTGTGTTTATTTTCAGCAACGGTGATATTAATCAACATTTTCCTCTGGTCTCCACAGACTGCTCAGGGATGCTCTTGGAAAGCAAAGACAAATTCCAGGTCAGGATTCCTGTTGTTTGCTATTATTATATGTGAAAAGTGAAATCATTCCTCTCTTTGCTCAGATTTGTACGTGAACACACTGGAAAACTGCTATTAGCTCCTGCACCCCTTCTGCACCCTGGCCCAAGAGCTTTATTTTGACACGGCTACCAGCAGATGTATTACGAAAAAAATTCAGAAGGTCTAAAAAATGTCCCCAGTGTACATCATCAGGCTATTTTATTTTGTTTCTTCAACACTTTTAAATCAGCTTTTTTAGGACTTCATTTAAAATGGAAGACCAGGAAGCAGCGCAGTGAGGACTCTCTCCTGTCACATCGTGCACCGAGTTGTACAACACAACAGCTTCAAATCTCATTCAATCCATCACTTACTTCCCTCTAGAAACTTTTTTTCGCTGTATTGTCTTTGACTGTTATTTATTTATTTGGTTAGTTGACTTCAAGGGACATTTCTTCTGGCTGGATAAAGACATTTTATAAACAAATGCATGGAAACATTTTTGATAACGCTGCAGAAACAGCCAGCGCACGGGGTCCCCGTGGGCAGGTAAGGCTTTGTGTCATCCAGCAGCCACCGCTCTGCTCGATTAAGGAGCAGCATTTTTCACAGCCGGTGCGGCTGCTACAACAAGAGGCCCCAAGCAGCGGCGAGGACCAAAGCGGGAGGAATTAAAGGGCTGCTCGAGGTTCCACGGGGCTCTAAGGACTCCCCTGGGGAGGATAAAAAAGAATTAGAAAGGGCTTTTATTGACGAGGATGTGTTGCTTGTGCTTTGGTACGCACACAAAGGAGAGTAATTGTAAGTATGGGGAGGAAGGTTCTCCATGGCTGAAACTATCATTTATACCCTGTGGAGAGTTAAAAAACCCCTCAGCTAAGAATGTGGTTAGACACTCTACCTCTTGTAGGGTTTTACAAGCCACCCCAAAAGGCCCAAGGCCCAAACAAGGGTTACTATATAGGCAGAAAGGATTTATAACGCAGCAATAGATAACGAATATTTCCACCCCCCCCGCCCTGTTTTAAAGAGCTCCCTGTCTCCCGCAGCACCCCGAGACACTGAGAGGGAAAGATGTGCCTCGCTGTCAGCAAAACATATTCTGCAAAAAAAACCACCTTTGGGCAAGTCTGCAGCTGCCGAAGGAGAGGCAAACACATCGGAGGCATCCATTCAGCATCTGGAGAGGAGAGCATCTGCTTCGAGACACCCCGACATTCACTTTGAGTGAGAAATCATCGCTCTAGCTGTAATACTTCACAAGCAAGACATATCAAGTGAATGGAATCCACACAAATGAGATCGTTAGCATAACCAAATACGCTCTTCTTTCCTTCAAGAATGAAAAATATGAGTAATTCCCTGGCAAGGCCCAATTACAGCCTGCCAGCGCTAGCACATGGGTTATATCTATTATGAAATAATAAGATAACATTAATAAGTTTCCCAGAAAGAACATTACACAGCCGATCTCCCAAATGCATACAACCGGTCTAACTATTCAAGCTGTCTCCTGCCGGTGTAGCTCAACACCCTCCAGGTCTTTCTTGTCATCTTCAGTGGGAAAAGTTCAGGTCTACCAGCTTTTAAGCAGGAGGCTCAGAGTGGGAAACGGGATGAGAGCTCTGGGAGTGCTGCGAAACACTGAGTAGCTGCTCTCTTTTAAGGCATTTCAGTATCAGACATAAATGTGAGAGCTACAGCAAACAATCACACAGCTCGTGAAACGTTACTGTAGACGCAGAGCGATGCCGGCAGCTGTATATTGGGTCATTAACCTGAGTGCGCAGGCACGGCTCAGACACGTGCTGGCAGTGCTGCCAGCCTCTCACTCTGAGAGCGGCTGAATAATCTTTTTTTAGCCCATTTTCTTGCCTCCTGAGGCCGATGACCCTGCATGCACACACAGCATCCAGACCTGTTTCATGGGCGTATCAGCACAGGCAAGGGGCTGGGCTCGTGGTCTTTCAGATGAACGTCACCCTTCCTTCCTGACATACCTATGGAGGTAAGCTTAAAAAAAAAAAAAAATAGACAAAAAGACATACGTATAGCTGAGCGTAACCTCACACATTGCCCAGAAGCCTGGCAGGACAGGAGTCAGCTGAGATTTCCATCACTGTAATTCAGCAAGGTGCATCTCAGGCCCTGGCAAGGAGCATCCAGCTCTCCAGGACCAAGGACACGTTGATACCAGCAGTCAGACGCTGCAAGTTTGGCAGGTGGCTTAATTGGCTCCACAGCCTCACCGGCCCTTGTCGGGGAGGGGAAGATGCCCGGTCTCAGCACAGAGGGCTGTAATGAGGATTAATAAGGCGTGTGAAGACACCCTGTAATTGTCCGGCTGGCTGTTTCTTTTGCACCTTATGTTATCATTTATGCTCGTGCAAAGTGGCTGTAAAATGCTCCAGGTCTGATTCAATATAACTCTGCAGACTCTTCCTACAGGTGTAAATTGCTCTGTGACTTTCGGGGCAATGTCTAAATGGAAACTAACCTGATCATCTCCGTTGTCTCTTTTTTTTTCTTTTGTAAACTCCTCTGCAGCCAGTTGAACATTTTAATGCCTGATAAGCTACAAAATATCAGGTATTTTATGCATGAGCTTACTCCCCAGAAACAGAATTTGCAGTGCTGGCCCCAAGGAGGGCTGGAGCTGCATCAAGATGCCGTAGCTGGGCCACCAGCACCGTGGTCCTGTGGGCTGGCCGCTGCCCACAGCCCTAAGACCACGCAGAGGAACATTCATATCATAAACCTCAGGGGCTGGTACACAGTGACAGCGAGTCTGAACCCAGGAGAAGCCATGAAAAATGAGGTAACAACATAATTTTGGAGGGAATGGGCAAAAAACAATATGTGGCCTTGCCCAGCCACAGGAAAAAACAGTTGCAGACCTACAGCAGTTGTAAAATCAGCCTGAACTAAAACATATGAGCTGATATTACAGGGAATAACCCCTAAGAGGTGGAAGGCTTTGATAGACGCACTCCTACAGGTAGCTTCAATCCCTGGCAGCTGCAAGGCTTCAATAATGAATGTCAGACTGCTGGCCAGCTGCGAGGGGAATAAACATCTATTTGCCTTCATTGGAAGTAGCATCAGTTTGACATATGACATTCAAATGATATGAACTTTAAAAGTGTGGTTAAATGACTGCTGTTTGACTTGAAGCCTTGAATTCACCAAAGCAGCATCGCAGCCGTTTACCTTAGCTCTGTGGGGGCCTGAATCACTGGGCTTAAAAATGAAAGATCAAAGTGTTTCTGCAAATTCAGTCCATGGTATGTCGTGTGTCCAGCTGATAGCCTACGTGTGCCCGAGTGATTAGAGGCGTAAAGAAGGGTCCTGCTGTTGTTGTGTCCTTTGACTCTGCAGATGACTGCTGCTGGCACACACGGGGCTAAGGAACCACCGAGGTGTCTCTGTACGACAGAAAGATGGGGAGAGGCGGTGGGGGGTGGGGGTGGGATATGAAATTTGGGGCCATGGGGTGGAATTAGGTGAGAAAAAGGGGTTCTCTCCACCTGGTCCTGTCCCGCAGTCTGGCACCCCCTTCTCCTGGTATCCTCCACCTCCTCCATGCTGGTGGGCTTCTCTTCGAGGCTCTTCTGCATTTTGCCTTGCAGGACACCAGCCCAGCCTGCACCATGTCCATCACGTTTTTGAGTTGTCCAAGAAATGAGCACTACAAAGAATTTACCTCTCTATTTTAGGAGACCTTGTTATGCACTTGTTACTTTAGCCTGTCGGCTTAACACCAGCAGTCATAACACTTTTATAACCTACCTGCTGAAGTGCTTTTGCTTGCAATCCTCACACTAAAACAAGAGCTCAGGACCAAAGCTGCTGCAGGAAAAAATCACTGCTTCCTGACCTTTGGGCGGACTCTGTGGGCTGATGATTCCATCGATTTTAACCGAATCGAGCATTCAATAAGAGTGTCTGGAGGCCTGTCTCTCTTCAGCAGCGGGTCCGGTACAGCACCAGCAGCAATAATACAGACAACCTCTATGCGAGCCTGGGTCAGGGTCAGGAAAGCTCCAAGCATCTTGCAAATCGTGGCAGGCACGACCGCTCTACCCGGGACTGGCCTGGGGACCTCCCGCTTGCCAGCTTGCGCAGCGAGGCGAGAGGACCAAGAGCCAGGGAAGCACTCGAGCACGTGTTAAGCCTGGCAGCGACACCGCTTCCACGAGTGAGCACCATGTTAAGTGCAGGTGGGTGCCCTCGCTTGAAACCAGCCTAAATAATTGAAGCATGAGTGAATGGGGCCAGATTTGAATGATGCAGCTTGGTGGTGGACTACCCTTACAGAAGGAGATGTTGCTAAGCTGAAGCTATGTTTGCATGTAGGCAGCAGTGCTGTACTATAGGAGGGGCATACGCAGAGCAAAGGAGTTGATGCTGAGGGCCCTATATTCATCCTGTGTGTTCTTTAGGGGGAGTAGAGGACTTGGTTCAATCTGTCAGCAGCCGGAGCATGTTAGATGAGCTCCTGAAGCGCTTCTGTTTAGTGTCATCCAAAAAGAAACCCATTTGCTCACTCTGTGACCTTGCTGTGATCTGAACCAAAGCGTGGCATAAGGTGGACGTACACCGAAGTTCATTATTGCCTAACTGTAAATAATTTTTTAGAAAAATTTACGTGCAGGTAAACTGAGGCACACGGCTGTTGAAGAGCACAGCTTTATGTCCCCCTGGCTACGGGGGAGTGTAGTACATGCTCATTACCTCTGGAAAATTGGACCAGAAAGGGTTCACATAGAACAACCCCCAAATAGCTGCTCAGTCTGGAATAAAGCCAAGAAACAGTGTCCTGTGTGCTGTGCCTCCTGGAAAACTCACTGTATCCGAGTGATTCCCCACTGCAAGGTCCCCCCCAGCCACTCCACAAAGCTACAATCCGATGGCAAACCTTGTCCTAAGACAAGCTGGAACCGACAAAGGTGCGCACTTTCTGCTCTTAAGCACGACCGAATTCGGCAAAATGAAGATGAGATTTGGCACACCTCGACATTGTTTTGTCCCTTACCAGAATCCCGCGCGGGTGCCGGGAGATAAAGCAGTGCCGTGTGTTCGCCAGTCGGTCTCTCCGGGGGCACGTCGGCGTTGGTGGTCGCAGCAGCCCGCTCACCCGCTTCGTCGGCACAGGGTGCCATCAGATGAAGATGTCTTTGAACAGAGACAAGAGAGGCTGAAATCCTTTGACACCTGCAAGTGAACTGTATATTACCAAAATGTTAAGCAGCTTTGTGAGAGAGATTATCCTGAAGGATGTTTTCTGTAGTGTTGACATTTGTATGTGAGTGATTAATTCCAACACAGGCGTGGAGCGAGGAGGCAAAACCCTTCCCTCGCTGCCACCAGGCAAGCTACGGCCTTCGCTTCAGCAAGGCTGTTAATTCATCCCTGACCTGTGGCACTGTGTGTGACACTGTCACCCTCATCTTCTTGGTCACCTCTCAAGGCAGAGACCTGAGGATTTTCCATGCCCCTTTTTATGAACCGCTGTGACGGTGCAGGCACTTTTCGGCTGTTTGTTCTCCAGAGGTCTGACTGTTTCTATATTTTGTCTTTCTCCCCTGAGATGTGCCATCACAGTCAAACACAGTGCCATGGCTTTAAAAAAGGGAACAGTAACAGCTGAAAACCAAGATGAATTGTCACTTTTGTACATTGGCGGCAGAAGGGAGCTGCTCTGCTGCAGGTTACGAAGGCAGAAGGGGAAGCTGTGCCTGCCCAAGCTGCTGGGAATTTTCTGACCCTCCCACCCAGCTCATCGGTGACTCTCTAGACAAGCAGCCTTACTCTTCTCCTACACTTCCAGTCAAGGGTGTCTCTCACTGGGGAATTTAATCTGCTGCAGAAAGGTTATTATATCTCTTTTGGGGTTTTCTACTCAATTCCTAAAAAGTATAGAAAGAAAGTATAGAAAGAATATATAATAATATATGTGTAATATGTCTATCTATATATAAAAGAATATAAAAGAAATATAAAAACTGCTGTGCAGTGAATGAAGTTCCTAAGCCCAAGTTTGCAATAGGAACCACTTCACACCATCAATGACTCCTGCTCAGCCATTTATTTTGGACTGTTGTATCTTAAAGTCTGCACCTCCAGAAGCAGCTCTTACTACTGATGATACACTTAGGGACTCATTCAGGATATAATGAGTTTTCATCTCCCAGGAATCCAAGCAGCATTATATACGGTAGTGGCCGGGTTAGAGGGATAAGCACGTGCAAGTATTTCACCCAGTGCTGAAATTTGACAGCTTGGAAGCAGAAGACATCCTCCTGTGGAAGGGTACAAACAAAGCAGGTGCATGAGGTGCTTAGGAGAGACCACGGAGAGCACTTTGAACCCTGCATGAGGTCAGCTGCTCTGCAGCATGGAGCAGACACTGGAATTATGCCCCTCTACTTTCACAGAAAGACAAATGCTTGGCTGAGACTAGCAAGACCACACCCTCAATAATCTGTGGTGCTACAAGGTGACAGGGAAAGAATGAATTGCAAAAGCGGACTTCTGTCTCCACTCTGTGGCCCTGATTTTTGAGGATCCCACCAAAGAAGTGAAGAAGCCCCGCTGGGAGAAGTGGTGGGACCACATTGTTCTCTGGCCGATGGCTGAGACCTACAGATGGATTCACCTGTGTGTGGAGGAAAGAGCAGAAGCAGAGATGGGCATCAACTGGGTACAGAAGAGGTAAGTGAGCTTTTTATTGCAGTTAGCCCTCCAGCAGCAGTTTCTGGAGGAATGATAGGAAATGTGAGCATACACGTCTTCTAGAGTCTAAAAAATGACAAAGCCTAGCAAGACTTTCCAGCTCTCAACAGCCAAAGGCAACACCTTCTTCCAGGCTAGGATTCTCCAGGACATCTGAAGGCTCTCAGTGCTGCACCCTGCATCGTGATTAATAAAGTTAAGTTGGTCTTATGATGGCCTAGCATAAATCGGAGACTAAAAGGTGTCATGATAGCAGTACAGATGGTGCCTGTGTTGACAGTCCCTTCTATGGGAGATGGCTGCACGCCCGCAGTAAAATAAGCAAACAATCAGGAAACACATGTGGGGCACTTCTCTCCCACTCTGCAAATCTCAGTCATTAGGGGTAACTGTTTGTCTCTGGGCTCCTCCAGTGAACTCATCTGGATGCTGAATTGTGCAAAAGCCATCTAAGTTCATAAGAAAATCTCAATAAATCAGCATCAGAAAATTTGCCACAGGCATTCATTCCTGCAAGGATGCGACCATTTTAACACTTGTCAGGGTCATAGCACACAGCTGAGGAAATAGCCCTGGACAACTCTCCATTCCCAGAAAAATAAAACCAGAAGACACACAGAGTCACCCAGCAGGCAGTAGGAACCGGAGCAATGGTAGCATTACTTAACTATGTGCAATTTGCTCTCCCTATCTTGATTTAAATTACACTGCTAGAAGGGACTGAGGGTGTCTGGAATCAAATTGTTTAGAAAAGTGCCTCTTCAGAGGGAGAGAAAAAAAATGCCCAAATAATTTGAGTGCAAATGGTCTTGCAAAATGCCTGTTGTGATTGGGGACAGTGGGATCTGGGGCTAGCTTTCATTAGGGTAATGCTCATGTAATTATTCTGGGCCAAACCCCTAATGCCCTGTTGTAAAATGGGGGGTTGCACCACTGACATTTCTACAGCACACACATCAATCTGGGTCCCCTCTCAAGAGTTAGAGGAGGCACCATCAAACAAGAGTCTCTGATCTGTTCCTGCTTCCTTCACTTCTCCAGATCAGCTCTGGGGACCATCTTCAGGACGATGGGCTGCTTGGGCTGCATGAAACCTTTCGTGTCCAGAACCAGCGGGATCTTGAGCAGGAGGAAAAAAATGAAAATAGCCACATAAGCTGGGAAAAAGGACAGTCATGACACTGACAGGACCCCTACAGCCCACATACATCTCAGCCACCCCTTGTTTTCAATGCATTTTCTAACTTACAGATGTACTTATAGCAGGACTATCACTATGGCTCATGTAAAACAGCTACAAGCTGGGATTTAGTAGCCCTCAGCTCTTGAATAAACTGGTTAGTGAAGTTCTGGCTTTCACATGGCATGGTAGGAAGAGCTGCACTGATCAAGAGGCTGCACATGGAGGAAAAGCCAGCCAAAATCAACCCAGGGAGCCACAGCTAAGGAGGGGCATGCAGTGCCATTTTGTTTAATGCTGAAGTGTCTCAGGGCTAAGTGGAGCTAGATCGTAATGGGAGCTGGAGGAGCTATAAGCTCTCCAGGAATAACGAAACTAAGATTGCTGCTCAGACTGAGTACCAAAGAAAAAGCATCCTCATGCAGAAAAGTGATGGGCTGTCTTGGGGTGGGCTGGAAATCTCAATAAAAAGAACATTTAAAACTGATGTTGGAGGGAGTCATCTTGCAGGGGAGGGAAGAGTGTTTTACCAAGCCTCCTCCGTCAATTTGATGCTGTTCGTATCCCAGCTCTCCTTCTCCCCATCAAGACAAGGGTAATACACCCCAGCCCAACAAGCTACATTAAAATCCCCATATCCCAGTAAGCTTTGTTTCAGGAAATTTAAGCAATGTGGCTCGGACCCCAACATGCCATCAGTGGAGGAGCGAGAGGAGGCTGCATCTTCCATATACATATTCCAAAGGGATATTCCGGCATGAATTTTTTTCCCTCCCGCTCTGATCTGATGTACGTGACATCTTCTGTAGAAAAAAGGGCCGAAAGGGCCCCATAAACCTATGGGCACCAATAATACAATACATATTTAACTTGTCTCCTTTTAATTAAAGGCAGTTGTAAAAAGAATCAATTTTATGGATTGCAGAGGACTAGAAAAATGTCATTAGACTTGGGGGAGGGTGGATAGGTCACTGCATTGTTAATGGACTATTACAGTCTTTCACCTCCAGGTTACTAGTTGAGTTGCAATCTGAATCTGCAGAGATTCCAGCTGAGCACCCGTGCCAAGTAATAATTTAAGAAGGATTTTTCTGTTTCTTACAACAAATGTCCTTTGAATACACTTGCTGCCCCCCTCCCCGCTCCGATTTCCCAAGCTCCCCTTGTGAACAAAATGTATTAATGGCAATGCCTTTTGCGGCAGTCAATGCAGAAAGCCGGGTCAGGGTTGGAAGCTAACATCATAGTGCTACCTGCCTCTGAATCATAGGGAGTTGTCATGTTTTCAGGAGGTCTTTCTTGACATATAATTTCCAACAGTCATTGCATTTACTTTACGTCAGACAGCCCCATCTTGCAGGGGCTGACACATCAGCACTGAGTGCAGTATTCACCGGGATCCTGGGCAAAAGCAAAACCTGGTGGAATCCTGCATAGCCTCAAAGAGGGGGAGGGTTACCAATTCAAATTTAGCTCAGATTGCGCCTACTTGAAAATTGTTACCCTTTAGAGGCTGCCTGGTGGCCCACAAGAGATGAATATTTTAGTGTCTTCGGGTCTCTCACAGAGAATAGCCATGTTCGTGTTGCAAAGCGCAGCTTTGGAGCGGGCTGGGTGGGCTGGGGGAGATATTCCCTTTCTGCTCTCTGGAGCAGGGTCTTCCTAAGCCGGGTCAAGGCAGACCGGCAGTGCACCAAGGGGGAGCGAGCACCCCACAACTTAGGTGCACCCAAAGAGAGGCAGAGGACTTCAAGGATTTCAGCCTGACATATTCCACCAACATTAAATTTGCTTCTGTGCAGGCTTAAAAAAATGTATCGGTAACTTGTGGTGAACCATTTAAATTAACTGAGAAGATTTAAATACAGTTATTCCCACATGCCTCTCTAATCCACAGTGAAATCTTCCTCCCTGGTCTCTGTGTGAAGTAGCAAAATCCAAGTCTGCAGACAAGGTTCAGAGGTCCTGAAGCTAGTGGCCTCTGAACTCCGTGGGGAAGAGAGGGATTTAACGTGCATGAGAGACAGTTCCCTGTTTGTCCTGAGATACAGGCAAAAGAGAGCACGCAGGACCGTCTCAGTGGGACTAAAGGGCAGATAATGAAACACATGATCCCATATCCTCACCGGAGTGTCTTTGCAGGTTCTGAATGAGAAGTTTTGCAACAGGACGACCACAGCCACTTTCACGACGAGGAGAGCAAACCTCATTCCTATGCAGTTCCTGGGGCCAGCCCCAAACGGCAGGAAGGTGTAGGGGTCAATAGACTCTTTGCTTTCTTTACTGAACCTGATTATAACCAAAAAAGAAGTTAGAAAAAGGTACTGTTCCAGGATGTGTCAGCTTTCAGATCTGAAGTTATGAGGGGTCTGGGAAGGCGAAAGCTTTTTGTGTTTCTGTGCGTATTAGAAGAACCCAGTTGAGTCCCTTATTTCTATCTCAATAGATACCTTATGCCTCCGCTTTTATCCTGCTGCTTGGAGTTGGTTGTGCATCTCCAGGGGCAACAGGTGAACAAGGAATACCTGAATTATGCTAATAGATTTCATAACTACTCTTTTCTCAGAACTTCCTCTCAGCTCAAAATCTGAACCCAGATTTCAAACCCTAAACCACACAAGTCTACAGCTTCACGTCTTCCCTTTAGATCAAAGGACTGAGCGAACACAAAGACGTTCTCCCCCTGCGTGACTAAAGGGAGGGTTGCTTTTGAGACATGCCAGCCATTCCTCTCCTCATCATGAAAAACAGGGAGGAACAATCCGCTTCACAGAGAAATTTGCCACTGAGCATTTTCAGTAATACTTCTTAGTGATCAGTTAGTTTTCATGTCAGAAAGCTTTTCATTCCCGGTGCATGAGGTCCAGGTGCAAACCTCAGCCACGCTAAGTCCGCAGTGAAATGTCTCGCTACTGAGACGCCAGCACATCCCTCTGATGAACTCCCAGCAAGGCAAATGATCCCTAAAGAGCTCCTGTCCAGCTACCTAAGCCCAGTTTGTCAACTGCAGTAAGGATGCGGCTACTGGAGCAACTGGTGTAACCTGCCCATTGCCAGAGTACTCCCATTTGCGTGGTTCCTGCTGCATTCAACACAAGGTGACCATAGGGGTTCATAGGTGATTTCAGCAGCGCCCATCTCCCTCCCTAACTTCTGCCTGATACTGCTGCCACGTTTTGTCCCAAAGGTCCCCATATCCCCACACTGGGGTTAGCTTCCAGGGGTATTTCAGCTCACAGTGCAAGGTCACAGATCTGGTCCTGCTCTCTCTGGACCAGCCCTCAACGTCTTTGTGGCAACCTGAAGACCAGCAGGCCCAGCGTCTCCCAGGTCTGCCTTGGACTGTTGCCTCATTTCACAGGGTTTGACAGAGACTCCTAAGCAAGGACTGTTTCATAACGTGAGTTGAAAAATTAAGGGTTTTTTTTTCCTACCCATCTTTGCCCTTCCACTGCTGATTTGCACGGCATTGTGCCAGTCACCCAATGGCTCTTGTTTTAATATCTGGCTATAAACCCCTCAGTGTTACAGCTGCTGGGAGCTACTCTCACTGTCGCTCCCTTCAATGCAGTTAATTAAATTCCATGCACAGTTTATGGATGTAGATCATAAAACTCCCCTCACGGTAATGCTGGGACTAGATGTCAGACAATGATAAATGCCTGATTTAAATGTTATAATCATGCATTCCCCACTTTCAATGCCATTTCCACTCCCAGGGCTGAGGTTGAGCGTGCAGCTATTCCCCCGCCTGGCCCTCACCTCTCGGGCCTGAACTCCTCCGGCTCTGGCCAGTACGCTGGGTCACGATGCAGCACGTAGGCTGGGATGATGACCACCATGCCCTTTGGAATAATCACACCGTTGAGCTCCACCGTCTTCTTGCATACCCTCTCAATCCGGCCCCCGGGGGGGAAGAGCCGGAGGGATTCGTTCACCACCATATCGAGGTACTCCATCTGTGTGATGGCGTTGTATGTGGGAGTAGCCTGGGGAGAGGAATCAGGATGGCTTTGAACATGGGACTTCAACCCCCACCCCAACACGTCTGCAGTGCTTCCCCTTCAGGCATCAGAGACCAGAGGAGGGGAAATCTCAGTGCCAGCACCTCCTGCGCTCTGTTTGGTTTCCAACATGGCTTTTGGCTCAGAGTCTAGAAGGCACAGGTGGGAAGAACCCCAGCATCTCCCCACCCTCCTTTACCTTGTTGGGCAGGTTGGCATCGATCTCATCCTGGAGTCGCTGCTGCGCATCAGGGTGGGTGGCCAGGTTATATGCTATGTAGCTGAGGGTGGAGCTGGTGGTCTCATAACCAGCAAAGACAAAGACAAGAGCCTGGGCCAGAATCTCCTCATCACTTAATGCTGAAAAGAGGCATAAAAGCACAGGCAAGAAGCTGAAAACTACAGCGATTAACCCTTGGGAATTCAGGATCCCACTCATCAGTCTAGGTGATGGTATTCGTAACTACTTAACAGCTGGTAAAGGAAACATCCAGCTAACCCTTTGGTACCACAAAGGGGTGGATCTGGCACTGTTGTACAGGCAGAAAACCGCTGTGAAGACCAGCAGTGTTAAGTTGCTTTCTGTAAGAGAAGAATCAAGGTATGTGCAGATTCAGAAAGTCTCTGCTATCTTCTGGGACCATGCTCCTGGGCCAAAAAAATAAGGGCACGTGCCAGGGAAAGTTAGAGATGAAGAGATGTCCAGCAGCTCCTCTAAGCCGTGAGGTGAGTCTTGGGCTGCTGAGGGATTAGTAGCCCCGAGCATAATGTGGCAGTGGTAATGAGGCCGTAGTGTCCAAGCGCTGCCAGGATGCAGCCCGCAGTGCAGGGTGCTGTACAAATACCCTCTCCTGGCACCTCAAAAGTTCACAAGCATCCTGCCTTGACTGAGGTTGATGAGCTGGGACTATGCATTGGCTGAGCCATTATTTTCTAAATCTAAGAGTTTACCTAGGATGAGGATCAGAGATGAGCAATGTACATGAAGCGTATGTGCTTTGTGTGCTTTATGAAGTACAGCCAACATCACTGGCCTTCAGAGAAGATAAAATAAGAAATGGGAGTAAGGAGCTATTCACTCTGTTTGCTCTTTGTTGCACAAACAGACCTCTGGATTTATCCCAGGAAATGGGATATAATAAAATGTGGCTGGTATGTGACAAGCATCATTACGGCCCTGCTACCGAGACCTTGAATCTCGCGTAGGATTAAGGACTCAAATCCTCTCCTACTTCCTTCCTTTAACCGCGTGAGGAACTACCATGCTTTCTGCTGAGAGGAGGACAGATCGCAAGACATACATTTGTACGAGTCGGTCTCAGCAGGCTTGGAGCTGTCATGTGAGCTCTGCGAGTCAACCATGAGTTGCAGGAAGTCAACCCGGTCCTGGGGAGAAACAAAGGCAGTCAGAGGAGATGTGGGTGGGGAGGAGGCAAACCTTGACCAGCACAAGCTCCTTGCTGAGACACCTGCTCCGTTCACAGCCCCAGGGGCAGGCTCACAGCTCCAGCGCACTTTGCAGTTCACACTGGAGACCCTCTGTGAACACAGACACTTTCTCCACACGGCAGCCCAGGCGGGGCGTGTTTCCGGCCCTCCCCAGGTCCGATGAGCTGGGAGCTGTTATGGAGAGTAGGTGATACACCACAGCTTCTGAAGATGCCACCAGGCCCCTCCTGCACTCAGAAGGAGAGTGCGGTGAAGAGAAAAGGCCACCTGGGCTGGACCCACCCTGCTGCTGCCCTTTTCTCGTTCCTTCTTCATTTTTATGAAGACGCCCTTGAAGAAGTCCATGACCTTTGAGGGTAACAGAGTCACATTCATCTTTTCCAGCACTGGGATAACAAAAGGGAACGCCACTAAAAGGAGATAAAAGAACAACATATTTTAGCTTAAAGGGGCCCGAGAAACTAAAAAGTGGCACAAAGCATAGAAAGGAGAGGGGTAAATCTGGACTGCGACCCCAAAAATTGCTTTCTGTTGCCTTCAGCTCTCTTTTTACCTAACCATGGCTGGCATGCAATAGCACTTGAGAATATCCTCCACGTGTCACTCTTTGGCTCCAAATGCCACGCTAAGTGCAGCTCTCTGCGACAGAGAAGCTCTCCGTTGCATCTCTGCAAACAAGGTCTCTGCTTGTAGGTGCATGCTGCAAAGACCCACATGGGCTATACAAATCTTGACTGTGGTTTCCCTGGGGAACTATTTCTATAGATCTGCTAGGGTGAATCTAATCCTGCAAAGTGCTGAGCATCTCCCATATCGCAAAGAGAACTCAAAGCTACCAAGCGAGCTACCAGGAAATGCAGGTGGTCATGACCTCGGGCGTCGATTCAGGGCTGTATGAGATGAGGTGTTTCATACCTAAGAATATAAACACAGGCCTTAGGAAACTGAATTTGAGAAATTTCTTAATGTTGGTGACAAAGGGGTCATTGGGGTTGCTCATGGAGTCAATATTCACACTGAAAGAAGTGCTGGCCACCACATCCATGCTGTAGGCTCCAAAAATGCTAGGTAGAGAAGAAGAGAAGAGAGTGAATGGGATGAACCTCACCAGAGTAGTGAATAAGAGCCCATCTAGGAACAGTCCTTAAGAGAGGGAATCTCTTTTAACCAAGGACTCAGTGCAGAGTCCTAACATACTAGGTCCAGTCCTGATCTGGCAGTAACCATCATTATACTTTCCCAAGTTTCCCCGGTTGCATTCATCCCCCAATTTTTCTCAGCGTCAAAAACCTAGGCTGTAGTTGGAAAGCACTGAACCGCAGTCTGGGGTAACAAAGACTGTATTCTGATTTTCATCTGTAAAAGAGATTGTAAAAATGACATCCAAAAATACCACATCTTGCAGGGCTTCTGGAATGGGGCCTACATCTTCCTCAAAATGCATCCCCAGTAAAAAGAAACAGGGAACAGAGCGTAGTTACTCCATTTGAGCAGAGCAGAGCGGAGCAGAGCAGAGCAAGTCCACCGCTGAGGAACGTGCCATGCCCATGACCACTATGGAGTTTGTCTCCATAGCTGACAAGGGATCTATGCTGCAGCATGGAAAAGGCTCTCCAAAATGGCCCCTTCCCCACACTGAATACAAACTGTTTCCTGTCAGCCCCACACAGTTACTCACTCCTTCATGGTCACGAACTCATCATTAGCCACTTTCTTCTCAATGTTTTTCACTAATTTTTCACCGTAGTGATTAATGATAGGGAACACCTGAAATGCAAATCAAAGCAAAAGGCACTGTTGACTCTTTCATCTCCTCCAAACAAGGCTGGGCAATTCTGCGCTGCCATCAGCGACTTGCCAAGTCTTTGGCTTGTGGAGGAAGGGCAGGCAAGGGAAAGGTACCATTTCCAAGCCTAAGACACTGCTTTCTCTAATCTTAATAACCAGTCCACAGAGCTCATATGACTATGATTTAGCAAGGTTCTCCTCCCAAAATCCACACGCAGCTCCCATTCCAGCTAAGCGCCCATTCCAGTTGGGAGTGAACATGGCTCCTGAGCGCATGGAAAATGGGCACCCATGGTCTGAGTAATGCACTTAGCAAGAAGAAAATACAGGTCACAGGGCCAACAGCCTCAGCTTGCAATACCTTGTGTGCCATTTCATCGCCCGTACTCTTCTCCTGTCTCCCTCCCCGTGATGGTAGACAGCCATCATGTTGCTGAACTGCACCCATCAACGCAGGCGCTAATGGATGTGGTCTTGACAAATGGGGTGACTTCCCCATTTGAGGGGAAGGTCTGTACTCAGAAATGTCCCAATTCTCCTCCAGCTATTGATAAAAAGCACCAGTGGCCTCTGCTTTACCTCCTTCAGCTTCCCACTGGTGAAGGTTGGAGACAGTACAGTACGAATCCTTTTCCACTTCTCGTCTTCAGCCATGTTGAGGGCCGAGTCCAGGATCCCGTTCAGACCAAAATTCTACACAGGGAGAATGGTACAGCAAAAGGCATACAGCTATACAGGGAGATGGGTGAGGGTTTCCAGCCCCCTTCCGCATGACAGAAATGAAAAAACCCCCAAAACCACCATGGAGCATTGACTTGGCCCCTAAAGTCATATCAGCTCTACCTCAACCAGGAAACAACAGAAATGGATACAGAAGTGTAAGAGTCATAAATGACATCAGCCCTAGGGTACATTCAGGCTGATGTCCCAATGTCCCAGCCCGAGTGGCCTCTACACTTCCCCCGCATAGTTTTGTTGTTGGTACCATCAATAAACTGGGGCATAACAGAGAGCAACTACTTGCTGAAGGGCTCAGAGAAGAACAGAAACCAAGAAGAAACTCTTCCTTGCTGCATGTGCTCTGTACTAGAGAGCAAAGCACAGGACTGGATACCCACCCGGCGATTGGTAAAAATGGTATAGCACTCTTTCACCAGGACGTTTTTGATGAGGATGGGGTCCAAAATGGCCAGCACAGGCTGCCTGCAATCAAAAATCCTAAGCCAAGAGAAATCCACAGTCAGTCCCTCGCTCACGGTCAGTTGGAGCAAAAGCAGCCTGCTTTGTCTGCGGCCACAGCCATGCGCGTTGACCGCTGGAGCCCAAAGGCTTTGGGCCAGCTGAGTCCCCTCTGACAAAACAGCCAAAGGGAGGAGGCTGAAACTGTTTTATTATGTAGTAAAACAGGAGAAAGAGAAATAAAGTGCCAAACACAGACAGCATGAGCTTTGCTAGCAATCGTCTGTGGTATTAAAGAGTTGCCAAAGCAGTGCGGGTTTAGATAAAAGGCAGCTTTTGCCACAACATTGATCCCCTGCACTTGGGCTGTCTGAGCTCTATTTCTGCAACTGGTAGCTGGTGTCAATAAATCCACACCAAACAGCCTGCCTGTGGGGTAAAGAGATTTCCCTGCCTGGCCTGTGAGGCAATGAGAGGGGAAAAACTCATCTGTCTCCTCCATTTTCCAATCAACAGAGGCAGAAAAACTTGAAAGCCACGGTGTGGGCTAAAGGGCAGGGAGCCTTGGGCCACAGCCGAGGGAAGCTGCCCGTCTTCAAGAGGCTTGAGAACATTTAATCTTTCGAAAAAATCTGCTAGGTTTCATGAAGCCTCCTAGGATTTTTTTGTGCAACAATTTTGCTTCGGTTTGCGAGGTTCTCAACAGAAGCACGGTAAGAGGCCTCTGCACAAAACCAGCGCTGTGCAGGGAGCAGGGAGGCAGGTTGAAAGGTAGCTCGTGCCCCGACTCTGGGAGAAGCAGGGAGCAAGATGAAAAACACTGCGGCAGCCTGCAGCTTGCGTTCCGCTCAAGACAGACAGAAGAGTCACTTCAAAGGCATGAGGCTCAGTTTGACACCAAGCAGTGGAGGTTATTTTCAAAGCTTACGCAAACAAATGACCGCCCAAACCGGCCACCAGCATCCCAGCCCTGCATGGTATTGAAATCCAAGAAGGAGAGAAGCCTTGGAGAGATGGCTGGAGACTTTCCCAGTGGTGAATCTGGATTTTCCCAAGCTCTCACCGCTGGAATTACAGCGCTGAGACACGGTGGCAACATACCTTTTTCGATTCTATTCTGGGGCCACGGAGCACCCCAAACAGGCAGTTTTGTTCTGCAGAAAGAAACTCACCCCCAGATTTTGCCATACTTTTCAAAGCACATCTGATCAAAATTCAGGACTCCCTGCAAAAGAAGAAAGGAGAAACGAACAGTTTGCCAGGGAAGAGTGATCAAAGCAGGTCGCAGCTGGCAGTGCGGTGCATCCCACAGACCCAATGTAAGTGGCAGAGGTTCCAGGGGCTGGGGGGGGGGTGTGGGCGGGGTGGGGCATGGTAGCGCTTAAGAGTCGCATAGACTCTCAGGGGACAATTGCACTGGAGGGAAAAAAGAGAGCGGGGGTGGAGGGGGGAAGCACTTTCAACTTCCACTAGCCGACCTGAGCTAAAAATGTAATGAAGACAAGGTACGACAGGGTACGCAGTTTTAGCGGGAGCAGAGTTAGCAGGCAGAACTAGGTCCCAGGGTGTCCTCAACAAGTTAGAGCTGCTACTGCCTTGTCCTCATGAGATCTTCCACTGCAGTTACCGAACCGGAGTGATGATGGCTTTTTTGTTTTGCTTTGTTTCCTTTAAGGTTTTAACTGATGTTACATGTAAGGATGAAACTTATGAGACCTGTAAGACTCACCATGCATCAACTAAACCATTGGTAAGAGGCCATGTGCTGTAAACCCAGCAAACGCAAGCTAAAACACCTCTTTCGTTGAAGCTAATACATTTTGGTTTGCATTGGCAGTCAGTTACCTAGGACCAGCTACTACCTAGTTACTTGGTAAGGTTTGGTAACTTGATATATTTAGTAATCTATTTGTCTGGCTCAGTCTCAGGCTGGCCCAACAGCAAGTGGCTGGATGGGGCATTGCTGGGGCTAACTCAGCCTCTTCATGGGGATGACACTAAGCACAAAGAAACGTGCCATTCTCAGAAATTTGCAGTCTCAGGCACCTCTCCAATATTTTTTTTTCTTTGTTTCCAACAGAACTTCAGCTGCTGGGGAGGAAGTAGACATCCAGGGAGAAACTAATAACTTAAATTACAAAGTACTTGAGAAACACAGCACACCTCTTTCAGGTCAACCTGAATTTTTGTGTTCTCTGTGTGTCCAAAGAGCTTCCTACCTGAAAGCATAATTTCCATCCAACTGAATCAGGGGCAGAGGAAAGAGATACCCAAAGGATGGGAAAACCAGCACCAGCTACAAGTGAATATCTAACGCAGCTATGGAGCAGCAGCTGCCAGTACTCACATGCCGGTATTCCAGGAAAGTTCCCAAAAATGGCAGAGGCCGTGGCCCAGGAATGCCCAGCTTCTCGAAGGCCTGGAAGGGCCATATCCCATAGCTGCCAAGCAAAGAGCATGGGAGATGCATTTATGCAACGGAACGAAAATATTCTTCATCCTGAGGACAGTGAACAGCTTAAATAACTGGTTCCTGTAACCCAGAGAAAGCTGAATTATGGATCACCAGCAAGAGACCTGCTGAGGATACGCTCTTCCTGCAATAAATGCAGAATCACTTGGGTACAAGACGAGTCGGGGTACATTTTGATGCAAGCCAAGGGCTGAAAGGAGCTGCAGCCCAGCCTGTGCAAACACCTTGTGCCTGGGCACCTCAGGTCTTTATTCAGGGGCCTCATTTAGTTCCCCAGATCAGACAACTGTGACTCAGGTGACTGAAGGGAGGTCTCAGAGGGATTAAGTTCTCAAGCTGAGACCTGCCCTTGTGTTTGTCTTTGCAAAGACTTACTGCCATGCAAAGGTGGTAGAGCCACAGCAGCCCAGCAGCCCAGCAGGGACATAAATTACAATAGCAAAATTAAGTTTTAGCTTGTATAGCTCACTACAGCTCCCCTGAGCAACATAAGCAAAAGGGCAATTTTGCCAACATAACTATTTAAACAGGGGCTTCTGCTGGCACAAGCACACAGGCAGACATAGACATCACCCACTACCCTGCTCCCAGCTTGCAGAGCCCGAGGACACCTTATCCGCTTTCCAGCAAACCAGAGCTTGCTGCAGTTAAAAACACAGAAGTTACTTCTCCTTTTGGATCTGCTGAGAAAAGGGAAAAAAAATCAAGAAGTTCCTTTTTATTACCCTCCCCGCCCAGCCCAGCTTCCTCCTTCCCTTCCAGCTGGCACAGGGAGGGCACAGGGGAGACTTGCCACCCCACTTTATCAGCCCTCGGCTCTGCCCTGAAGGTAGCACAGGAAGACGGAGGATGAGTTTTTAACACTAATCCACGCATTTGGGCACTTCCCACTGAGGGTGATGGCCCCAGCCCCTCCCCAGCTGCAGGCACAGGGTCACCCTGCGGGACCAACCTCTACTTACAGGACCAGGAGGCTAAGGAAAACGATGAGGAGCAGCCAAGTGACAAAAGAAAAATCTGGCAGGAGATCCATCGTGTCTCCCAGCCTGCCCTGAGAGCACACAGCTCCTGCGAAGCCGCAGCCTTGGTTTATGAATTTTTTTTTTCCCCTGGCCTTTAGCTGCAGCCACACTCACATGACACGAAGGAGGAGTTGTCTTCTTTGCTGGGTTGCTCAAACTTTAACCCTTGGCCAGGTTTCTCCCTGGACTGGGATGTCAGTAAGATGCCCAGCTCCACATGTCTTGAGATTGGAAACAGCTGGAAGAACAATTTTTACAAGATGAAATGATAGCTAAGGGCATCACCACCCTTAACACCTTCCACCTGCCTCTCACCCGAAAGCTGCAAGGTTCGCGGGGGGCTGAGGGGGAGCCCTCTGGCTGAGCCTATAGCAGCAGCCACGCTGAACCAGACTTGTTCCCCCTTAACCTCCCCAGTCTTGCTTTTGCTGGCTTACATCGCTTTTATTGAGGGGTATGATCAGGAGGGCCAAGGAACTGCTACTGTCCCCACACACACACCTCCCAGGGGGTTCCTGGCTGTGCCGATATACCTTCCCTTGTGCCTCCCCCTCCCATCCCCATTTATCTTGTCCTCGCCCATCTCCTACTTAGGGTCCAGGAGGGAAGGGACTGGAGGAGACAGACCTGCTGGGAAACACTTGCCCAGGGCTGAAGGGGGTCCTGTTGTCCTCAGGCAGAGCCCTCTGGACCTCAGGCTCGGTGGGGAGAAGGATATGGTCCTGTGGCAGCACAACCTGTGCTCGCACCTGGGCCGATGAGAGTTCTGCCTGACATCCCACGGGACGGATCGGTGGCTTTGCTGGCTTGCCTGCCGGTGACTGAAGCCCCAGGAAGCCACGAGGGCACGGGCCCGTGGGCAGGAGGTGTCGAGGACCGAGCAATCTGCTGGCACGGTGAGCGCCGCGCTCGCGAGGAGGTCAGTCAGCGCCAGCACTCCCCAGCCACGGCGTTTAGGGATGGCTTCCCGTTTCCCTTTTGCCCCTGACTTTCTCTTTGCTCTCAGGTGTGGGGTTGCACAGCATGACTTTTGTTGTTTGGCTTTAGGCAGTTCAGTGTCCTCCCCAGACACACACACGGGACCGGCTGCTTTCTACTGGAGAGAGAGGGGAAATGCATTACGCGTACGGGCAGACCATGCAGTGGAGCCTCTGGCCAGTTTAGCTACAGCCCATGCAAACTCCCCATGCTGGTGGGCGGCTGTGGGGATGGGGCAGGACATGGCCTCCTTCGTCCCCGTCACACCGGGAAGGGCTACACGTCTCCTCCTCTGTACAGTCCAGCACAGTCCCCTTCCCCGAGTCCCTTGAGCCCACCAGCAGACGTGCATGGCCAAGGGGAGACGAGCCCCAGCCGAGGACCCCATGTGCACATCACGCTCCCCTGCACCAGGCATCGCTCTTCTGCCTTTAGCACACGCAGCCTTGAAGAAACCCAAGTGCTTCTGCAATTATCTGCCAAGTCAGTGCAGGCAGATCACGTGTCGCCATGCCCACAGGCGAGTGGCAATTTTTTGCCTCTGCCCAAACGTTAATTTTGCCTCAAAAGACACATGGAATGGGTGCTGAGCCGCTGGTGGGTCCAGGGTTCACCTCCAACCCAAGCGGAAAAGCCGAGCAGCAGCACTGCCGTTTTTTGTAGGACATAGTCTCAAACATCCCCAGCTTCACAGGGCCATGATGTGCTTGATGATTCACACAATCAGCAGCTGACAGCAATCAATTAACCGGTTTATGGAGGTACATGCTTGATTCCTGCTTCCCCAGGCTGCTCAGAAGAACTGAACCCCGGCAACATGCTGCAGCAGGAACCTTATTCTCCATTTTATGTGGTCTCCTCCTTATAAGACACCTTGAAGCAACCATACCCTGAGAGTTATCTTTTATCACAGCATCCAAAGGCCGGTTCTCCCCCTCGCAGGGTCCCATACCAGAAAGACATTGAGAACTGATGACCCTGGACTAGATGAGGGTTGGACTGAGGCTTGGACTAGATGATCTTTAAGGTCCCTTCCAACCCAAGCCATTCGATGATTCCATGATTCTATGAACTGCAATGAGAGACAGGAGGAGAAACGAGGTGCTGGGGCAGCAATCCCCCGGCTGGGATGAGCTGCATTTCTTCCCTTCCACAAACCCTTTGATTTTCCAATAACCTCCACTAACAGCTGTTGTGATTTCTCAGTGGGAAGCAGGTTTATGGTTCAGTATTTTCTCCTCCCTCAGACAGAAACTGAGGCAAAGCCAGACTTTAGAGGACAACAAGGATGTTAGCTACTCCCCCAAAAAGTAAATAATCTGTGCAGCAACTTCACATGCAAGCAAATGGCTTGTTTGTCCAAAATACGTTTGAGTGGGAGCAATCTACTGATCTAGAGGTGTCACTCTAAGGAGAAGAAGGGATGCAGGGCCCGACCAAACCCGCAGTGCTCTGTCACACAGCCGGGGCATGGGGACAGTGACACCGTCCCCCTGACGCATTTCACATCAGGAGCACTTCTCTTCCCAGCAGCGACGCTCTCTGCTAACCTCCCTGTGTCCCTTCGGTGACGAATGCTCAGGAGAGGAAACCTGTACGGCTGGCAGCGGGGATGTTACTGCGCAGGGCTCCCGCAGCCGGGCTCTGCAGCATCCCCGCCGGGGACGCGTCTGGCTGCTGAACTTCTGCGAACTCCTTGTTTACCTGAGTTTTGTTTTGGTTTTTGCACGTCTCTTGGAGCGTTGTTGTCTCCCTAGCTCCACAGATTTGAGAAAATCATAGTCGATAAAAAGTCCACCTCCCAACCAAAATTGCTACCACGACTCAGAGCTGCAGGTGGGGTGATCCTGAACACTCTTTGTCGGACAATTTTGTACAAATTGAATGTATTAAGGTGATCCTTTTATACTGACGCAGCCCTTTGGACCAAATGCGATAGAAGAGCGTGTACTTACTGAGGCTATTTTTTTAATGTGAATATCACTGAAAGGGCACCCAGGAGGGATAAAGCAGAGGGGAAGGCTCTCCAGATCATGTTTTAGCACTGTGGGCAAGCAAACCACACAACAGCGCTGCAGGTGAGGCTGCCGCAGCATCCCAACACCTTGTCTAAGAGAAAGGAAGAAAGTTGCCCAAGTCTGGGCTACACAGCTCTCATCTGTGAGACTGGTGGTGACCCAAGAAAAACACCTTGTGCGACCGAAAGGGGGAGCGATGAGGGCTCCCCACCGCGCTTGTACAGCAGATGTGCTAAAACAAGTGAAAAATAACAGCAGCAGCAGTAGACTGTGGGCTGACATCAATGCTGCTTCTAATTTCAGTGTGTTTCAGAAAATTGTCACTTTTGTTTTCCCCTCTCCCGTTTCAGATGATAACTTATTTAATAGGAAATGTCCCCAAGAGAGCTGTTAAACCCCATTGGTAAGAGTCACATCAACGGCCAGTGACCTCTTTGATGCATCAGGCCATGGGCACGGTTATATACTAGAAGACAGAGATGCTTTACAGCCCTAGTCATGTTTCCACGGTTAATGATCCGTACCTGTGGAGGACCCAGAGTGGTCCAAAAGGAACGTCCTCCTCCAGGTCATGAGCAGATGTGGCCTCAGCGCCTCTGACATCACCCTTCTTGCTGACACCAACACATTGCTTTCATTGCTTTCTCCATTAATAAGAAAACCCAAGGACTCTAAAGAGGCTTGTGGGAGCCCTGGCAATATGCACAGAGCTATAAAAAGACTATATATTCTTATACCCTGGGGAGAGAAGGAGTGACTCAGGGTGACCCCCGCTTCCCCGCAACAGCAGGGTCTCTCGTAGTGGTCCTGGACACCGCCGAAGCCATGGCCCTGCATGCCTCCCCCGCTTGTCCACTGGCCACCACGTGGTCCAGCACACTGCGGTGGCTCCTGGCGTGTTTGCTCCTGCCACACCACCCCGGCAACAATCCTGGTTCAATATTAACCCCCATGCTATCTACCACTCCTTATTGCAGCAGTGGGAGGGTGCTTGGCTTTCACGCGTCGGATAGTTTCCCCATGTTTGTGTTGCTGTCGCCCCGGAGCACGGCACCCTTCCGTTGCGGCCAGCACCCTGCACTCCTCTCCTCTCCGCTGAGAGTGGCATAGCTGTAAAAAAGGGACAACACATCTTAGAGCAACTGGGGAAATGACTGAATTGATGGGGCACAGGAGATGATATTAAACCTCAAGCAGAACTTCAGAAGAGCAGGGCTGACAAACCAAACCCCCTTCTGTTTGTAAAAACTCTCAGAGAGACAGAGGTACAAAACCTGTTAAACTACAGAGTCCTCCCTGGAGAAGAGGTGATTTTATCACTGTCTGGTGGCGGGACTGAATGAGGCCAACGGGAGAGAAGTCCTGTGTGGACACAGACCACCACAGACCACCCCCAGAAGACCCATGCTCTGCTACACCTCAGGTTTTTTCTTTAGCTGCTGTATTACAGACCCAACGGTTTTCCTTTCCTCCACATGATATGGAAAATGCATGTTGTAACACATTACAGTCTTCCAATAAACATAGTAAAATGTCAGTCGTCTTAAAAACCAGGCTTTTATTCACTGATTGTCCCATCTTTAACAATTCTCTTACGTTCCTCTTGTCCCACAAACAGGATCACGAGCTGTTTATTTCTGGCTCTTCCTTGCAAACCTTGCTCTCAAACGAGCCTCTTGAAAGGACTAAATGGGAAAGCACCAGATGTACGACTTCCTCAAAGAGCTCCAGCAGCCGGGGAACGACCGAGGGCTGGCACTGGTTTCTGCCTTCCTTCTCACCGAGCCCGAAACCACACAGCACTTCATGCCTGCGTATTTCTGAGACCTCTGCAGAGCTAAACCACCACATTGCTCCTTTCATCCAGCAATGCTGCTGAATGCTCCTGAAGCGTCGACAGCTGAAACCCATCTCCCTCTCACTCCTCAATAATTTCCGAGCAAGGATGGAAAATTATAAGCCACAGCCAGCGTTACAACATAAAACCAATTACTGAAAGCACGGAGGGGGCAGCGCTGTGTGCACTCCCCGCGCCCTCGGACACCAGCTCCTCCAAGAACAGCCTCTCCTTTGCCCGTCTCACGCTGTACCAGAGAAGAACTTCTCTCTTTTCAGACCTCCCAGCTGGCAGCTCGGGCTCACTTGATGAAGCAGCCAGCGCTTTCCAGAAAGTGAAGTGGCATTGCCACATTTGCAATGACCTCAATTTCTGCTGAGCCACTTCCATCAGAAGTCAAGCCAGAAAAAAACAAAAATCATGACACGGCCCTGAAGACATTAGCTTTAAACATGCAACATACAGCGCTTTCTACCATAATCCCTAATTTACCTCCAAACCCACCCTATCTCACAAAGACACATGTTAAAAACAGCCCAGTGGGCGTAATCCATTTTAGAGCCAGATTCTCCGCTCGGCCAGACCCAGCGCTCAGAGCGGCATCGCTGCCCAAGGGCAAAGTTTGGCCCATCGCTTCTGTCTCCGGTGCCGGGGCTCGGGTTGTTTTTTCCAGGCACATCCTGCGCACGGACTAAGGGCAGGGGCGAAGCTGTTTGGCTTGTGATTCATTCATCATCGCGGACTCCCTATCAGCGGGCGCTGAATGCGAGCCAGCCCGAGCATGTTCGGGCACAGTCCCTCCCAAGAATCCAAGCAGGTACAGCCGGGGGATTCTCGCTCCACCTCGCCGGTAGGATTTTTCTATAGCAACTACAGCCAGGTGTTCGGCTGGTTGGATTAACCCTTACCTGCTTCGTGAAAGGGACTTCATTGCAAATGAGCATCTTTTTCTAAGCTCTTTAATTTCTTCTGTCGTGCGGAGACAGCTATAGATCAATGAAAGTATCTTCATCAGTCGCCCCGGATGGTTTTTGCAGGACGGAGGATTGAAATGCTGAATCCTTCCTCTGCCAGTCCTTTCCATGGTGAGGGGTAAAACATTTCCTAATTTCCATAAGGCTGCATAAGGTTTAACCCCAGAGGACACAGTCTCCCAGCAGATTAAGTCACAGTCTCATAAACTGATCTGGAAATTTGCCCTGCTTCACCCCAAATTTTCCATAGTTCAGCTTCTCTGATGACTCCAATTGCTCTGCCCCACCCCCCACCCCCCGGGGTGTTTATACCAATCAGATGCACTTGTACATACATTAAAAATAACCCAAAATTTACAAAAAAATGTTTGTATTTACAAGTTGAGTCTTGTACTGTTGGAATTAGACTCTAATTAGGTCAGTCATGTTCCCCTGGTAGGGCAAGAATGATAGTGCTGGAAACAAGACAATTTATAGAGACCCAAAAATAACACATCCTGCTGTTTTTTAAGAAAGATGTGTTTTCTTTGCCCTGTGCTGAGGACATTTGCAGTCGAGGCCACTCGGGCACACTGATACCAGTCACAGAAACTGCAGCTTGGTCCCACAGGCAAAGCTGGCCTGTGCCTCCATTTCCTCCCACCAAAGAAGGGATATTAATCCTTCCCAATTTGACAGGGCTGTGGTGAGGTCACCTGTGTTCGTAAGGCATTTTATCACTCTTGGCATGAGGCCCCGGGCTATATTACGCATGCTTTTTTTCAGACTTGCCTTTTAGCCTTATGTGCACCGCCTGCTTAGTGCACAAAGTGCAAGCGCTTGCAGGAACTCAGATTATCAAGGCTTTAGGGTGAAGAACGAGCCCACGGCTTCACCTCTGTGTGCACTTTGCGCCAGGGTGTGTATCCGAACCAGATGATTAGCACGAACGGTGCATTAAATCCCCTAGAAGTTGCACAAAGCCGGGAAGTACCTCTGAATGACATCGTGGGCGTTGGTCGCTTCTTCCTCTGACTGACACGTTATTGTCACCATCAGGCACAGACAGTTTGCTCCTTTCTCCATATATAGGCGCAGATTCTCTGATTCTGCAAATGGCTTCACCAGTCAAATTGAGAAACTTGCCTTGTAAAACCTTGCCGAATGACTTCACACGTCAGACTCATCTGACTTAGGATTATCCTAACTCGTTAACAAACAGTGATGAACATGCCAATTGCCTTCTTAATGAAGGCCTCTACTGGCCTGGGAAGTCGCCTTGGCTTAGAGGGACGTGCCCTGCATTTCCAAGGAAAGAAGACAGCAAAGCAAAAGGACTCCTGTTCTTGGGGCACAGTGGAAGTGAACAAAAACCCAACAAAAACCGTGTTCAGATAAAGTTCGTTTTGATTTTGTGGGAAATGCAGGTTTGGAATGAAAATAATTGGCGAGGCAAGAGGAAGAGAGGAAAAAAAATAAAAACGAGGCAGGCTTTAAAAAAAATTAAAATAAAAGGAGCAAGGAGAAAAATAAATAACCCTGGAGCAAAAACGCAGGGGGAAGAAGAGGAAACAAATGAGACAAATAGCAGGAAAAGGGTCAGTAATGAAAGCCCAGATTACTCCATTCAGTCAAGCCATTGCTCGTGCTGTTCAGGGCAGGGCGGGAAGCCAATCTGTTCTCTCTGTATTGTTTAGGCTACAAATGCCATGGCAGATTTCCCATCCACTCCTGTGTTTATGTCCGTGCTCCAGTCCTAACCACAAAAACATGTGGAGGAAACGCGTCCTGAGAAGAGTAAGGGCTGGAAGCGGGAGGATGATACACTTTGGAGCCAAAGGGCCTCAAAAAAGCACTTCTGCATCTTAGGGCAATTTTGCAGAATAACTTCTCCTTCATGAAATGCTACGCCACGAGGATTTTCATCTTCAAAATGGGTACATTGATACCTCTGGGTTATTACAAGCTACCAGCCGCAGAGGGCTGCCTGTATTTATACAACACTGCATTATTTATAATATCCCTTTCAGGAGCCAGAGAATCCCCATTCTTTCCTTAGCAGTTTTGACATTCCCCCCTTCCCCACCCCTCTCCCACTTGGAAAACATTGATTTCTCGCCCTCATTTCTCCCACCAAAGCTGTAGCCGACCTCACTGTGTCTAGTTTACTTCTCTAGGCCAGATGCTCAGCTGGTGAAAAGCACCAATAACCACCTTGGAATAACAGAGCTGCCCTGGTTTCCACCAGCTGGGATCTGGCCCGGCCTCCCCAACGTCAGCACGTTTGTGGGAACCGATTAACGGCTGCTACAGCGCTGCAGGGGAGGACAAATACTATTTGCGAGGGGACGAAGGCGTACAAAATGGTGGCCCCATGGGTTTCCATTTCTGAACAGCTTTTGACTCTCCTGTATTAAGGATCTGGAGCAAGTTTATCACCGCAAAATAACAAAATATTTAAGGCAGATCAAATTTTGGGTGGGAACTATTTGAGAGTGTCATTTAAGCTAAAAAGCAGTGGAGGTCTATAAGATTTTACAGTCCAGAACTAACAGTGAAGAATCTCAGCCTGTGTTACGTTTTCACCGTCCTCGTCTGTTAACTCGTGAGCATGCTGGCAAGGCACCCAGAAACTTCTTCCAAGCCAAAAATAACAGGAGAGGCTGGAAAATATCTTTTTTTTCCCCTCCCCAAAATAAACGTACCAAGGACACACATATTTCAAAAAGGGTTCTTTTAATTAGAAGCAAGTTTGCAAAAGAAGAAGTAACTTTCTCATATAAAATAGTGGAGTGGTGACTGTGAGGCTAACAAGAGGTGTGGAACAAAAACCCAGGGCAAATCCCCAAGGAGACACTGAAGTAAAAGCAACGATCCAATAACCGTAGTACACCGAAGGGTAACTCAAACACAACTGTGTAAGGTGGTCCTACCCTTAAACTGACGGCAGATATCAAATCAGAGGACGGACTCCATCCCAAGAGTGTCAAAGTGACCGGCTACAAACTCACCATAATACCATGTCCTTGCATCTTTCTGCTACCTGAGAGCTCCCACTGCACTGTGACAGGTCCCAGCACTGCCCAGGAGCTTAATGGCATCAAGGGGGGAGCGCTGGTGGCACCTCCCAGGTGGCCCACCTGCAGAATGCCACCACGTCGCATCAGCAGAAAGATCTCCCAGATCTAGAGAATCGGACATAAATGGGAAAACACTTCGACATAAAGCTCTGTAACCCCATTCCAGTCTCTATATCCAGCGATTCAAGCCCCAGAAAGTGCACAGTGATCAAACAGCATCAAAATAATGAATTTCCTGCCAAATCTTGAGGCTCCAGGGCTGTTTAAAATGGGCAGGTGGCAGCTTTGAGAAGATAAAATTCTGAGTCAGAGCCTGCATCTCAAATCACAATGGTATTTCACCCCTTGTTCAAACGTATCTCACCTGTCCCATGTGTCATGTATGTGCTTATCGGTTGTGGCTCTCTACTACCGAGGGTGGCAAAATTTACACCCTGACGAAGTGCAAGCCAACTTTGTTTGTTTGGGAGGGCTGGGGTGGAGAAGAAAAGGAACACAGAAACAGGAAGAACTGAAGACCTGACTTGTCAGGTGGAGCCATTTCAGGCCCGTGCCCAGCCCAACATGTTCAGTCTTGGGGTGAATGTGCTCCTAATTCAAGGGTGGCTTTCCATAAGGAGGGTTTCAACGGGTACTGTACAACCACTTTGTCAAGCGTGTGGCTTTGTGTAAACACCACAGCAACATACCTCTCCCCACGTGACCTCTAGTAACGCCACGATGATGTACGGACTCCACACATGCTGGCAAAAACCTATCAAAACAACCTAAGAAATGTGACTGAACTAGCAGGAACTCCAGGCTGAACGAAGATGTTTGCAGTACAACCTGCCCGCCTAGCAACTCTTCTGTGATGGCTTCTTCCTCTCCAAATAGAACCCCTCATTGCAGGTGCCCTTCTGGCTCCTGTTGATAAAGGAGGTCACTAAAGATAGGAAGCCTTGGGATCATATTCAGTTTTACATGTCACAGGTTTCTAGGACTTCAAGATTTCTAATGGCCCTGCCAAAGGTTATGTCCCCTGTGGGCTCTTTTTGTGGTTTTTTTTTTTTTTTTGAAGTTTCCTGACAAATTCCTTTTCTAAAAGGATTTTTCTCAAACAAGTTGCCCTGCTTATCTGAAAACAGCAAGTGGGAGAAGACACCAGTGCTCTGTATGTATAAACAGCTCTCTCTCCTCCCTTTTTGGAGAGCAGATAGGATAATCTTTGGATGACCCAATAGATTTCTTGAGGGAAGCAATGACAAGGATAATAAATGTATCCCCATGTCAAGACAGACTTGGATATTTATTCTAAACAACTGCTACAGCAGCTTCTGGCGGAGACCTGGGTATAAGCAGGAAAAATGAGATCTTGGCCCATCTACAGAGCGTCACTGGCTTTAACACGCAAAACGAAGAGAGAAAAAAAAATCATTTGGGGTAATGGATTAGTTCCTTTTTCTGTATGTTTTTTTTCTTCTCTCCAGTAATGCCAACTGCTTCCAAAAGCGGGATCGCTGGTTGCAGCACGATTCCTTTAGTAAATGCTGATGAAACCCTTTGCCCTTTGCTCTGTGCTCTCGCTTCTCCCTGCCCTCCCCACAAAGGGGTTTCACACAGGTCACTCCCAGGGTGGGGAAAACCAGGGTGTCACTGATGAAAGTGAGTGAGTGCCCTCTCCTGTCCCTTCTCACCGCTGCCGCTGGCACCCCAGCAGCACTGGTCGTGCACCAACATCGGAGGATTAAAAGATGGGAATGGAAAATACTCCACCCAAGGGTGCGGGCTATAGTGGGGGACACATCATGTGTGATATGGACTTTTAGGGGATAAAATGCTCCACTTAGAGTGGGCTGGAACAGTACAGCACCTTCACTTACGTGCAGTTTTGCACGAGATTTATGACAGGGACAATCTGAGGTTCAGTGTCGTTGGGAGTGCCAGGAGCATCGCTGGTGGTGGTGGCTGGTGTCATCTCAGCCCTGGGAGTGGGGGGAAGTCTTGGGAACTTTTTGCCTACAGGAAACTGGATATTTCCATGGCTACTGCATGAAAAATGAGCTCCTATTAAACTGTTCCCTGAAATGTCTCCCTTGGTCATTTCATAACGCTGTTTTTATTTTTTAGTAACAGCCACCAAGAGACCTAGGAAGCATGGGAAAGTAAATAAATAAATACAAATAAAATATCCTAAGAAGGTGTTTTAAATATAAGCCTTCATTTTTCAAGACTGTTCCAAACAGGAAGATGGAAACAGAAGTGGATTTGATGGGTGAAGTTATTGTAACATGACAACTAATGTTTAAAAGTCATATTTCAAGGCTGCGATTCCCAAAGATTACAGCTATGAAATACAGCTTTCTTGCTAACTGATGGAGTGCTTCCTTCCAGATAGAACAATTTACCTGATATCTGAGGTAAATAAAACCTCCCCATTAATCATATTTTACAAGTACAGCATGTTAACAAGAAGGCACAGGCATCATGCATGTAGGTAGACAGGATCCTGGGCAGCCAAACACACATCCTGCGCTCATCTTAGCAGCTGAGCAGGGCAGAGCACTTCCACGCTGTGCAATTGCCTAAGTAAAGTAAACCCACATGTAAGAAAAGCCAACTCCTAAACAAAACATAACCGAGAGTGACAACAGTGTGGGCTGGAATGGAACAGAAAAACCTTTGTTTGGATCAACAGGTCCTAAAGGAATCACACCTAACCTGTTGTTTCGGCAGCAGGCAGAAGAAAAGGGCCATACAGCCAACTCAGCAGGTCCTCAGCAAGCTCAGGCTTTTTATTTGCAGATGGTTCTGAGAAAAAAAGCAATAATCTCTTCTCCTCGCTTTGTATAGGTCATGCTGCTCCCCATGTTGTCCTTCAGTGGAGCAGGGGCCACAAAGTCCATTTCCATTGCTCCCCATGGCTTCCTTGCTTTGTTGCTCACTGTGGTATCAGATCAGCCCCAGGGAGTAAGTGCACCTTACACCAATTCAGATCTGACAATATTCAGGAGATAGGGAGCTACTCACACTATGCCTTCCTTCGGAGCAAACTCTTCGGTGTTGGATCTACTTTCTACTCATCTATATCCCTAAGTCCTTAGTGGTCCTTGAAAGGCTCCTCCTGTAGCACTACCTCTCCTACCTGTTGGATAAGCGCCATTCAAATTCCAACAGCAATTGCATTGCTATGTCACACGTATATAAACCAAAGTGTTTAAAATATGTAATCTGATGCAGGAAATAACAACGGAGAAAGAAGATAGATCAGAAAGTCACGTAGATAATTTTGCCTAAGAAACAAAAAAAAATCAGGCTGAAAACAAATTTTTCTCAGTTCAGTAATTAAAGCAAAGTCCATATGGCTTAATAGAACAGTCAAAGTGCACAGAAGGCAGTGGGGTTTTTGTTTGCTTTGCATTCCTCTTCGCGGTGAGCTCCACGTCATCCTCTTTGGAGCCCCTTCTCCATCCCACACACATCCTATCCAGGTGCAGAGAGGGGGATGGTTCACGGGGTTCTGGCTCGAGCCCGTGTCTTTACATATCCCTTGCCATCTAATGAGCCATGGATCATTATCCCAAACTCAAAAGCCCTTAAACACACCCACTGGAGTTTTTGGTTTTGAACTTTTTCTTTCTGGAGCCTTTGGAGAGGAACCGCAATCCAGTGCCAAAGCTATCCAGAATCTGTATGCACCAAGAGCAGCAGTGCTCAGAGGCAGTGCCAAAGAGTAAAAGCAGTTCTGAGATCGTTCGCCCTGCCCAAGGGGCACTGAAAGGGCTGAGCTCGCCCTTGGACCTCAACTCTTCAGGTGAGGTGCCACCAGGCGACTTCTAACCAGCCCCCGTGGGCAGGAACAGGCAGCCACCGTAATCGATGCCAGGTTGGTTTCAACAATCTGCCTTGAAGCCATCACCACCCACTGCCATAGCTGTCCCGCATCCCTCCAGAGGGGACAGGGACAGTTTGCAATAGTAACGGTGCCCACCCGTGCCCTGACGGGACGTTGGCAAGCAGCCGGATGCCAATTTTCCTGGCTGACCTACATCCACCTAGGAGGAAACGTCAGACACTGGAGTGGCAAGGACTTGCCTACTTCCAAGTTCACCTTTCAAACTCTTGCAGTAAAAAGTCTGGTGATCCAGGACTGTTGCTAGGTCCAAGAGCTGGACTTGGATTATTTAAACCCCTGACAACTTCCTTGCGAGTAAACAACTTGCTGCTAAACATGACAGACTCAGGGAAAGGATAGAAAAGAAGAAAACAAAAAGGGAGCTATACAAAAGGATGGAAACAAAACTAAAAATCCCCTCTCTTCTTTCCAAAGGCTATAGCTTCAAGTGCACAAAGCAGACTGTAAACGTGCACAAGGTAATTCATGACCCTAATGCTTGAAAAACCTGGTTAGCTTTATTTGGAGACACTTTGTTGCTTCTCCCAGGTACAAAGCTGAAGAATCAATAAAAGGCACCTGTGGACACCAAAACTCAGCCAGTCTGTGTGATGTGTCTTTGTACTAAAAAAATAAAATCAAACCCACCCAGCTACCGTGTACTTTTTTACAGACCAGTAAGCAGCACTGCAGAGCCTGGGTGAGAAAGGATGCTCAACTTCTATTGACAGGGCAGGATAACTTTGATGATCAAAAACCTCATCAGTTAGTAGACTCTCTAGCTTGTCACTGCAACCTTAATTGAAAGATTCCTCTGGCTTGCTGGGTTGTGTCCTTTGACTTTTAAAAAATGACCGATTCAAATGGCACATGCAGTCCATGAGGGAGGATTAGAGCCACACCAAAAATAAACTGACCTTGCATCTGAATTCTTCCCACTTGCTTCACCCACCGCTGCCTACAGTGCTTTTTTGAGCCATCTCCTCTTCCAAAGGCCCTGGAGTTGGAATATTTAAAAAATGCAGCAGGTCCCATTTGAACAAGAAAAGCAGGTCAGTAATTCAGTATAAATACACCAGTAGTGAGCCTAGAGCAGACACAGTGACGCATCTGAGCCTAAGTTGATCAGCCAGTGCTCCTAATGTGGGGAGCAGCAATGAGGGGAGAGGAGGTGTCTGCTTTTCATGTAAAAATTTGTCCCTTTTCTATGTCTTCCTACTTGACCTTGATGACAGGGAAAAATTAAAAAGAAAAAAAAGAAAGCATAGAGAAAAAGGGAGAAAAAGGGAGAAAAAGGAGCCTGGGAGGTTTTATGTTTTCTCTTCAAATCACATCACAAAGTCACTCATTGCATCTAGGGAATTCACCTCCTTGTTTGGGAACTGGGGGACAGAAGGAGGGGAGAGAAAGAAAGAGGGAAGAGAAGGACATGGGAGCTGCTTCCTGAAGCAGTGTTACAAAAAGCGGTTAAAAAACCCCTACTATTCACAAGTGGTTAAAATCATCACTTTTCAGAATTCCTTTTTTTCTTTTTTTTTTTTAAAACAAAGGTTCAGCTAGTTCAGCTCCATATTTTTAGAGTTGATTGTCTTCAGAAAAAAAAACAACAACAAACCCAGCCTCATCCGTGTTCCCATCCGTTTCTACCCTGATAGAGAAGTTACCCACAGTTCATCGCACCGGTCACGCACACACAGTCACTGCGACGGGTGCCCCCCGAGTGCCGCCGGCGGTTCGGCTGTATCCTCCAGCCCCGTCTCAGACGAAGGAGGAGAACCCTGTCACTGGAGTCCGGGAGCCGGGCGCAGGCTGTCCCGTTGGGGTGTACACCCCTCCTGAGCTCTGTGTCGTGATGACAGTCTGGAAATAGGGTTCTGTCTCGCTGGCGGCGCACTCCTCGTATCTATAGGATGCTGGGTGCTTCACCCCTTTCTGCTGACGCTTCCATGAGTTGTAGTACGTGGGGTCGCTCATGTAGTGGTTCACAAAGGAGTGCTTTGGCAACTCATCTTCGTAATCCGAGTCAGTGGCCTGGAGCATCAGGAAAAAAAAATAAATAAAAAAATCAGCAACTAGCATCTGTGCTTTAGCCTGTTCCACTCTAAAAGAAATTAGCGACAAGTTTAATATCACCAATTGACAAAAGCTGTAATTTCAGGGTAGGATGGTTTGTAGTCTAAAGTGTAATACACGCTGGACTGTAGAAAAGTACTGTGCTTTGCTGCTAAAGTGAGAGTGCCCCGACGAATGCCGGTGATAAGAGATGCAGAGAAATCCCTTCTAATTCACCGCAGAGCAACGCAGCCGGAACTAGGAGTTCCTATTTTGACAGAAGATGCAGGCAAGTGTGGAGACATCATAGAGAAACCAACAGCTTTCAATCACCTAATCAAGAATGTAATTACAATTAAGAATCTCTCTTCTTCTGATGGAAGGACAGACAGAATGTCTTCCCTGCAAACACAATGAAGTTAGCCAGACATGCTGTTGCTTGTGGTGGTCAGACCAGGCCACCTGCATAGTACTCTGATTTTGGCTTGCAAGCCCCATTAAGTATTGAAAATTAGTTATATCACTGAAAGGGAATTAAGCGAAATCACAGGGTTTTTTTCAGGCAAACAACTCTGTATGTTCCAGCTGATTATTGGTGGAACAAGGCACACAACCGGCAGCGACAGAAGAAACAGAATGCAAAATCTGGACAAGAAGAACTGCCAGGCAGGAGGGGCTGCTTTCTTGGGATGGCTCAGGCACAGCCCTGTGTTCAGAGTGGATCTTACCCCTGAAACATTTATGCACGGTGGCTGGAAAGCTTCAAAGCTCATATCAATATCGAGCAGGAGCTCTACTGAGACGTAACCAGATAAGCTTTGTGCATCTGTCCCTCCTCTGCAGTACTGCTGCTGTGGTACAGCTGGAGGAATCACAGAGGGCTCGTACATCTCCTCCGAGTACAGAGACTACGGCAAAGCCTTGGCCACGGTATCCAAGCGCACATTTTCCTTCTGTTCCCACTAATGTTCCCACCAGTAACAGCCACATCCCATACAGCATACAAACATTTACCCAGTCATTTCCATAGCTCATGCTTTCTCTCAAAATCTCTGATTTGAGCATGCAAAAGCTTTTATTCCCTTTTTTCCCCCACGATAATCTGCATAGCCAATTCTAAAGGCAATTAAATATCAAAGTAGTAGCTGCCTAAGACATACAAGAGGGAGACGGGTAAGTGCAGCCCGTAACTGTTAGTTGCTGCAATTAGTTTCAAAGGTTGGTATCGTTCTGATCTATGACACCACACAGCACACACACATCCTTCTTGATCCTGCCTGCCACACAACTAGTCTCTCCTCCTCTAAAGCTCCTTTTTAATGGTCTCTGAAGAACAAACCTCAAATGCCTTGCAAACCGTCGTTTGAAAAGGGCACCGCATCCATCATCCCACTTCTTTGCTTAGATAGCTGCTTCGATACTATTTTGTGCCCATTTTCCAGCATAGAGGGTGATGGACAGAGCTGAGAAATTTTTCCGAGTTTTCCAAAAGTCTGAGCAAAGCAGCTCTTTACAGCTCTGCAAAATTTCCCTTCCACTATTACCCATGCTTTGGCTCTTTCAGAGTTACGTACTGTTTGATTATTTTAAGAATGCAAAGCTTCAGGTGCCTTGAACATGTAATTAATATTACAACAAAACCCTACCAGCATTTAATAATTATTCCAGAAGGAATTCAGCAACTCTGTCTCCTAGAAAAACACTCCTTCGCACCAGCTGCCAGCCTCAGGAAGCCAACACCCGACTCCCTCCAAAGACCTTCCTGAACAGGTGGTTTTTGCAGCATGCCTGGAATATCCCCAGATTTGGACAACTTCACAGCCAGTGGATGCAGGGAGCAGCTCCAGAGTCTTGGCACGGCTGCAGGGAACATCCTGCCAGCACTGCCCTGTCTATTTTTGTGAGGGGCTCCAACAAGAGTGCCTCTGATGACTGCAGATATGGCAGCATGGCAGAGCATGGCAGCAATAGCTCAGGCAGGCTGATCCTCAGCTGTATACGCAAGCAACTTCACCCGCAGACCAAAAGATGCCCAAACCACGATTTTCTCTGTTCTTATCAAGAATCAAGGGTTGCACTTTGCACCAGCCTACATCTCCAAACATTCTGCTGCAGCTCCATAGCCTAATGACAAGGTAAAAAGTGCCTGGGAAGCTGGGGGACGATGTGGGCATCCAGAAGAAAAGTGTCTACATGTTGATCAGAGGCAGGTGGTTATGGATCACTCACCAGAAGCAGCACCTGAAGGTGTAAATGCCTCTAGCTGTCACGGATGTGCTCCCTCCATCAAAAGCACAACGCTACCACTGCCCTTGCCATGTCTTCTGACCCTTTCCCCAACCCACCATCACTCTTACTGACTCGGACACGCTCAGCCACCCCCCAAAGAAAGAAGTCCCCGCTGAAAAGATGGATCACAGCTGAGTTGAGACATCATAAGCGTAAGGAGAAAAAGAAACCAAACCACAAACTTCCTTACTGGTCTTCCTGATGTCCTCACAGACATATAGAAAAATAAAGACAACTAAAAGGCTGGAAGCTCTAAGAAGAAACGCTGAGAAGCAGCTGTATCCAGAAGACCAACACATGACTGGATAGGTGTAGTAATACTGATGCAGCCGCTTGATTTCTGTCCATCACTAGCAGAAAAACACTCACCCACAAAACTAATATAATTTCTGTAGCTAAGCCAAGTTCTTTTGAGATTGCCAGAAGTCAACATAATAAAGAGGAGAAATACTGGGAACACTGTTAGATGGGCTGCTGCCATTTGAAATACAATGTCACTTGGACTTGTCACGAACAGAAGGAGGGAATTTAAAACAATACTACCTGCTAATAATCTGTCCACTAATTAGTCCATTATACCAACTGAAAGAGAAACACTAATCTGGTGTAAATAAGGCCAGGGCCTTTCAGAAGCGACTTTCATGAAACATATATAGACCTGCACTAACTTTTCACCATCATTCGCGCTAATGCTGGAAAGGATAACCTACTTGTTAGTGTCCATACAATGTGTTTTCTTTGTGGTACCTTCAGAACAGGCAGGAACTGACTATTTCGTCCATGTTTCTGAAGTATCTTCTAAGGTCTGCTCCGAACAAGGTACTAATAACTACTCTTACCAGCAAGGAATTCTCGAAATTGCTGTCCCTCATCCCTCTTTGCCCTGATGAAAACCAAGGAGTAGCAAGATAAACACCTGTTTTGCATGACAATACAGACAGCTTATACTAGAGGATTACTTTTTAGTGGTTTTTAAACTATTGAGTAAACAGAAATGCTGCAGGGCTTTGCGCTTTGTTTTCGGTTTTCTCCCTTCCCTGCGACTGTGGCTTTGTTACCTTGGAAACCTCCATAGGCTGGAGCGTGATTGGGTGTGCGGTGACATTACAGACTGTCAACCAAAGGTGCGTGGATGCCTATGAAACAACAAATACAGAAAATGAGAGGCTATTTAAGTATTTTATTGACAGCACGAAATGCACAAGTGCTGTTCAGAGGCAAGTCAGCGACCAGGGTTGGCTAGCTTAGTCAACGGGAAATTTGAAAATAGTTCCAATTATCTTTTTTTTTTTTTTTCCTGAAGTGACTGCCACAAGAAACAACCTTAGGAGATTATTTCTAAAAATGTAGACGGCAGCAGTTTCTTTTGGTTGACATGAAATGAATATGCTGTAAAACAGACAAGGTAACCTAGTAGGCAAACAGATTCCTCCGGACATGGGAACACGTGCTTATTTCATGTGTCACCTGCAGCTGGTTTCCACATGGCGCCCAACTTGTCAAAATCACTGGAGAACTTTATTGGAAACAAGTTAAACCATATTCCCTATTAAGTGTGAAGTGGAAAATTATTATATCTTCCTACAGAGCTGAGAAAGCCAAAGTCGGTTAGACTGCAGAGAGCATCTGGGAAGACCAGAGCATCACCAGCATTCAGCACTGACTGATAATGTGGGCAGCCTGTGAGAATACTGTCTCCTGAAAACTGTTTTTGGGAGACCACAAGGACATGTGTGAACAAACAAATACACACCACCCTCCCCTCCCCTCCTGTAAAACTGCTCTTCCACGGCTGGATGACATCCCAGATACATCATCAAATTTCTGTACGTGGTGAACACCAAATTTCTTCAGATTATCTGTCTAGAGCCTCGTCCACTTCACTCATTATCTAAAAGCCTATTATTATTAATCATTTAGAAATTACACTCTTAGCACTCTCTTGCTCCACACCTGTCAATTAAACTACTTTAACCTCATTAACAGTACTGGTGCTCGGCTTTCATGACATGGAGTAAGTTAACCACTTGATTTATGAATATTAAGAGTACTGCTTGGTCTGCTTGATTTGTTCTTTGTTTCTCTCTTGCTCTCCTCATCAGGAGGGAGCTCGGAGGAAGGCTCCCAGGCAGCTGTGCTGTAAGCGCAGTCAGTCAGCCCAAGAGTTTCTCGCAGACTTCTTCACGTTCAGTAAACCCCATGAAACTTGAAGCCCGTGAGCTTCCTTCTTTCCCGTATAAAATCTTGACACCTCAGGCGACAGGGCTAAGACTAAGCAGCAACAAGATGGCATGCGGGCTGAAAGCAAAAGCACAGTTTTTGGCCCTGCCTGCCCTTATGGGCATCATATTAAGTGGAATCTGAGATCCCCACAAAGATGTATGAGAGAAAAACAGCATCAGGGCCCCCTTTGCTGCAGAGGACCAAACCTGCGTAGAGCTCTTACATAAAAATACATCTTTACCTCTTCATATAATGGGAAACATTTCTGCCTGCTAAGAGAGATGGAAATTCTGAAATTCTTGGAAAACAGAGCTTGTCTGTTAAGATCTGCTTTGAGAACAGAAGCAAAAAGAACAGAAAAGACAAACAGGAAGAGCTACTAGGTACACAAATACCTGACAAGAGAGTGGTCAAACATCTCTACCCACCTCTGCCCCAACCCGCCCTCACCTCCTGTCTGAACCAGCCAACGTAAACAGCATTTTCAGACTGATCAAAAGGCAGCATCTCCTATTGCTACCTCTACTGGGAGCGTATTAACATTTCATGCCTAAAAGCACTCCCCACCACGAAAAAAGCCAAGCATCAAAGACATTATACAGAAGGGCTGCATATCTAAGCCCCCAGGAAAAACAGAAGGCACATTTGATTCATATACTCACAAGCACACACAGATTCACAAAAACACTAGAATCTCAATTGAGACCTTCAGGCTCGACTGCAATACACAGTAAATAAATAACATTAATAATAGCCTGAGAAAAAGGAACAAAAATCACTTTCTTCTGTGTTGTACAAACAGTGCATACAGAAGGCAGTAAGGACACCCTGAAAGTACACTTTTGCGCATTACCAGGAAATACCACATGGGGCATTGAAATTAATGTCAAAAGGTGCCCGTGCTAAATTCATGATCATGCTCAGCAAACTGTTTTAATGACAGGTTTAATGCTGGGTTGTTACAATGACATGACCAACGCTCTATGGGTTTAATCTGGAGCGTAACGCTTGTGCATTGCATAGACAGCAGCTTGAGCTACACCAAGGAAAGCTGCCTGCACGATGGGTCGGCCACAGGGCAGCACAAAGCAGCGGGCTGTCCGTGGTAATTAAGAGGAGGTGAGAGCTAGGTAGCCAGGAAAAGCAGCTGTAGCTGCAGGTGCAGAAAAGCTACAGATGAAAACTGTCATCATCTTTCACTACTTGCTGCTCTTGATTTATTCTCGCTAGAAGGGTCAGGTTTGGAGTGGTTTGGCCCACTGCTCGCTTCTTGTGCTGTCAGTTCAGATTTGCCAGGATCTCAGCTGACACCACACGGTTTCAGAGACAGATTTACCTTTCTGTCCCTTGAAGTCTGTCTATTCACCCCTGGCCACCGTTGGACTTTTACAGACCACAAGCACCTGTTTTCTTCTTAAAGGGCATACAAGACACAAGATGGAGCACTGTCAGATGGATAATGCCGGCATACACCCACATTCCTTGGAGAACAGAGTCTAAAGGCAACCTGAGCAGAAGGCTCCTCTTGAGTTAGACTAAGGCTGCAGGCCGCGGTGCTCAAAAACCTGAATGCTGGGCTCCCACCGCCACAGCCATGCGCTCCCTGCCAGGCTACTCATTCCCCACTTCCTCCCTCTGTAACAGAGGCAGCAGGTATCACCGCTCAAGACCACTTGTCCAAATCCTGGTGTTTGCTGTAGCTGCCTAAAGAAGCCACTGTGAAAACTTCAAACCACATCCCATACTTCAGCCAGTGCAACAACCCAAAGTGTGTCCCACTTCCAACCTCATCCAGAAGGTAGCTGCAGCCAGCTGGTTATTTTGCAGCATATATACGTGTCCTGGTTTCGGCCGGGACAGAGTTAATTGTCTTCCTAGGAGCTGGTACAGCGCTGTGCTTTCAGTTCAGTATGAGAAGGATGTTGATAACACCCTGATGTTTTCGGCTGTTGCTCAGTCGTGTTTAGACTCAGTCAAGGACTTTTCAGCTTCTCCT
>JAVKLA010000061.1:15194651-15267412 GCA_034782735.1 Sagittarius serpentarius | reverse complement strand
TATTAGTCAACATGTAGGCAACATAAACAACTTCAATGGGCTATTGACCTAAATTTTTAACTGATTTTAGTACCAGCAGTTACATAACAATGGCTGGGTTTTACAGGTAGCCCTGTTAAGAAGGAAAGAGAAAAAACCCTCTCATTTTAAGCATTAGCATATCTGCGGCGTTTGCACATTACCACTGCTGTTTCTGACTTCAGAGGTGAAACCAGCCTCCCTGAGTTTCAGGGGGAGGTTTGCGGGGACAGCTGCCTGCCCACTCGCTTGGGAAGATGTCGCGGCCACGTTAGCGAGGATTCCTGCCTTATACTGTCTGTGGTGGGGCATGAGAGTTAAACTGCGGATCCACGGCGCCGCTGTCCCAGACAATGGCTACGGAGGGTCCCGTGACAAAATGAAAGCTTGCTGGCACCCAGAAGGGTGGAATTGCCAGACGTTGCTCTGATGGAGGGAGCAAATATTTCCCTCAACTGGAAAAGAAGCAAAAATCAGAAATGCGACGTTCTGTGATTTACTGGACAGGCTTATATCACTGGAGGGCATTTACCTTGTTAGATTACCTGTTTATCAAAATCACTGACCAAATAAGAAAACAAACTCTTTTGGTACACACACTGAACCAAGCTGGTGTTCAGCATGTAGCTCCTCTTGACATATCAGGAAATTTGCAGTCCTCTCTCTGCATAAGCCAAAGTGTTGGGAGAGAATAACTGTAAATTCTTTCTGGCTTTACATTCAGGAACCTCTGCTGGTTTTGGCAGGGTTATTCCAGTTCTGACTCCACTGCATAGCAGTACAGTCAGAATTATGCACCGCACTGTCAGGCTGCAGCTCTGAAATCCCTGGCTAGCCCATTTGTGTTATTATTTATTCACGCCGTTATGTTTATTCACATCAGACTTCTGGATTTCAGGAAAGAAGGAAACATGGTTTTCATGAGCAGTTGTGAAACCCACTGAATCCTGTCCTGAGCTCCTTTGACTCAGTTTCTCCTTGGCCTGGAAATTCACGTGAAGCCCTGAGTGCCCTATTCCCCGCTGTTGGACCACGTTTGTATAACTGATCTGGCTTGCGACACGCTTTTATGGTTCCGCTTACCTTCTGCTGGCCCAGCTGTGACGTTGGCTTGCAGTTCAGGTCCATAGGCGATGGTTCGGGCTTGCACTCTGAATAAATAGGTCATGCCCTTGGTGAGATCTCGGACCTTCAACCAGCGTTGCCAGTTCCCTTTGATGTCCACAGTCACCACCTTACTCACCCCTGCAAGACCCACGCAGATAAAAAAATAAGAGAAGGTTGCAATGCAAAAAAAGAAATCAAGTGGAGCTTTTTACATCTAGATGGTAAGTAAAATTATCTAACAGTTTGCTAAGAAAGTATTTCTTACAATTAGCAGGAGTTTAAGTAGTGATAATAGCCAATTTTCAGCACTGATAAGTATAATTAGAGTTTAAGCTTGATAAGTGTGTACTGACAAGAAAAAAAAACCTTACAACACAACTGGGAAATTACCAAGAGACTACACGCAACTTCACTAATTACTCTGGGAAGAAAGGAGGAGGTAAACGAAGAGGACTGCATGTTGCAGATTGCTTCCTATGCAAGCATTTCTCCGCTGCTTCTTTGCCAAGTAACCCACAACATTGCCTGGAGGAGGAAACAAGGGCCAGGTTCTTTCCTTTCGTCTCGTCCTGTCATTTCCACCATTACCAAGCGAATGCAGAATGAAGGATGTGTATCTCACAGGTAACTTGTGCGTACAAATGCCACTGCAACAGGGGATGCAATCAAAGCGCTATTAGCTTAGACAAGGCTGAAGTCACAACCTGTGTTTCACTTTTCTCACTCTCTAAGAAATTTTCTTACACAGATGAATTAAAATCAATGCCGTTTCCTTCATCAAGGTTTATAGCTAGTTTCACATTTAGGTTCTCAATGCCGCATAAAGGGCAGATCTAGTTTTCGTGTAATTTTCTAAAAGTAAGTCAACGGAAAGAATCTGATTTATAAAATATTTTACAGACAGAAAGTTCGAGTTTACAGAGTCCTTTTGGCACTTTTCTGGTGTGTACATAACACATTTCAAACCAAGAAGACAGGAAGTGGGAGAATGTTTTTCCCACTCGAGAAGGCTGCTTGCTAGCTTCTCTTTCCAGAAAAATGGAGAAGGAAGACGCTTTTCAATCCAGATGCTTATTTTACACAAATCAAGATGATGCTTTCAGTTTTCATCAGTTAAATAAAGAATAATGTCCAAGTGATTTCTGTTCAAAGTTTTCTCTCAGATACAATTTATAACTCAGGGAATCTTTCCTTGGTTAACGAGGAAGCAGTAAAAGTGCTCCCTCCTTCCCTAGGTGTGCTATTTCATTTCTCTGCGACAGATCAGGAAGCATTTGTCATTTTGAAGTTATGTTCCAAAAAAAAAGGAACTGTTAAAAAAGGCTCCAGGGCAATTCCGTTGTCTATTATTGTGTAAAACATAACACTGTAAAGCTTAAACAATAAAAGGTCAAACAGGGAGAAGACTGCGCTAAAGAACAGACCGCTGTTAGAAACTTTTAGCAAAACGCGCAGGTTTTAAGCAGCCTTGTGAGTGGGAAGGCAGGAGGTGTCACAACGGCGAGGATGCTCAGCCGAAAATCACGAATGAGCGAAAAGTCAAAAGGCGCAGGAAAAAAGCTCCAGGACGTCTGCTCCATCCATGTTGTTGCACTGTAGTGCTGGTACGGAGGAATGTGAGACCTGGGGCTGGAAGGACCCTCCGGGATCGTGGGGTCTGGCAGCTGCCGGCCCCACAAGCCTCGCTGCCTGCATTCACCACCATTACGTGCTCCATCTTCAAACGACTTTGGCTCTACCTTGCTCTCTAAATAAAGGAGCACGACTTTTCTATCGGAGGAAAATGGTGGCATCGAGGGAGGGATTGCTTATCGTGGCGGGAAAATAAATATGTTTGCTGAAAGAAAAATGTTGGCACAAGAGCAAACGAGTAGAAACTGGAAAACAAATTTAGGCAAAAATTCAGAATCTGAGGAAAAGCCCTCCATAACCTCTCTGCTCGCATCAGAAATCTTCTACAGGGGAAGGAGAGACAAACTGGAGTCAGAGAGAGCACAGGCAGAGGTGGGGAAGAGAAGAAAAGAAAACAAAGATTCTAAGGATGTTAAGTCAAATGCATGCAGAGAAAACACGATCTGACACTTCCATATTTTCAGGGGAAAAAATGTATTCTTAAACATTGTACAGGAATGAATAAAAGACAGGAAATGCCCAAACAGCCTGAACCTCCTGCATACCCTGTGCGCTTTTCTTGGTCAGAATTAGAAATGCTTTCTGCATTAGCTCTTTGTGCTCAGACCTGCCAGCCATAAAGGCTGAAAGTGCTTTTGTTCTCATGTTTTCATTCCTGAATATAACTTTCTCAGTGCATGAGACATGGATATTCAGACAACATAGATCTTTATTCCTTACAGAAGAAGCAAATACGAGTGATTGATATCCTTATTTCTTTGGAAAAGAGTTTAAAATGGATTGGCAATGGCTGAAATTACTCTACCTACTGTCACACCGCCAAAGTTGGACATCCTATTGAACTACTGGCGATCTACCAGGAATACAAAAATATTAATAAGACCATCCACAAACTTTGTAATCTTTTCTAATTCACCTTTGGAAGGAATTTACGTTTGTTTTCAGAGAAACTGCCAAATCCTTCTCTGTTGCTGTTCTGGCAAATTAATGAAACATTTGTGGCCACCACATTGTTGTGGCCTAGCTTAAATCTAGTGCTGGGTTAAAAACGCTGCTTGAAAACTCCATGTAAACAGACACAACTAAATTTCTAACACAATTATTCTCCCCTGTCAAAAGCGGCAGTGGTACCAGTGATGACTAGCACATTTGATGCCCAGGCAATCTTTGCGATAACAGAAGTGACACGTGATGTGATGAGCAACGCAAATGTGTCTGGTGACTATTCTGGGATGGAGTGTACTCAGCAATTTCAAAGGCAATGCAGGGAGACAATCAGGCTCTCTCAGGCTGAGTTTCCTCTTTGCCCATACAAGGTAACGATGGCCATAAAATGACTTTTCAAATCACACAGAATATAGTTTGTGCAAGAAAATGAGAGGGGACAGACAAAAGCTGTGTTCCACAATATTATAGTTTGCTGAACAGTTTTGGCAAAGGTGGAATTGTTTTACTTACCCTCTGCCACCTGGCTTCTCTTGGAAAACACCAGAGAGCAAGTAGGAAATTGAGCAGAGATAAAAGACACTACAGTACTTTCTATCATTTCCCCATGAATATGTATGACTGGAGGTCTTTCTTACCCTGGACGGGAGCCAAAGGTTCATAGACTACTCGATAACCCTGCAGGACTCCATTTGCTGCTGTCGGCTCGCCCCAAGACACATTGAGCGTAGTGCAAGTGATTTCAGAGAACGCCAAAAAGCTGGGAGCACTGGGTGCTGAAAGGATTACAAATAGATTGAATTGCAGTAGGAGTAGTCAATCTGATATACATAGATATTATAAAACATTGGTTTATTTGCCCAGCCTAAATCTAAAGGAAACAAGCTGAGAATGGGATTTGTCAATTGTATCCCAATGTCCTGTAATCAATCAGAAACCCAGTCTGTCCTAAAAAAAGCAGCCGCTCAGCAGCAAAGCTGAACCTCAAAAGCAAGCAAGGAGATGGGGCACGGAAGGAAAAGACCCTCAGAGGGGTGCTAACGTGAGCGTACGGCCTGAGTGCACACCTCTTCTTCATAGCCACCACCAAGGGCACTGCCTTCGCCCTGTGCTGGAGCGCTCCCACCACAGTCACGTCCAGCAGAGAGCTCAGTCTGACTGGGTGGCTGCTGATCCAGCTTAAAAAAAAAAATAAAAACAAGGAGGAACTATAAAAAGCACAATAATTCTCTCACAGGACCATTTGGGCAATTCCCAGGCACTGGAGATGAGTTCCTTCAGATTTTCAGATGTGATAGCAGAGGCCAGAAACAGACCCACAGACAGTTTCTTTCCGGACCAGCTTGTGAAGGGACTGGTCGTTCTGCCACTCCATGCTCGTTTCTGCCCTATCACTCCCTTTCCCACGTGGTCCACTTACTTGATCCCTTTTTTCCCCTCCAAGACCATCACAATGTAATGACCCATCCAAAAGCTAAACCTAAACACCAGTGCCCTCCTGCAGCCGCCCATTTCCCTTAGCCACTGTCCAGTTACACGCTGGTCATGACCAAGTCTGTGCTTTGAGACAAGACAAGGGTCCCGTACCCGCCTGGTGCGTCCGGCCCTGCGAGGGGCTGCTCCTGGGGCCGTCCCCGGCTGCGTTGAAAGCGGAGATGCAGACCACGTACTGCGTGTGGCTGGTCAGGTTTTTGAGCCGGACACTTGTCTCCGGGAGGAAAAGGACCTTCACTTTCTCCGTGTCATTTTGGATGTCGCTCTCCCAGTAATAAATCTGTTGGGATAGTGAGATGTTTTAGCATGTCCTGCCCCTAGAAAATATCTGGGCATTGCAGCTGTAAAAGATCAGGAAGATGGTGCAGTCTCGCTATGGACGCCTCTGTTAAATGGGATACTAACGCTTTTCACCGCCTGCCCAGTCTTTTCTCTTCCTTTAGCAAATTCCCCTGAGTCCAGTGACCATGCAGCTGAGTACATCACCCAAAAACAGAGCACAGGCTGAAGAATATGGCCTAATGACAGCAGATATGAGCTGCCAGAGTTCAGCAATGAGAGGTCAGTTTTTAAATTCTCCCTGAAATGCTAGCTGTCTGTCAGCACTAGTGTCCTGATACGATGCTCCATAATTCACCTCTGCATGCACACAACAGTTTCACCATTTGTGTTCACAGGACAGCTAAGCAAATGCCTTCCTGAAGAGGGTAATAAAGACTTGCCCTAAAGTTCCTTGAGGTACTTCTCCTCATTCTTCCCTTACATAATTTTTATCCTGATACCATAAAATTAGGCTCTGGAGAAGTCGTTTCCAAGAGGAAAAGTGGTGCCAGCCCTACTTATTGGACAGGCCTGGCAGCGAGAGCATTACAGCAGGCCAAAGCAAGCCAGAAAGTTGAGAGAATGAGCCAAGGCAAGACTCCACCTTGGCTCTACAAGCCAAGCTGTTGGAGCCATCCATATACATACAAAAAGAAAAGAACGTGAATTGATATATAAGGATGCTTGTTACTGCCAAGAAGGGATGCCAGATTATTCACATTGGCTTGGCTTTTCTTCGCTTATGGACCTAAATTCATGGAGAGAGGCAGAGCCAGACGCTGAACCCAAGCCAAGCTCCAGTGTTTGTAGACTTGCCCATTTCCACTCTCTGAGGGTCCATTCTCATGCTGGAGAAGCTAAACATCATGCCTCTGCAACGTGCTCATCTCCTATGAACCAAATGCAATTAATACTGTGATTTAATTTTGTTAAACTTAAGGAAATGAAATAATTCTTCTGAAATCTGACCTGGCTCAGGCTTCTAGCTTGGAGAAAGTTCTGCTTTTCGTAACGGCTTGCAATATTTGATAGGTAGAAAGCTCAGTTAATTTTCTTGTATATGTTTCTTGCCCCTAGCTCTTGTGTGTCTGTTGCATTTTGGAGCAGATTATGCTGGCTGCGTAAATGGAGCTGCCTCCTTATCTGCCTACCCTGTTTCCCCATGCTCTCCTTCTCCACAAATAGCAACACACTTTTCCTCCCCCTCCCCCCCATCTAATTCTCTTTCTTTTGGTTTGGGGATTTAGTGCCATTTCCCTACTGCAGTCTGAATGCTGTTTTAATTTGCCTTATGCAGTGAGGGCAACTGTAGGTTGTAGAGCTATATCACAAGTAATAGCAACGCCAAGCAAGATAAATGAATCCAGCAGAAACAGGAAGATTGCCTTGTAGCCTTGGATGTTCCCATTTTGGCTGTCAGCAGGAGGGGGGTCCCAGGTGAGCTCCAGCTGGCTTGCAGAAAGGGAGTTTACTTGGATGTTCTGGGGGGCCAGCGCCGGTGCTAGAGAAAAAGGAGGACAGAAGAATTAATAGTGACAAGCAGAACTAGTTCATATCCAGGTTGCAATCTTCCATTTGCGGAAGGACCCAGGACAGACTCTGTTTACGCCACGAGTCAGCTACCAGAGTCAGCCCTGGAGGTATCTGTATCACGGGGAAGTCTCAGCACACGTCAACTGAGGAGCCGCCGAGCCTCCGGACGTGGTTATGGTCTCTCCCGCGCAGACTGGGTTAGATACTGAATCAACTCGAACCTGCCAGTAGCTTTGGAAAAGAAAGGAGAATTTTGTCTTCATTCTCCGGTAACGTTTGGGGCTTGCCTTTGGCCGCGACAGGGCGCTCCTGACCGCGCACTCCTGAAAGTAACGGGGAGCAAGGCAGCCCCCTTGCCGCCCTCGGCCTGGCCTCCCGCTCAGCAACAAGTCTTTTATAACAGCCTGTTTGCAAGGCTCCAAGACCCAAGGCCAAAATACTATGTAAAATTACCTCCAAAACCAGTCAGACACTAATCAATTCAACTAATATTTAATGTACGACAAAATGGCTTTTAGTTTGCTACTTGTTAGCTCTGCTTTGATTACACCTTCACATGTACGTGCTGGCCCTCTTTGGCTCCTGCTGGCATTTCTTCTTTGCATTGTGCTGTGCTAGAAAACTAATCTTTGAGTGCACCTGGGTCACACCATCCTTCCCTTTGTCAGGATCCAACTTGGTGCAGGTGGATTTTCTTCCCCAGTGGATAGCAAGGACGATCTGTTTTCCCGACCTGCTGTCTCTGCCTCCAGCAGGTCTTCACAAAACAGCACATGTTCTGTTTACAGAAAAGGTGCCGAAGCGCATCTTGTTCAAACTCCCAAAGTAGGAAGAGAAAGGCAGGGCAAAGGGTACAATTCTCCTTTCTCCCTGTTCCCGGTGCCATAGCCTTCACCCAGACCACCTGAGAAAGCTGCCTCTTTTCTCTCTGCCCCTTTATGGGCCATAAATAGAAGTGATAAAACATTCACTACTTGAGTTAGATAGCCCCGGTTATCTGTGCCTCTGGAGACTTCTTTCTTTAGAGAGGATGACCTTCATAAGTCACACTTTTCTACCAATACTCCCTCCCCCCAGAGTTATAAAATAAAATAGTAATTAACACCCACTCAGCCTGACACCAACTATTTATTTTGTTCTAACTGTGTGGTTTCCATATTATCACTGCCCACCCTGCCGTTAATGGAAATGTTAATAACCAGCGCCAGGTTGTTGTGACAGATGCTTGGGCTCATTATCAGAAATTCTTATTTACCGCTCCATTAAACGACAGAATCGCACAAAAAAACAATTCAATCAAAACTAACTGGAGGAATTTTAACAGCCACATTAATAATCCAAAACATAAATAAAGTTAATGTCTTTTGCATGTTTGCCATCGGCAACTCTATTGCAAAATTATTGCTGTACAATTAAAACGTGAAAGGCGAAACTGAAAATAGCCTTTATCCCAGTACTCAGTTAAAACTATTTGTTTATTATACTTTTTTTGTTTCCTTTTCAGCTGGATGTAGCGAATGCACGAGGTGACAATGATCATCAGTAAAATACAGCTTGTTCCCAGGGGTGCACTCATCTAATTGCTGCCCTGTCTTCTGCACTTCTCGGAGGAGCAAAGGGAGCAACTAGCCGGCTGGCTGGCCGCGTTCAGTGCCACGTACCACTCTTCTGTTAAGGACCAAAAATCTCAAGATTTTGAGACTTTCACAGCTCACGTCAGAGTGCGAGGCCAAACTGATCACACAGTACAAACCTGAGAATACATCTCGGAGATTTGCAGATAGCGACAGGCACAGGGAAACGGGAATATGTACAATCACAGCAGAAAATGGATCACTTTAGCAATGTGTTTTCTTCCTAGGTAGTGACACTACCGTCTGTCCTGAGCTGACAGCTTCAAAGTGCTCTCAATACCCAGTTCTGAAGCAGTATCTACAATAGCATTTTTCTTTGGGTCCCACGTGCCAGCCTGCAACAATTGCCGCTTCTGAGATGCGACCATTAGAAGAGCCGGCGTGCGCAGCCTGCTGCCAGAAAAACACCGCTCTTCCTCAAACCCTTTTTGGAGCACGTCTAAGAAACACAACGGTTAAAAACTGCCAGTGATCATTCTCCACTGACGCTCTTGCTGCTGGAGCTGCACTTGTGCTGGCACGGTGGTGGAAGATTTGATGGGAGGAAAAAAAAAGAAAGACGATGCGAAAAAAGAGATTTCTCTTCGCTACCCCAGAGCCTCCACGAGATGCAAATTGTTTGGTTTTGCGCCCTGTGAGTCTGTCCCTCTGTTCAACTTTCAAAGGCTGATGTGTCCCTCCTCTTCTAAGCACAGATTTCTTGTTGACAGCAAGGGACAGCAGAAAAGTGCTGCTGACGCTTGATGTAGCTCTGTGCAGACAGCACGTTACATTAAGGGTGAAATGAAATACTTTAAAAAGAAGGAAACGCATCCCTAAAGACTTTACCTGTTTGAAACCCCAAACCATTCACTGAATGTACGGACAGACTGTACCAATAAAAGCAAGCGCATTTAAAATGTGAATTCAAAAGCTTTTTGCCTTCTAGGAAGGCAGTTCAAGATTACGGAGCTCTCAATTTTTTCACGGCTGTTGAAATCACAAATACATAAAAAGCAAGGTTAAAGCTGCATACCTCACACTGCTTTAGGTGTTAGTGACATTACCAACTATAGCAGGAGTGACACAGACCCCTGAGGGTCCAAACTCAGCTCTTGGCAGGTGGAAAGCATTTCACTTTCTCTGGAAAAAAAGAAGTATGTATTCATGAAGTCTAATTCTGTGCATGTATCCTGCCTTGGAATCTCATGCAGATATTTGTGAACTTTTCTTATCTGATTTTAATTCCCCTTTGAGATTGTCTCCTTGAAACTCTCCCTCAGTCAAAAAGCAACGAGAAAGGCTGAGCAGGTTGTATAGTAGTTAGTAAAAAAAAAAACCAACAACAACTATGGACGGGGATGATGTTGGCAGGATCATGTAAAGACAATAAATCTGTCTGGAAATGCAGCGAGAGTGTCAAAATGAGCCCATGAATAAAGTTACACATCTAAATCCACATTTAAACATATCACTGCCCTCATTTTCCAGTGGTACTGAACAGCCTTTGCTCACGCTGCAGTCAATTTGAGCTTGCAAATGCTTATAACCTTTAAAGAGAAGGTGCTTAAAATCCCCAGTGGCCTGCCTGCACCGGAGCTCCGTGCATTGCAGAAGGTTCACCTCGGTTTTTCTTGCTGCTTGCTTGGGATATTTGCTCTCTGGGCTGTGTGGCACCGAGAGCTTTCATCAATATGAAACTACTATTCCTTTTCTTAGTGACAGTTGCCACGATGCTCTGTAGCACAGGTAGGCTACAAATCCTTGTGATTCATTGGGTAAACTTAATAACTGTTTTCATGAAGCATTCCTTGCTGCTCTTACATCTGCTCCACTTCCTGGGTAGCAAAGCATTTCTCCTCTACTGATTTTCTAATTGGCTCTATAATGCCAGTATTAGGTCAGGAAATTCACAGACAAGTCTGGGACAAGATTCCCCAATACTCATGCTATTCAAATAAGCAAGCAGGCAGAAAATGAGGAGAAAAATGCAGTGAAAGAGACTGAAGATTTTCTGTGCATCAGCTTGATCCCACAGTTCCAAACAATCCCAAGCAAATTTCTGTTTTGTAAAGACCTCTGATCCTTTTCTATCTAGCAAGCATTTTCCCCCCAGTTCATCAAAGCATGCTTTTGTGAACATGCCTGCTTTTATTCCCTAGTAATCAATATATTTGCATTTTGGTGTTAGCACCTAGAGGCTAGAATCTCATTGCACAATGTGTTGCATAAACACAGAACAAAGAGACAGCTCCAGGCCTAAAAAGCCTCTAATCTGTATGTCTACACATTATAATGGAGGGGTGGTTGCAGCACGTTCTGACCTACCGGCTGTAATCTTATCTACCTAGAGAGTAACAACAAGAGAGGAGACCCAGCAATATTCAATGTAGCATGTGCTGACGATTAAAGCCTGCGCACACAGCACCTCCAAAGTTTACACACTGGTTCCTGGCACAGGCAGTCCTGGAAAGGATTTGGAGAGGGCTCAGACAAGCCATCCTTCTGTGTCACACCGGGATCAGCTTGGCTGGTCAGATGTTTGTCTAATCTTGATCACTGACCTCTTTCCAGATTCCCCTGCCGTCCCCACACAAACTCTGCCAGCAAATCCCCATTTTAGTAACTCTTAAAATAATTCTTGTTTGGTTTTTTTTTTTAATATGTCTAACCCAAACCATCCTCACCATACTGAAGTTCTGTCCGTGCAGTGGCATGAAGAACAGATTGCTTCTTCTCCTGTTGCAGCCGCTGCCCTCAAGTTACCGTGTAGATAAGCAACAGTTAAGTGGATTATAAAAGCCAAACGTAACAAAACGAACAGAAGGTCACAAGATAAAACAGTGACACTGATCTGCAGAATGGGCAAAGCGAAACGCAAGGGGTTTTCTTGCAGTATGGGCTTAGAGAAGGAACGCAAGGATGGTACCTCCCAAGAAAGAACAAAAAGGTGTATCTGCAGATGGTTGCAGTCACTCCTTCCACCAAGGAAAAGCAGCATGAGAGAAAAATGTTCAGTGTTTCTTGGCCATTTTCTTACAGTGTCTGCAAAAGAAAGGTGGGAGCAAGGAACGCTTCCCCTGTGCAGCGGCACCTCTGTGCCAACAGGAATGCTGCGTGAGCGATGCTGATTAGTTCAATAACAATTACCTAATCGTGCTTCAAAACCAGCTGCTGGGAAGCTGCTTTCCACTGTGACAAAGCAGTACAAGCTATATTTAGAATGTAAAAGATGGTTCCCACCAATTTCTGGCTGTTTTAAGCTAGGCTACTTTTTGTGATGGAAGTACGTGCTTTTTCCAAGGACTGCACTTTCTGGGGTTAGTCACATGTACTTCAGATGCAGTAAGACAGGCAGACCCCCCCCCCCCCCGCCCAAAGGTGTGGGTCTTAATCCCTCCTACGCAAGTCCATTTGCTAATGTTGGTCCTGAGTGCTCCTACCCTCTTATTCAGACATGACAATTTGGCACCAGAACCTAGTGCTCTACCAGTTAATAACTTCGTCAGGCTTGTGTCACCCTGTGTCATCCTTTTTCAGGGATGTTGATATATGTGATATATATGTTGATTTACATGGCTGCATAGACCGGTGTAAGAGAAATTGAAACATTTCCCAGTGTACAAGAGACCAGTGGAAGTCAATACAAGAAGAACTTGAACAACATCTCTCTCGCCCTCATGAACACTGATGAAGAGGGAGCACAATCTAATTGATGCAAAAATAGAAAGATAAACAGAAAAACCTACCTTGCTGGAGAAGGAGGGGTAGAGAGGAGAAAGAGAATAGCTGTCAGGATGGGGACTTTGGGAATCTAGCACACCTACAATTGCTTTACTCTGTGCCATATTATCTGGGTGGGCAAACACTTGGCCCCTTGGCCCCCTCCCTGTATACTACACTTAGTACAGTAGCTGTGTTTTGCCACATCAAATTTTTAAAGGTACTAAAGTAATGAAAAAGCATAAATAAAGGCAGCTGCAAATGATACCCAAATGTAACATCCCCAGCTTCTTTGCTTAGCACTGGGAAGCTTCCCAACCTTGGCTAGGCATGTCTTCAGCATCTGCAGAGATATGAGAGGGAAGTGGGGGTGGAGGGAGGAAAGAGGGAAAGATGACATTCACTGCAGATATTGAAAAAACATTGATATGAAACAAGGACTAGAAACGGAGTGGCCTTTCCATGGACCCAGACTCTAGAAGGTTATCTGCCAACGCCATTTTTTTCAACTGAGGAGGCAATCATGTTCTGAAGAAACCTCCACAGATGTGACTTATTCATGAAGAACCTTCATAAACTGGCAAGTGACTCAAGCAGAAGTAATTCTCATCCCGTCCCTCACCACCTCTTCCAGCGGTGGTGAAAACACTGTTGCTGTGATTACTAATCTTTTAATATGGGGTTCAGATTTCCCAATGAGCCTTGTGCAATCCAGGACTTTCATGGGACAGACACGATCTGAGTGATGCAGAAAAAGTTACTGTGATCGCATTACAATGCCTCCAACCGAGGTGAATCTCACAGAGCAGGTACTGTGAAATAGTTAGAGCCTGCAAACAAAAACTACACACTTTCCTTTTGCTGAAGCCCACAGTTCTACTTAGCTCATACAAACCTAAAACAGGCTATCACATTGCATACAAAGATTATCCATCAAGGGGCTGAGAGCACCTAGCCCAAAAGCAAAGCCCTTACAGAACTGTCAGACGGCCTCTGGAAAGGACGTATAGGTGGTTAAAACAGGAAGGGGGAAAATAATAAAATGAGCTTTTTCCTCTATTTCTTTTGTGTCAGCAAGGATATGATCACACACAGGCAGCCAGCCCATCAGTCAGCAGAGACAGACCCATGAGCAGGAACAGCAAGAGTCTGACAAGCATTAGGTATGCGCAAACAAACATACAGGCGTAAATCTAACAAGCTAAAATCCCCTCTCGCTTACACCAATGCAAATTAGGGTTAGCTCTGCTAAAGCTAGTAGAGCTAACCCAGTGTGAAAGTTGTGTAACTGAGAGCAGCATCAGCCCTGATGAGCACAGGGTTCACCCCTAGGAGGTACTGAAGGTTGTTCAAGGGTGCAAGGGACGGTGAACTGCCGAGCATTTGATACTCTGGCCTGATCCTCCCTCAGGTGCACTGGGAGGAGTGGGAGCAGCACTGTGTGGGAAAGTCGCACTCTCAATCTGTCTATCCGTTAGACAGAGGCAAAATTACCTACTTCAGACTATTTCCCCAAGCTCTCCGGTTGCCCAGACTCCTCCTCCTCCGTTTTTAGTCATGTTCCACTCATTATAATTTGTTAACCCCACACTCTAATATCATGATACCAGAAGTTCATGGCAGCCGACAAGACCATCCACTTAATGTTCACTAACAGTAACAGCAGCACCTACTAAAGCTTAATAAGCACCAACAACTCCTTATGCTCCACTAAAGTCAACAGAGCATATCAAATAATTAGGGTGAACCTCCACTGGGTTTGCCATATACCAAATGTTAAAAGCCGTATCGGAAAAAAGTCACACGGAGCAGGTGAGATCTGCCACTGCGATAACCTTTTGGTGTGGCTTTAATGCAAGTTTGGGTAGCTGACCCCCATGAGAGATTAATTTAGGATTTATGGATTGCAATGGTCAGGGAACCCCAGGAAGCCAGCAGAGGACTGTGATCTTGTGCTCCTGGGGAGAGAGCGATTAAATTTACGTTTTCTTGTCTCTCAGAGTCTTCTCTTTCTTTGTTTATTTTGCAGTGATAGCATCCCTGAGTTCATCACTGTGGTCCCATACTCCCGTATCATCTCAGTGTCTGGACTGCTGTGGCCAAAATGTTTTAGACTATTGCTAATTCATACTTTCATAAGAAAAAAGGGCAATTTTTTTGTTTCCAGTCTACAACAGGCAACCTGAAATGCCTCCAGTTCCACGACTGACGATGGATACAGCAAACAGATGTCAGAAAAGAAAACCAACTGTGTTTCTCTACAGATGGCTTCACAGAAAAGCCATACAGAGGAGGCAAAGCCACGGGAGTTGTGACCCATATGAAAATACTTACAACATTTTGCTCACATATCCCAGGATGACTGAAAACAAGCAGAGCAGGACTGCACAAATTAGAGGAAATAGAAATTTGGCTGCAAATATAAGCCTTTAGTCAAAAATACTCAAACTCCAGCCTGCGTCTGCTTGAATATGAGTTAACAGCCAGGGCTTCCCCACTTCTTTACCAGTGCAATTTACGGTCTGTTTTACTTTACTACTGATTGCTCATGTTTTTGAAAGGAAAGTTAATTCCTTTGCTTTTAATGGAGTAGCTCTGCTGTTAGTTCAGTAAGGCCTTGCATACACGATCAGGCTTCTCATCCCTCCGCCCTCTGTGTACTGTGCAGGGGTGTCCCTGCACTTGGTCCTTCACAGGACATATAACACTGCAGCAGAACAGCTAATTTGTCCTACCACTCCCACTGCTGCTTGCTCCAACTACAGAACAAAGACAGGAGTCCTGATGATGAATTTGAGTAGGGAGAGTCTGTCTGTCTCGGGCTACAGTCAGTACTAAATATCGACATCAAATTGTTGGGTTTGTGAGATGCAAGTTCGTCATCTGAGCAAAACGTCGCGTGGCAATTGCAGTCCAATGCCACCCACACCAGTGGCAGAGATAAGCAAGCACAGTTGATCAAACCCTGATATTTTTGCTTGGACAAAAACATCTTTCCTACATTGAGACGTGATAAAAAGAGGCAATTACACCAGAGCTAAGCAGGAGCTGCCGCACTGTATAAAGCATTGTGCTGTACCAAAGGCTGCTTATGACCAATATTAACAACTTAATGAGCTGTTAATGAGGCGCGTATTCAGCTTTTACTTGCAGCATGAAAACATTGCAAATCATTTTAGGGAGCTTCTGGATTGCCAATGGAGAATTAAAGATGTCAAATAAGCCCATCAAATCTATGTCTCAATCTGGACACTGCTTTCCAGTGCATTCTCTTAAAATTCCTTTTCCTGTATGGTAGAATAACTTGCTTTGACAGCAGTACGACTCTCGCTTAGACTTTGCTTCCTTCTGCCTTGACATTAGATTTCAGTCTCCAGAGAGCTGCAGGGATGTCTTTTTGACATGTTGACATTAAGGACACTTCTTCCACAGACTCACACTGGCACGGTTACTTTCTGTCTTACCATTTTAAGAGCAGCTACTGAGCTAAGCCACGAAATTTGGAAGTTTAATTATGAAACCTTTGTGCTCATCTGTAAACAGTTGAAGAACGTAAAACTACCTTTAAAAAAACCCAGCCAGTCTGAACAGGAAAGGGAGCCAAGTTTTATATAGAAAATTCATATCCATAATTCCCCAGCATTGCAGCAGTACCAGAAACACGCAAGGAATGACTAATGCTCTAATGTAGGCACACTTTAGTTTGTTATTTTTTACTATCCTGTCACAGCCCTGCAGGATTAAATAATGCAGCCGAGTGCTATCTATACTGCTATTACCACCAGTGGAGCTGCATTGATGGGAACAACAAATCCAAATTGCACTCGCTGCAGACAAGCCCCAAGTGGAAACCATGTATAGATTGAGACTGGAGGAGTTTAAAATCCACCAAGAAACACTGACGGGATGTACCCAGTGGCTGATCCTACTCTCAGAAATGGAATGCTGTTGGGATACAGCCATAATGGTTTCCAGTAATGCAAGAGAAACTGAAGAGAGGTTTCTTTCCCAGTTCAAACAAGAAGTGTCTCGCCACTTCTTTTTCTTCTCCATCTTCCTATAGTTCCCCTTTCTTGCTCTGCTCTGACTTCACTCTCTTGGTGCACTGTTGGAGAACATGGCTTGGATCTTCAACTCCAAGCTCAGAGGAGAACTTCTCCTTCCTTAGGGAGAAAGACATGGGGGACAGGATGAAAACCCAGTGTCACTCCTGGGGCAGGGCACTCCCAGAACGGCTGTGTGTAAAGCTCATTCACAACTGAGCGTGATGTTGGAACAGCTCTGCAGATTCTGTAAATTTAAAGGGGAGGGGAAAAGGAAAAGCAATGTTTCAAACATCCTAAAAGTAGCCTTTTGCTGATGTTCAGAAGCGTCAACAATTAAAAGGCAAATACCTCAACATTTCAAAGGCTTAGTGCTTTTAAAGTGCCAAGGAAGGTCAGCCCCTTTGTTTAAAGTTTGAGCAAGTAATTTATTTATTATACTACTGCCCAATAGCTTCCCTCCATCCTGTTTTGTTTATCAAGGGAAGATACTGCCCCTAGGCTGACAGGTTTTAGACTACCGCAATGTGAAATGGCCACAATAATCCTTCTCCTCCCTCCTCCAGTGCCGTCTGGGATGGAAATGCCCACCCGGTTCTAGCTGTGCCGGTAGCAACGGGCTCCCTATCTGCATACACACAGTCAGTCACCGAGAGGCAGGGCCCACGTGGCCCAAACAGATAGGAGAAAACAGCCACGGGGGCCACAGCAGACTGATTGAAGCTGCCAGCTCTAATGCGTTGAAATGTTGTCATTCCTCTTGTAGGCTGTTAACAAGGAGGCACAGGGGACTTCTCTGCACAGCATCTTCTTGGCTACGTTCGGGGCAGGGAAGGAGATACAGCTTCTGTGCTCTCTTATAGAGAGAAGGGGGCCCAAGGTAGTGCTGAGGGACGCCCTTCCCCAGAAAATGACCTACGATGGGGAGGTGACACCACGTAGGGTGTTTTGTAGGAACACATGAAAAGTGCGAGGCCTGCAGAAAGAGGAAAACACGCAAGGACAAAGCAGCCTTGTTCTGGCAAGCTTCTCTGGCACTAGCGTGAGAGACACAGGGACATTGCCCGAGCACAGATAACCAGGTAAGAAGGGACAGGAGCTCTTTGCTAGAAGCAGTTTATAAAGGGGAGCCAGGTGCCTGGACTCAAATCCTTGCTTTCTTACGAGGCTTCTTTCTCCTTAGCATGGCTGCTTCTCTCTATTTTGTCTTCTCTTTCCCAAACCTAAATCACTATTTTGGGTTTTGGAGCTTTCCAGATGCTTTCTATTTCTTGCCTGTAAAATGCTGGAGATAGCCAGGCAGCTCCGAGCGCTTCCCCTGTCACTACCGGCAGAGCAGAGCCTCCCTCCGTGTCAGCTACGGACGGACAAAATAAAGTTTGTGAGCTCCAGGAACACCTGTGGAGCCACCCACAGGAGGGCAGATGAAAATAATATCAGATAACATTGGGAAATTTATTTTGGTGTCTGCTAGCTTTGCACCAAGAGACAGATTCAGGTTTTTGAAGATGGTAAGAAAAGAGGGCTAAGAAGCAGTTGTCCCTCTGTTCCACTCCTGTTCCTTTCCAAGCTACAGTTTCAACTGGAAGAAAGTGAGACAGCCAGGAAACCTTTCCTGAAGGATGATGGTACAACCAAGGCGGCATTTCATCGAAGGACTTCTAAGAAGATCTCCGTCTCCCAGCTCTTTTTACTCCTTGCCTTTCCTGTTGCAGAACCACCTCTCAGAGATCATTATTAAAAAGAACAACAACAACAAACCAGCCTCATCAGTTCTTGTGAATTCTGAAGGTCACCAATGTCACCATCAGTTATAATGACACACATCACTCCCCTCGTCACACAAATGGATTTACAACCCCTTTAAAGGCTAGTGTCTCTCGGTGTACTTCACCCCTTCTGCTACCTCCTCTCTGCACACATGTGCTCTCCTCCAGCAGCAGCTGCTGGAAGAAATTATGTATTCCATTATTTTTCATCCAGAACAGCTTTGCAGTATATGGGAGAAGCACTGGAGGCTGCAGGCTCATTAGCACAGGATTTGTATTGCCGCCTTCCATTTTATTCACCTTCCCAAATTAGGTGAAGCACACCTGCCCCAAACCTGTGATTTCTGTTTAATTAAAATGCAGGCAGTGGAGCCTCCTGAACTCCAGAGCCCACCACACAATCAGATAGTGACAGCGACCTGGTAGAATAATGCTCTTGATATAGTGGCTGCTCTAACAGAGTCTTAATTTCAGTCGAGCAGAACAGCACCTCTGGTAGCAGCTGCATTTAGGGCTGGGATGAATATCAGTACCCAGCCTCGCGCTGAACACTCACTGCCTTCCCAATCAAAGCCGGCATCCCTGACAGCTGAACTGTTAAATGAATTAACAAGGCGAGAAGGGGGCTTGCCGATGGGGCTGTGACTCCCTTCCTAATTTCTGCAAGTGATGGCTTTCAATTTTTCTGTCATTTGTCAGGAGATGCACGTGGTTCTCTAACGAGCAGGGCAGAGCTGCAGCCAGCTCTAAAAAGGCGACGTTATGAGGATCTTCTGGTCTGTGGACCAGAAGGATCCAGATGCTTGAGGCAGGTGGGGGAAGGACACCAGCTCTGCTCAGGCGGAACAGGCAGCACAGCCTTCCTGGCTGCCCAGAGCGCGAGGTCTCCCAGCCCGCTCTCCTGACGCAGGGAAGAATTGCTCTCCAACACCAGGGGATTTTGCAAACATCCAGGCGGAACTCACAATGGAGCCTTTGCTGGGGCTTTGATCTTATGGGCTACTGTAAGAAGAAAAAGGTTTTGCTCTACCTGTAGCAAAAAAACCCCAACCCAACACCAAAAAACCCAAAACACTTGCACTCGCCAGGCAAGGCAGGATACAGAGGTCTGTTGCCTACCAGCAGGTTGTTCTCTCCCAAAATTTCCCCCTGCCCATCAGTCAGAGGTAAGTGAGACCTGAGTGCTCGGGCTGCCCGAGGAAGCTGCTGGCTGAGGTACAGCTCAACGGCACTCCAGGACTCGAGAGAGACTCCCCATTCGGATGCTCTTCACTCGTTTGATTGGCAAAACTGCCAGAAGGTTGGTTTTAACGGCTTTTTTTTTTTTCTTTTTTAAGTTTGTCAGGGGGCTGCACTGTCTACTGGAGCTTTTGTTGTAGAAATCCAAATACAGTGATAGGAAAATCTTCAAGTCTAACGGGAGAGCGCAAGAGGGAAGGAAGGAACTACAGACACTGCTCCTCCTGCACTGCTTGTCTAGCTGCCCCAGACTTCGAAGCTGAACGGCACGTCAGCTGTCAGTATTATTTCCAGGTGCCCCACGCTGCATGAAACACCGACCAGAACTGCACAGAACTGGGTATTTTGACTGAGCTGGCCTAAACCCAGCACACTTGCCCAAAGGCACGTGCAGTATATTCCTTTTTACAACCCTGAGAGGAATGTTCTCGCACCTACCAGAATTACTGCGACCCTTACGGCAGAACGAAGCACCGTTTAACAGCACTGAGACGTAAGTTATCTGGGGCTTTCAGACCAGGGACTGCTCCCCTTCATTCATTTTGTGTTCAGCGCTATGCCCGCGTCGTCAGCACTTCTTGTTTATTGGGAAGGTTTTCTCTGTTTTTAACATGGATGCCCCACTGCTGAAGCTAAGCAGACCCATCTTTCCAGCTTGCTGCTTAACTGCCTTTACCATGAGTAAGAACATCAAGCAAACAATAACAACAAAACCTTGTATTTCCACAGTACACTTTAACTCAAAGGTGTCACAAATCAATTTAAAACTTAAATTGCAATACCAGCTCCAATCACTTTACTCACAGGGTACATCACAGCCAGTTCTGGAGGTGGAAGAGGCAGTTATATAACAAGGCGTAATAACTTCACGCAACAAGAGTGAAAATCGGCAGGAAGATCCTACATTCATCATTTCTACTGCATGAACCTGGATTGTCCCTAACCAGAGATAAATCCAGTACTTCTAAAAAACCATCTAATTCACGCTACAACTTCAGCTATACCAGCCCTGCCTATGAAAGAAGGTCTTCTGGATATCTCCGTTTCCTCCCGAGTTTGGCTCCTTCCATTGCCCTCTTCCCTGTCTGAGTTACGATAAGGAAGACCTGGACCATGGGATTAAAAGACACGATATAACAGCATTTCCTTATTTTCCCCTGCTGATTTTCTGTGCCATGTACATGTGTATAAATGCATGTGCTGGCTCCATTTGCAGCAGTGAGATATTTAGCTCTGAAACAAAAATGTGTTTTGAAGCCAGATACAGTTGGTTCCACTTGGGGCTTGCTTTGCTGCAGTTGCAGAAGTAAGTTGGAGCAGCAGCAAACCAGAAAAAAAAGTAAATATTGCCAGCTGTCTCTCCAGAACCATGCTGCTCTGATTAATTTATGATGTTTTCAGAGAAAGATATTGAATGTTACACCACATTTGAAATGAAAAGGTTAAGTAGAGTTTAAAAAAATGTGCAGTAGAGTTGAAAAAAAAAAGTACTTTGCTTAGTTTTGAGCAATAGAATAGTTAATGAATATTAATAAAATGAATTAGTGCTGGGTTTGATAGCTTCTACATCCTAGCCTTGAGACAGAAGAACAAAAGCATAATCAGATTCGTTCACGGCGGCAGACTGAACAACAGGAGGGTGCGTGTCGCCTGTTCTTGTTCTAAGCTTCAAAAGATGCTGCTGCAGAAATTGATACCATAACTAACAACTATTTCGGCGCCAGCCTCTCTCCAGCTGGGGTCACCATAAATACGGCACTGCCGTCGTGGCTGTGAGGAAGACATCAGCTATTCCAGTCCTGCACTTCTCAGCTAGAGTTACTGAGAACAGACTCAGCTGCGGGTTATCTGGGCTCTGCAAAAGCACCTGTTTCACAAAGCATTCAAAGAAGCGTCTAGTTAACTGTCTCGTTCTGATTTCTGCCTCCGGCCTTCCAACGGAGGGATTTTAAAACCATCAGCAAGTTACATTTCATAAATACAGCCTGGATTCATGCACTAGGTCCATAATAAGTAAAAGCATGAATAGTGCCACTGACCCTCAGCTTCTGTGGAGGCTGAAGCTATAGAGCCTGCATGTTCCTGAGAGTAATCATCATCAAACTGTGCCTCCAAAGCTAGTATTAAACGAGAGGCAGTGTCTTCTTGACTTCCAAGAGCATAAAAATGCAGCAAGGTGTGGTGCACAGGCAATGTCTCTGCACAGAGAGCTATAAAATAAAAGAACCAGCTTTCCAAGTCTCCCTTGTTTTGTACTTTTGTTTCTTTTCCCTTGTGGCTTTCCTGTGCTCCACTTTTCACTTCTTTAACTTGAGTCAATTTTTCCCTCAAGCTAATTTGGTATGAACAGTCATCCTCCTGCAACTCCAAAAATATTTTTTCTTCTTTCTTTCAAATGCCCTTTCTCCCCTTCTTCGTGTAGACCCACTGGCTTTCAAATGGCAAGAAACTGTCACTGCCAACCTATTCCAGGAGAGGACACTACAAAAAACTGTTAGTGATCAAGATCGGGGAATTTTTCAAGTCATCCCTTTCCTGGACAAATATTAAATATTATCTGGAGAATATTAAAACATGTCAGTACTTTAAAAAAAAAAAAAATCATCAACTCATTTTTCTGTTACCTACCCGCTTCGCCCACAAACACTTCCACTGGTGTGCTGGTAGGGCTCTCACCAATTACATTATATGCTGTCATTAGTACTTCGTATCTCTTGTATTTCTTCAACTCTGAAAAAGTAAAATATTATATGTAATTATTTATACTGTATTACAGGTATTTTTTTAGGCTCCATCACCTCTATCACCAGACCTCTCCTGTGAAATACAGCGTTACACAGTACAATTAGTGCAATCTCTACTTCCATCCTTCCTTAATTCACACATCACAGCAGGATTTGCATAATTATGAAAGATCTTTGCAGTGAAATGGCAGGATTCTCCAGTGTTCCCTCCCAGTGTTGCTCCAGTAAGAGGAATCGTTCCTGATAGGTAACTAGCTAGAGGAGCATCTCTAGGTCATTCTTAAAAACATAAAAATGCAGGACTTTGCTTTGAATGTTCAACATATGGGCTCCTTTTCATCTCTACTGGTAGGAAAGAACATGGCTCCAAGTCTTTGCCTAATCCTAGGGACTTTCATCCAGGGAGTCATTTAGCAGTTGCGCTGCTCACGAATGTCACCGCTGAAGGAGGGCGCAGGAGAAGATCTGCAGCGGGGAATCTGGTGTCCCACTCGAAGCACCACATGGGTATCTTTCTCCTTCAAAGTGACCACAGCCTGAACATCAGTCACAAAGAGAAAGGAGATTTTGAAGTCTGGACTCCACGTGGCCACCAGGCAACCAATTTCTCTGCTCACGTACAGAAACTACTCTGATAGATGAGGTAGGAGAGCGAGAGCGGTGTGAAAATATCTAGAAAAACCCAACTGTATCAGAGTAATTAGTAGATGCAAACGAGGGTGGAGTAGAATCATGTCAACGTCCTTAGGGGAGGCAATGCCTGAGCAGTTTCAGCTTTTGCATTTTCAGGATGAAAGAATCAATCCTAACAGAAATATTTATCATCTACAATATTTAACAGTGAAATTAGAGAAAGAGAGCAATCAATAACATAAATTGCCCTGTTTAAATGAGCATTGAATTAAGACACGCATGGCCAGGGGTCCAAATTTCTTCCTTTGCCAATAATTTTCTCTGCTATCTATGAATCACATAGTACCCCTAACTCTGTGGCTGACAGTATGCCGTCGGTTTGGTAAGGTTAAATAAGCCTAATCATATCGATTCTCCTAATTTCAGTTTCACAGAAGCGTTTACAACTGTTGTGCTCCTATATCTGACACAGAGTCCAACATCATTCCCAAGTCTCAGGCATACTGTAAATGATACCCAATACACCACTCATTTTTTGATGTGATATCACTAAACTCGGATGGACTGCAAAAGAAGTAGCAAGCAAATCAGCAATAATGATGCTAAGTTCATAAGCAACCAATCAACAAACGGTTAAGATATATAGAATATAGTACTGGGCAGCTTGTACAGGAAAGTTTAATTGCTGCCATGAAAAGCCACAAGGGAGATTTTAGCGTTAACTGGATGTGGAAGAAAATGGAACACACGAGAGTTCATGCATGCAAGTTTCAGTGGGGATAGGGCTTCATTATTATTTTTTTTTTTTTAGCCCATCACAATCTGTGACTCAAAAGCCTTGGGCAAAACCTATCTAGTGAACCATCATCACCACAAAGCAACTTGCCTTTTAACTCTGTCGAATGCTATTTTATTCATTTCCAATTGAAAACACCTCTGGAGATGCACATAAATTCGTTGGGCCCTCTCTAAACTGGCCTCCTGCTCCACGGAATGCCTGAGCATCGCAATGCTTGAATCATAGGACTAATGATGTGATACAGCTAAACTCAGATGGACTGCAAAATATGTAGCAAGCGAATGAAAATTCATTTAGCATCAGCAATACTGGGTCGTTACAGTCAATAATGTTTTACCTCCCCAGCAGCCACATTTTTACAACAGCTACCTACTTGCATCATCAATGTCTCTTGATGTAGGGAAAGCAAAGACTTAAAGAAAAGAAACTCAACAAAGCAGAATCATTAATCTGTGTTGGATTTCTGCTAGATCCACCGAGGAGAACCATAGGAGTTTGCCTATAGTGTATTTTGAACCATTACAAAGAGTCTCATCTAAAGGCAATGTGCACTTACGTGTTAATTCATACGTCGTTAATGCAGAGCTGCTGTTCACTGTCTTGAAGCTGCTTTGGGCTATTCAGGGTAAGCAAAGCAGAAAGCTTGTTACAGTGCAAGGAAACAGTTACTGCAAATGATGTACAGCAGAGACAAAGGCAAATGATGCAGCACACACATACACAGTTTGAGCTTTAGGACTATACCTTGAAGGGCAATAAAATCACATCACTCTCTCGTAACACATCAAAAGCATCTCACTCACACGAGGCTTTTCCATTTCCTCCTCAAACAGAGTCTCACAAATATACAACACAGAAATGTTGTGACTCCTAGATTAACTAGAACAAACGAGTGACAACGAAACAATTTGGGGGGGTGGTGTGGTGGGAACTCTCAACACTGTATTACATCCTTATTTCTCAACATGCAAAATTCAAAACCTGAAGAGCTGCAGGATAAAGACCTGGAACACGGGCCACAAAGAGCAAACACTTACAATAGGACAGGACCTGTTTCTTTAAATGTGTGTTAGATTTCCCACAGTTTCACTTATAGAATTCAATATTCCTGCTGTGAGCGAATTGTAATAATATGCTAAGCTCTGCAAAACCGCAGGTCAGTGAGGAACAAAGGTGTTCTAAAGCGAGAATTGTCATATTGTGAGGAGAAAGAGGGAAAATTCTCTTAAAATATGCTTGTCTCCTCCCCTTTCTCTCTCTCTTGACCCCCTGGAGAGGTACAGCACTTTTTTTTCTACTCTACAGCTATTACGAACATAGCAGGGCCAGCCAAGAAGAAGGAAAAGAGGAAACAGGTGAGACTAGAGAGCAACCAAAGTCATTATTTGATGGTAATATACATAGTCATTCATTCAGCTTTTGTCTGGAAAAAGCCCTTATGCATACCTACACCTATAGGAGCTTTACATCTCTCCTCTGTCCTGGTTAAAACTCTGTACAATCTGAGAAGTCTCATTCAGTGCTGACCATATATAAGTGAGGTCAGAGTTAGGTGCTTATGTTATATTTAAAGCATCCACTTTTTCCACCCCCCCACCCCCCCACCCCCCCCCAATCACTCTTGCTTTTGTAGAAACCACTTTTATGGATTCAGGAAAACGTGGAAGATGATGTAAGATATTAAAATAGTCTCACTCAACCCTATTCTGCTGCTCTTAGAGTATTATCTTATTCTGAATATTCCACTGACATCAAACAGGACAAAAGCTGGTCCCTCCATGAGCACGTCTCATTGCTGGACCGTATCGGTCAGGCTACTGAGTGCTCACATCTTTGCCTCCCATTATCTTCTTCTGCATATTCTTCCCTCCGCTTTCCCTTCTAGCCTTTGTCTAAAAATCCTTTTCATTTTTCTATTATTCCTCTCCCTCTCCACCTTCTTTCCATGTGAGCCAAAAACCCCAGTGACTAACATGGCAAGCATGCACCTTACAATTCTTGCTCATTTTTGCTCTTTTCTTCCAAAATAGGGACAAGCACTCTGAAATTGTAAAAATTCTATTTAAAATATCTTCTCAGCTGTTTTCTTATACTGCAAACAGAAAAACAAAATGTCAATTATAAAAACCTATTAAAAAATAGCAAGAAAGAGAAAGGTTCCCAGCTGAGGAAAATGAAGTCTCTCTCTTCTTTGTCTGATGGCAGAACAAAGTATACCAGGGTAATCATGAAATGGAGGCAGCAGAAAGCAGGAAATCAGAGGATACATGGGGGACAGAACATCAATTCAAGCGTGCTGGCATGGATTAACACGTACCATTACAAGCGATGCTGATCAGACAGACGTTATTAACATTTTCCAGCATCTTCACCCTGACTGTGTAAAAGCTAAATTATCCCCAGCACTCTCAGATACAATTCTGAGTTATTTCCACGGGGCAAGAGGTCATACAGTGTCTGGTATCATGACAGATTACCATTCTGGGATATTACAGGGTCCAAAACACAGGCTTACGTGTAAGCTCCGCTCTTAAAGCTGAAGGGTTCTGGATGTTTTTGGATTCTGTTCCAGCTCCAGTGTCGTAATCCAGCTCCCGATAGTAGATCCGGTAACCCAACAGTAAGCCGTTTAGACTCTCAACTTTGGGTGGCTGAAAAACATTCACATTAAGGATGGGCCTGTTAAGACGTGCATCGCAACAAACATCCATCACAACGGGCAGCAGCTGATGCCGGTCCTGTGCGAAGGGACACAGTGCTCTCTGGTGAAAATAGCCCTTACTAATACACAGGGACAAAGGTGGTGTAATTTGAAAAACGCAAGTTAAAGGCAACTTTGATGATTTCACTCAGCTATGGCAATCACAAAAGGCTCCTTACTTAAAAACTGACACCTGATGCACTACACTAAGAGCTAAGCTCCTTTCCTTCTCAGTCTACAGAAACTTGTGGGTGATAAAGAATATAAATAAGCATGTCCCTGAAAACGCACGTTGCTGGCCACCAACAGTGGAACAGCAAAACAGTATTTCACGTCTTCCGAGATGAAACGAAACAAATTATTTTGTCAAAGACAGAATTTCTTTAGTGGCCATTTTCCTTGGGGACTGTTCACAGAACATTCTTCCTTTGGCATTATTTTACTGAAAGACTAATGAGAAAATAACAAAGAATTGGTGTATTCTGGCTTTAATTAGGAAGATGAAAACAGGTCTAATAGCCTCAGAGAGGCATTTAGAGAGGAGTCACAGTATGATGGACTCTGGTGTGTTGCCTAAGCCCAGTCCCACAGGCAAACCCAGGTCTCCTCCGTAACAGCTTAGAGCAGCACAGTACGTATGGCCATTGGGCTGGCGCAGGTACGAGGCTTTTTTCCTTCTGCAACGTGTCGGAAGACTCTCAAAGACATAGTACCGCAGCAAGGATTCTTCAGCAGCCCCTCACATCTTCTTTCAGATACAGATATACAGCCAGTACACAGAAAAGGAGGTTTTTGTCTGAATGGCTTTGCTTAAATAGAGACAAGCAAAGGGATTCTTCATGTTTGGGGAAAAAATTACTTCCATGAGTCTAACACAGGCTAAGAACTGCAGAGAAGAAAAGGTGCCCTGAGCTATTTGTCTTCTAAAGATTCTTGTACTGAAATTTAAGGGGCTGAAAGTACAAATGAAAAGGATTTTAATGACGATCTCGCCTTTAATCCAAAAAGATCCCTAGCAGTCTTGAGAACTTCACTAAGGAAAGCCTTCTGTCCATTGCGGAAAAATTAGCCGCTGGTGTGAAACGCTGTCACAATAGAAGGTAATAACACATGTAATTTTAATGAAGAAAGTAAGAATATTTTTACAGGAAAGGAGGAAGATATTTAGTAATAACCTAGCATTCTGCTCCCAGAAATGACAAGAATTTTCCATTACTTCATTATGACGGCAAGAGGAGAGAGAGGGCTGTCCTGTCTCAGTGCAAAGGACTTTGCTTTGGGTGAGGGCTGAAGGAATTTAGGAGAAAGACTGCCGTTTATGGAAACCAACAAAGAAAAATTATGTGAACCAGAGTGTAAGAAAGCTACACAGCCACCAGGAGCAGAAACTGCTCCTGCAAGAAGCCGCCTTCTTTTGCAGTTGTCCTGCCCAGAGCCTGCTGAAAGCAATCCAAACAGTCCCAGGAACTCGCTGTACTTTGCATGGTTGGAGAACCTCATTCATCATTGTTTCATGCTCATTATTGGGCTCCATCCTTCTTAGAAGCTCTGATCAGCTTTCACTATTATTTAGCATTTGCATTACAGAATGATCTAGGAATACAGGACTGTGAGGGACCTCAAGAATCACCAGGACAAGGCCCTCAAGACTGCAGAAAGTCAACTTCTTACAGTTGTTTTCACAAACAGAGCAACCTCCACCAGAAAACAAGCTGATTTTTCTGCTTCCCAATATTCCTATTGGAAAGCTGTTCCAAGCATCACTCCTTGGGCAGTTAGAAACCTTCATTTAATTTCTAATCTAAGTAATTCATAGCAGGTTTATAACTATTTGTTCCTGTGCTAACATTGCCTTTTGGGTTAGAGTGTTCTTCTCCCTATGGGGTGTTTACTCCCGTGATGTATTTTAAAAAGGGCAATCATATTCCCTCTCAGACTCCATTTTACAAGGCAAATAAATCAGCCTCTGTTACACCAGCCTTTCCTGGTCTCAAGATTGAGCCCCTTGTCCAAGCGACTGAGTGAACAGACTGAACAAAGCCACAGCCTTCTCCAGGGCCACCTGATGATGTGATCGCTCATGGACCAGCTGAAACATTCTCCTCCACAAGGTGGAGAAGATGAAATATGGTTTACGGGCAATTACTAGTATATCTACCGTGATTTTTTTATTTTTTTGGTCTTTTCCAATCTTCTGACTTTCCTCTTTTGCTTTCTGTATTATCCTGAAGTTGCCTTAGCCCTCACAGTGCCCTAGCAGAGAAGGGCTCCGCAGCATGGCAGTGTCCTTGCCTCCCTCTGTCCTGGCAGGGAGGAGTCACAACGCAAAGCACGAGGACTATCTTCTCCAGAGAGAGACAGGGTCAAGGGAGGCACTGTCCCACCAAGATACATCTTGAGTGCATCACCACAGAGGAGGAGAGAAGCTGCAAGAAAACAAAGCCTATCCAGCGTGGAAATAAACTTCACACAATGGAAAAAACATACTCTGAACATTACATGGGTTTGTATTTCAGTTTATTATTACCTAGATGGAAGGTGGTCTTGGAAAGATTCAATGTCTTTTCCTATTTTACCTATTAATAATTTTCTTTTTTGATTTAAAAAAAAAAAAGTTGAGGTGGAATATCCTACAAAATCTTAAAAGGAAAACACCGCTGAAGAGGAGAAAGAGACTGTTACTCCCTGCTCTGCCATGTAACTGCCTAACAGATAAAGCTTAATTCCTTATTGTGGTACAACACTGATTTGTTGATAGCAAGCATTGCTTTCTAATGCTTTCATGTGATTCTCCATTTTTTCCTTCCTTTAAATTTAGGACAGGAAAGCTCAGAAAACAAATGGCTTGAAAACCATCTTTCTCCTTGCCACGGAAATGACGATTCTCTCCTCAAAAGGGTACTCGGCTAAAAGGTCAGGTCTTCCCCTTCCTATCTGTCTTTCACGGACAAAACTCTACTTTTGATGTAATGGATTATTTAGATTTTGTAGGAAGGCCTGAGGGATCTGCTGAAATAGGTAAAATGATTATGAGTGGCAGTCCATAATGCTGTACAGAAGTAAGAGAAACATTTTTGTGCTGTTAAAAAAAAAAAAAAAAGACTAAAATGTAAGTTTGAATAATTGTTATCTCTGAGGTAGAAGCAGAACAGTACATGATCCTGATGTCAACCGTAACATCCTCCAGAACATTTGAAATAACCTTGCATTATTGATACAACAGACCTCAATGGAAATTACTTATTTTCTTCCTACTTTAAATTTAAAAATAATGGACTGATTGGACCAAGCAGCTGAAAGCGCAGATAGTGCTTCTAGAGTTTGTTTTGTGAATTATTAACACAGCTCAAAGTTAAAAATTCAGGTTTGCTTGGAAATCTACTCTCCCATTTAGCTTGACTGCTGTTTTCAGTTTACATTATTTCTTAGACACTGCTGTGAAACTTCCTCTTAATTGGAGGCTATTGTGGGAGTTGAAGATTTTTGTTTATTTGAAAAATACAGTACGGCTGAATTACCAGGACCTATTAATATACATGTAGTAATGACATATAATCGCCCACAACTCCCTTGAGATGGCTCTGGCACAACAACCCCATTTCATTTTCATGAAATAAAAAGCATCCAATTACCTAAACAACTACCTATTTCACATTAACTACACACCAATAATCAGTCAATTGGGGGAATGTTTATTTCTGCAGTACATCATGCCTCGCATCCTTTTTTTCCTCTCCTTGTATACCTTTTTTCCTTTACCGTGGGCTTTATTTGTAGGTGGGGTGGTAGACTGACATCTCTCCATAATACCTTTGGTAAAACAGTTCAACATGTCTTCTATTTGTTCAACACGCTGCAAGCAATGTTGTTGCTTAGTATTATGCTGTGTGAACTTGGGCCAGCAACCCAGCAGTACAGCCAGGCAAAGTGCTGCTGCATAGCAATAAACAGACCCTCATACATAATGGTGGGGTTTTTTTTCCAAAAATGCAAGGAGCCCCATCTGTACCGTAAACATGTATGTACATTTTTCACTCTAATGCAACCTGTCCAAAGCTATCCTTATTATGTTTGTGGGACATTGTCCCAGGAGCAGGGTGGGCAGAGGCTTTCCAGGATAGGTTACGGATAACGTGCAGTAGCCCACTGGGTTCCCTCTATTAATGCTCACTCTGCAGAAAGAAGCCTCAGGCACTGGGTCACAAAATGTTCCAGCATCTCCCAGGAGGCCAGTATTGAAAGATAAAGGAAGGCAAAGGAAATGCCTATATAAAACGCAGACTTGGCATGAATACTTTCACATCCAACTCAGAGATATTACTGAGACCTCAAACTTCCCTTCTTTTCTCAGAGAAAAATATTCTCAATTTTTAGCCCTCGAAGAGCCAAAAGGGCATGCGGAGTTCCTCGAAGGTATGAGCAGGATCTCGGGCACAGCATGCGCTTCTGATTATTTCAGCAGCTGAAGGAGGCAGTACGCGATGTGAACGAAAGTGAGCTTTTGATTACCTGATCTTTACCAACGCCGCGCTCTATTGAGTGTTTTCAATGTAAAGATGCACGTCTACTGATATCAGTGAGAGGACGGGAGAATCTGTACAAGTAATGACCTTAGGCATCGCTACAGAAACTCCTTTACCTCCCAAGCTTTCCCTCATGGGGCACAAAGTAAAAGCAACTTGATGGAAATTTCTGGCATCACTAAAATATATGCCTCGATCAGGAAAATAAGGAAGTAGTTGCAGCCCTTAACTCTACTACAATACTTCCAGCTCAGGAAAACATCCTTTGCGATGTACCATTAAGGTCAACAAGTCAAAGCAACCAAAAAATTGTTCCAGAAACGACAAAATTTTTCATTTTACCTACCTGCCACTGCACAAGGACAGACGAAGTCGTGTGGGGAGTTACTAACACCGAACTGGGTGGTTCACCTGGAACTAAACAAAAAAGGTAACCATAGCAGTTATAGTAACAGGGTGGAAAACGGGCAGCTTTTGTTCATCAGATTCTCTTTCTTCACTGCTGAAGAAAATCTTCTATCCCAGCTACTACGTGGTGAGTCTCAAAAGCAATGTGTTGGCGGATATGAATACTGCAATCCAGGCAGAAGCCAGCCACTTCTCGTACATCCCTTGTTCTACCTGTGGCCTTGGCAACTTGAGCAGGAGTAAGAGGAAAGCTGAGGGCATAAATCTGGAGCAAGCTGCAGCATGCCAGCCGCTCACAAACAACTGGATACACATTTGAGAGGAAGTTAAACCAGCTGCACGTGTGCTTGAAAGCGTGAGCAAACCGCTCCCAAATATGCCATGATATTTTTGCCGCAGCTGGGGCAAGCCCACCTTGTTTTTAGGAATCTGTGTCACACAGTCACAGATTACCTTAGTTAGGACAACCTGATTTACTACAGGTTAACCCATTCCTGTGCTCGTGGCCAACAGCACATACACACACACTATAGCAGCTCAAATACGAAGAAGGGAAGGCTTATCAGGAGCTGACAGCCCTCCACAGTGCAATGCTCTAGTGGCAGCACCAGGTTTGCTCAGCAGAATAAATGTTCCGTTTGTTAAGGAGGTGAGAAGCTTTCACAGTGTTTCCCCGTTGTACTGTGAGGAGGCCAAGCACAACTCTGGATTCACTGTACCTAAATTCAAAGAGGATTGAAAATAAAATTTTAAATTCCGAAACAGTGAGTCAGTGCTGCCTCATTAGTACCAGTTATAGCCTGCACCGATACAGCAGCCGTTGTTCAGGAAGGTGGAGAGTCAGGGTGTCTTTAAAAGGCTGCTCGGCACGTTATTTAAGTATTACATGGGTTCCTGTTTAACTTGGGATACTCCTGAAGCTCTGCCCTCTGTTTTTCCCATTTCAAGACCACATTCTTTAAACGTTCCTTTGCAAAATTGTTTCCTATTTTTACATCTCAGTGTCATATTTAATTAGTCATTCCTTGAGCTGTATGAAACACTGGCTAACTCCTAGCACCGTATATGTATAAACGTATCCCAGTATTACCCCCTTCCCCAGGCTAAGGGTAAATACTGATGCTTTTTCACACTTTGCAGAGTTCCTTTCTCTATTGAAGACATCAGAGCTACTTCTGCATTCCGGCACTGACTTTACACAATCAAGGAATTAGAAGCTGATCTCTAAGGCTAAAAATAAAAGCCTTGTCAATGTCATTCACAGTTTACTAGCCCTGATCTGCAGGATTAAATGCTCATGTTTCCAGGAGCTTCATACTCTTTCTTACTTGTACCTCAGCAATTTTGCCATATTGCAGACTGAGTGGCTTGTGAGTAAAAACAATTGAAGAAACTTCTTCAAACGTATGCATGGTTCTACATTTATTTTTAATGATCTCTTGTAAATTATTCAATTTCTGCAAAGATAATGGTTAGTGCAGAGTTTGGAAGCCAATCAAACGGAGCTTAATTCCATTTTGAGGCTCCTGAAACTATGATTCGTTATCAGAGGGCACAGCAGGATACTTAAGGCTGCCTGTTACTAATTCAGCCACATCTCATTACTACCTGTATCAATCTCCTATGAACGAAAGTGCATTGGATGTTGAATTTTCACTCCACCGTCCCAGCGGAGAACACATTGCAGCGGGTCCAGCAAACCCGGGAGCACTGGGGAGGGCCCCTCCCCCGGCGCTGCCCCCGGCGCGCCTCTCCTCCTCGCTTACCATCCTGCAGCGTTGTGACCGCCTCAGTCTCTGCACTGAAGTCACTGTCCCCGATGTCGTTGGTTGCTTTTACTCGCAGTTTGTAAGAGGTGAATGGGTTCAAGCTGTGGAATGTCAAAAAATAAGGCTGAGGGATGAAATCTCCCCACACCTTCACAACTTGTCTCAGAACAAGCCTCTACAGAGAACCTGCCCACTGGCAACTAAAGCCATTGAGCAGTTTGTCTCTTCTCCACATCGTCTTTTCTTTGCAGCCTCCCCCAGCTTCCTCATGACGTGGGGGTGTTCGCACCCTTGCTACCATCAGCGTCTACTCAGATTTCCACTGGCCTGAGTTCCTGAAAACACGCAGGGGCTCGTAGCTGAATCGGGCTCCAGAAAACAGCCATGAAGTTGCAGTTCACGGAGCAGCCTACGACTGGGGCTTGTGGGAAAGGACAAGATGTGCTGTTATTCAAGTCTTGCCACGGCTATGCAAAAACCTGGCTTTCAGGGCGCGTTTGCCTGAGATAGCCTCCAAACGGATCTGTGGGTCAGCTCACCCTCCGTGCACGGACGGGGCTGACAGGTAGAGGGGAGGCAGGTAATCTGCCCAGGGTCAGGCACTGCGCGCGCAGCAGGCGCTGGAGTTCAGAGCGCCAGCCTTCTGACTAATCCTCTAGACCATACCATTTGATGGGTGCGGTTTTTTCTCCTACTGAATTTCAAATTAATGCCATTACCTGGATTATTTAATAAAGACCGTAACAACAGGTTCCCTGCAGCTCTTTTATCTATGCAGTTCTTGAAGATATGCAAAGAGTAATTTCCAGCTGACATAACCTTCGCAAAGATTATTCTGTCTTGTCTTGGCAGGGGAAGGAGTGGGGGAGGCCGCCTTTTGAGTCACATGCAGAGGCTAGAAAGGCAGAGCTGTAAGTTGTAGGGGATTTCGCTAATTAATTGGTAGTGTCTAGCCATCAGCTGGCAGATGTAACACTGACCACAAACCCAAGCAAAGTTACTTGTAAGGAATGATTAAACATCAAGGGATAATGCATTCTGATGGGCAGCACTCTCACATCATACATGTACTACTTTTCTGGACTTTCACAGGAAAATGCTTTTAGCAAGGGGGAGAAGAAATCTTTTTCAGTAGTGCTACCCTATTAGGACACCGTTACTTACCTACAGCAACCTGAACAATCTGAATCATCTTTCTTGAGTTTCCCTGATTTTACAGGTTTTGACTGGAAAGATACTGGGTATAATTCAGGCAGGGTATAATCCAGGCAGGGTATAACACCTCCAAGGCCAATGAATCAGGTCTATATTTGTACCTATAATTGTCAAGTTTTCTTTTTTCTGCAGTTAGATGAAAAGACAGCAATGTATCTGTATCTTCTGGCACATGACCAGCAAGCTGCCATAAACCACAGCCACTGATGTTTTTATAACAGACCTGAAAAATCTGTATCTGAATGCTTTGAATACTTGATTCTCCAAAAGCTCACAGCCTTTTAGAAATAATCTGATTTGTACTAGCTCGTCAACAGAGGAAATGGACAGCAAAACAAGTGCCTTCTCATAGACATTCAATTGCTTTCACACATGTTACAAGGACTTTAATTACAACAGCATTGCTGAGGATATAATGAAGCCTGAATAACAAAGTTTAAACATTCTGATGCTATCTCTAAACTTCAGTATGGAAAATACAGATAAAAAAGGTTCTCATTTCATCTGGAAAAGCTTATATAGAGGTAATTGCAAGACAACATCGAGAGTGGATTTTAACATCAGTCACCACTGAGAGGATTTTTCACTAGTTGTATTTTATACAGCATTGTGTAGGTACATATGGTTTAGCCCGAGTAGCGTTATCTACGGTGCTGAGCTTTCAGGAAGGGCTTCAAAAACATGCATTGCAATCCAACTTTAGTTAGATTTATTGCACGACCTTCAGCAAATCTCTCGACTGCTCTTCATAATGCCACCTCTAAAATGGGAGCAGTGACCTCTCTTAACCTGTCGCCTCCAAAAAGACTGTGAAGCTGAGCGATGCTTGCTTTGGTTTCCTAACTGTTGGAAGTGGAAAGTGTGGAAAGTGTGGGAATTTCTATGCTAGCCTGGGATCATATGGTACCTTTCAATAATGCAGGATGTTGCCTCGTGGCTGATGGAAGAGGAGTAGGTTTGCCAGTCTCCATTTGGCAGTTCTTGCACTTGTACTGTAAAATACCGTATTGGTGAAGATCCATCGCTTCCAGGGACCCACTTCAACAGCAGACTCCGTGATGACACATCGCTCTGGGGGGTCATCACCTGCCTGGGAGGTGCTGGTCGTTCTGCAATTAAACCATAATTTGGTACTGCTTTGAGAGGAAATTCAAGCTAACATAAAATGTGACAGCCTGATCAGATTTTCATAGTGGCAATGCCACAGGAGATTGAACTTTTGGATTTGCCCCATGAAGTATACAAGTCATCCCATTCCTTAACCTTTTACTGCCAAGAGCAGCAGTAAAACTCATTCTTATCCCCCCGCAGAAAAGGTCACCATTGAACATACACCTTCCTAGCAACAGACCTCAAACTTGGGGGATTCTTAGCCTGGCACGTTAAGAAAGAATCATTAGCACCAGCCGCCAAGCAAACCAAGGCAATCCTTAATGCAACTCAGCTATGCTTCTAGCTGCAATTGCTCTTTTGACAGAATTTGCCTGTAAACTAGTTCACTTTTTAAGGTGTGCTTACTACTTGGTACCATGGGACTATGCTCTCCCTGTGCTCTGCAGCATCCTCCTCCACCAGCTGCTCCCCAGCCGAGGCATGAAGAAGAGGAAGGGATGAGCTGGAACAGGCGGCTGTGTAGCAGAGTCCAAGCACATGACTTACAACCGATAGTGAATTCCTGCACCAGCTCTCTCTGGCAAGGAACCGGGAGCCATCAGCAGCTCCTGCTGCTGCTTCCAAACCCCAGCTTGGAGATACTGCAGGGCTGGGGCTCGAGTACCTGCTGCAGTTCACTTCCAGACCTCCCCAGTTCTTCCCTTCGTACCCACTAACCTTGAACCTGCAAAGTCAAACCAGCCAGTGCCAATGCTGAGGGAGATCTCTCCACAGTAATTAACCGTACACCTTTCCGATGAGGCGGGGAATGGTAATGCAGGTGTAAGCATGCCAGTCCCCAACTGTTTCAACATAGATCTCCTTTCCCGTCACTGTGTCTCCGCACTCCATCGATTTCAATAGAGAAACTATAGAGTGAGGAATAATTGTTTAATTGTTTATCATGAAGATTATTGATTCTGATTAAAATGTGTGGCATGTAATAAAGCAGAAATTGATTGGAGACACCGCAGTGACTTGCTTTTGAGAAGCAATTCAATTCAACTTCATCAGCACTTGTTTCCATAAACACACCTCCGCCTGCCCAATTCCTCACAGCTCCATACAGTGAGCACGTATTTCCCTGCCACCATCCCCTAAAACAATTTCCTGTATGTTTTGGCATTTCTCTGCAGCATGCTCTTGCTGACATCAGTGCCCAAAGATTTGTAAGCTACTAGCTGTAGGAAGCCCTCAGTGCCAGCAGCCTGCGAGCCAGAGTACAATGCAAAAGGTCAATGCCTTACACTGACAGGCTGAGACAGGTATTCAGGGTTATTCTATCAGAGGAAGCGAGTGTCGTGCAGGGATTCAATACTCTCTGCTGATAAGCTTTAACCAGCTTGCAGTTTTGGGCAGGTCAGATCTTGCAGTCAGTCTCCTATGATTGGGTTTCCTTCTGCTGCTAATGGGAGATCATAAAATCTCTTGTATTGCAAGATAGATACTTCCTGACTGTTTGTACAAAAACATTAGTATGAAGAGTTTATTTATGGGAGTTTACCACGAGCAAATGCCAAGGTGAGCTGTTTGTGCAGGAATGTAAGGCCAGGCCATATGGCTCAACTTTTGATTTCTTGGTACATTTACATCTTCTGACTCAGTTCTGCCCTGATCACTGCTGGTGACTATTCTGAAGGGTATCACACCACTATGTAGATTCAAAGCACTTCAGAAGAACCTCTGGGGAACACAGCTACAATACAACTTGGGATCTGTAAATCGCAGGTATCATTGTGAAATGTAAAGATTTATATTGGGATTATCCAAGGAATTTAGAGGACAAGAGTGACCAATTTTGCTAATTTTCAAGGGAATTTTTGTGCCTGCCTACCTTAGTATCAAGGACTTTAAATGCATTTTTATTAGTGGAAGTTGAATCTCTTTTCACTCTACAATATTTATTGTCATGTATACAAGTTTCAGGTTTGTTTATTTACTTGTTAGCAGAATACCTGCACTGCATAAATTTCTTTATCATCTCCTCATATCAATCTTGCTGATGGGAGATTACACATTTTTCTCTCTACACTTTACATATGGGATCACTTCAGCTAAGTCTCAGTGCCTTGGGACGCGGTTCCACAGCATGCATAGCGACACAGCAGAGCCATCCATCAAAAAGAGAAAGGGTTCGTTTTATGCTGTGACTTGCCTATTCAAGATAACCCTACAGCATTGATAGCAACGAGGGATCATTGTTCCCGCAGCAGAGCTGGGAGTTCTGCCTTGAGCTATTGTGTATCCAGCAACAGCTTGTGCACTGTCTGGGAAATCTGAGCACTTTTTTTTTGAAAAGGAGAGGCTCTGAGCTTTGAGTATTCACTTTATTGGCCATGGTGGGTTTTTTTGAAACTTGCACATGTTGGACTTTAAAATTCCACTTTGACAGCAATCAGACAGGGGTGGAAGAAACCTTGAGCTGATAAATCTCTTTGATGGACAGTATCTTTAGGAAACTTAAAGTGCCTCTACTAATACAGCTCTAGAGGTTGTTTCTCTGAGGACTGCCCTGTTATGCACTGGGAAGGCTGCACATGACCTACAGAGCTATGCCAGCAGGAATTTTAACTCCAACCAGACAGGCCAGAAGTAGTTGAAATGCACCCCCCACAGGCCCTCGCTGCTGGTGGTTGAACATCAGGCCAATGTCCTCTCTTCTTAGAAGTGTTATAGGAAAACAATAAGGAAGACATTGAGGGCAAATAGCACGGGAAATCCTTACTCTTGCACTAAATGATATGCAAGGTGTAGAAAGGACTTAAAACAAGAGCTTGCTTAGTAGGCAAATTTTGAGAACTACAAGTAAATATAATTGGTTGTATTATAGTGCAAGACTTGGGCAAGAGCCAAGACCAGGCACACAAGCACATGCAAAAGTGCTAACAATAGTTGAAAGACGTCTATGGCGGTCTGCCCTAGTTACCTGCTTCTCCCTGAACTGTGATTTTAATAAATCACAGACATTGCATGGTTCTAATTTTTGAGGGAGAAGTTTTCTTAAAGGTCAATATCCAGACAGTGCAATGGCTCAGAGCAGCACGTGGCACAAAACCCAGTGATGCACAAGGGAATGATGCTGGTAAAGTTACCCTGGCTAGTTTTGACTTTGCCAGCTGAAGAGGCCGGATACGTGCTTTGCAGTGGAACATGGGATATGGTACCAGACCAGCAGAAAACCCACACTCCTTGTCTCTACCAGTATATCCTCTTTCAGCTCTGACTAAAAAAAAAAAAATAGAAAAATCTTCATGCACAAGTAGAAAGTACAATTTTTCTGACTGGCAGCTCTAGAGATCTGTTCTAAGACTGGAGAATCAAGCAGTTACTTAAGCCAAAGCATTAGAAACAAGCAATGATGCAGAGCAAATTCTATAATACCTTATACGTCTTTCACATTTTGATACATTTCGTATCTAAGCATCTGCTTTCATTTACACACATGTAACGCCTGCTTTCTTCAAGTAGGTTCCCTACAGAACAGAATTTGATTGGAGATTCAGAATGCGAACAACCATTTTATGGCTGATGCGAGAAGCAGAAAAATTCTGGGCAATCCAGATGCAAACACTCTGCTTGAATGTGCGGCAGTGAAAGGCCAGAATAATTACTAACACATTAGGTCAGGACTGAGGTACAATGGAGGAGCTGTGGAGAAATCCTGCAACATCACTGCCTCTCATTTTGCGTTCCCTAATCAATATAATTCATCCATCACTTACTTTCTTAAGATTGCAATCTTTCTAGAAAACGAGAGAGCTGAAAAAAAAGATCTGACTGCAGAAGGAGGCTGCGTATGGCCAATATAGCAGCTGATGGAAAAATCAATCTCCAACAGCCCGGCAGGTTAGAAGAACTGTGTCTCATAAAAGTCTGTCTTGCTCACCAGGTTTCTCAAATCATGATGTTGCTATGGTTTGGGGCAGGTTTATGGGGTGAGAAGGAGGAGGTGTACAGGCTGCAGCCTGTTATTAAAATACCCCTAAGTGCAGTGCAGGCTCCAAGGCATGCAACAGAAAGTACCTCAACCTGTGGCTGCAAGCATTACCTCTCTTTTCTGTTGTGATCACTGTGGCTTCCAGAGGCTCCCCCCAGCCCTGCCTGGTCTTGGCAGATGTCCGAAAGATGTACGCTGACTCAGGGGTGAGATCTGTAGCAGTAAACTGCCTGACGGTTGAGCCAACCTCCACCGTCGTGAACTTGTTAGGGCTGCTGCTGGCCAGACGGTAGGCAATCTGATACCCTGAAATCACAGCATCGACAAGAGAGAGAAAAAGGGTTAGTTAGGATTTTTTTTCTAGCAGGGTCAAAAGAGCACCAAAACTATTAGTTGATGATAATTACCTGTTTCTCTGAGACCAGAACAAAGTAGTATACTTCCCGCAGTATTATAAAACTCTGCTATATGGCAGCCCTCCCCCGGTCAGGTGCTGTACCTTACGAGCGAAATCACACACAGCGGCGCACACAAGGGTCTGCTGACTATTATCTGCTACGAAGCTGGTTTCATTTTCTGTCCTTTATACCAACAAGATACCAAAACAGTTTAATCTTTCCTGAGCGTACTGATACCTTTTTGGAAAGGCAAAGGAACAGAGTCCATGCAATTAATGTCTTGAACTGGCTCAACCAGGTGACAACACTCTCTGTTTCAGCTTCCCACCCAAGCACACACGTGCATGTGTATGCACACATGCTCACACGTTTTTCTGCCCTCTCAGAGTTTCAGCATTGGCTCAAACTAAAGGTTCTTCAGCAGCAGAGCACCCAAACCGTGCAGCCTTCATACCGCTCAAGTAAAGGCTTGCTCCTGCTTTTTGCACTTGCCTTTTCCTCAGCTCTCCCACTCCCCTGTAAGTGTAGAGCAAGTGCCAGAACTGACTATAAAAGCATTCTTCTTCTGTCATTCAACACTGCTGCCCTTGCCCACAGCCCAAGGAAGAAGCCTGCAAGCTGTGAGGTCCTGCTTCAACCACGCGGCACTTAATAATCGATTTTGTTGATGCCTGTAAGTGATAACCCCCATTCCAACCTGCCTGACAATTAGGAGTTCACAGTTTAGCCTGTATTATTAATGATCCAGCTGTGCGAAGGAGGGCTTCCAGAGTTCTCGCGCACCACTAGCAACAACTGTCCCCCAAAGAGGATCTGCCAAATGTTCAAATCCGTTCTGTAAACCCAGCAACTGAATCAGGCTCTAACTTCTGGAGCTCAATGGTAACTTTCAGTCCAGCTGCTAACTTCCAAAATCAATTAATACCAGAACTGGTGTGGGGCTTTATTGCCCAAGCTGAATACAGTTGTATGATTAAATGCTTCATGGAGTTACGCAGGGCAGAGGGCAGCCAACAAATCCAAATCAAACCAGCTGAAAACAAAAGAGTCATGACATGATTCTGCCAGCCCTCTGCTCATCTTCCGAATAACAAAGGGGTCTGCAGCACCTGAGACCGTCTCTTTCTCTTGGAATTAATATCCCAGCTAGAGTTTGAACTCCCACCACATTTTGGCTGTAACAAGAACACGGGGAGCCAAACCTGGCGTGCTTCATTCACGAAGGTTAGTGCATGAAAACTGAGGGGTTTATCTTACCTGTGGCTATTAGACAAAATCAATGACATTTATTTCCCCACTGTGAATATACAACAATTACCACACGCCCGCTCGCAGAAAAAGCACAGAGTTCCTGCACTCTCTTGAATGAATGCCATACTTGTGTGTGGTGCATGCTGTCACGAACAGTGGAATTTAATTGGGATACAGATGGTATTAATTTTGGTGTGCTGACTCTCACAGTGCTGTTAACGATGCACCAGCGTTCCTTGTCCCTTTTTTCTTCAGCAGCTGCTAGGGGATGTGGGGCAGCAGCCATAGCTGCCTCACATGGAACAAATTTGATTGCCCCGACACCTCCAAGAGCAACTTGGCTCTTCCGAGCACCCGTGGCGTCAGCCCGAGCTCCCGCAGGCTGCCGTTACAAACAGGTTTGGGTACAGAGCCGATGCACTGCAGTGCCTTAACGTGCTCCGGGCACCCACGTTTGAAAATGGGCATCAGCAGGGAAAGGCTCCCAGCGCCCGAGCGGGCTCACCTCGTGCTGCCTGCGGTACCCTCACGCACCGCGGCAGCTGGTGTGTCGGGCGTGCTCCTACAGCAACATTTTCGCAGCTGGGTGGATAGCATTAGACTACTAGATAAAAAGTGGCCTGATTTTTCAGAGCTCTTGAGCGTGCTTAGATCCCAGCAAAGCCTTAGGGTCTTACACTTTGAACATTTCATTTTTCCACCTGCAAACTACCTCCTTTTATCCACGGCACCAGCTCTCCCATTACCGGTCCAATATATTTCACTGAAGTATTTCTGTATCTTTAGTGCTATAGTAATTTGATCTTTTTTGAAGTCTACAGAAAGACAGCTAGCAATGGGGAGAAGGAACAGATACACTACGATCTTCTTTTGTTTATACAGATGTGAAGAACGTGGGAGTGAAAACCCCGGTGCAGGATCTCAATGAGGGGGAAAAACAGTCAAAGAAAAGCACTGGGGAAATTTTTACAGCAGCAGGAAAGATGAAGGAAGAAGCGACTAAGATGGCTAAAGAAGTTTGATAAAGGGACATAAGACGTAAAGAATAAGACCTGGAGGGAAACAGAGAATATTAAAAGAATAGAAAAGTTGATTTATCTAGTTATTAAAAGATAAGTATGATATCTGGGACATATCTTTGTCGAGCAATTTTCTCTCTTTTCTAAACCTTTGTAAAATATAAAGTGTTGTTAAAATGTAGGGAGGGAATAGAAAGATAACTATTTACTGCTAAATGGCGGTACTCATGCTGGAAAGCCAATTACAAACATGCTCAGATTAGGCAAAGGAACACATACATATCTAGGCCATTATAATAACTTACACAAGAGTGGATCCTTGGCTGGTGTAAAAACTAATTTAGCTATGAGAAAGAAGAAATCTCTTGTCACAGCCTGTCTCTCTGACAGGCTCCACAAATTCCCTTTCAATGCATCCCTGTGAAAAACAGTATCAGCCCTCGCTGTCCTCTCCTACACCTGCCGGGCTGGCTGACAGTCTGGGTAAATACCTGTTTTCCTGGACATCTCAGGCAGGCTTTACACAACCGGAGGCGTCACCTTTACAGATTTCCTCAGAAACTCAACACTTCCCTCGGTCTGATTCAAAGCTACATACCCAGCCTCTGCACCTGACCTCAGCTCGCTTATTGCTACCTACAAACCACCTGAGAGATACCCAGTATCTTAATTTTGATCTCCTACATCACCCTCTCCTATTAGACAGTTTGGGACAGCCAGGATACATACTGGCATAAAAAGCATCGCTTTTCTTTTTTCTGAGTGACACAGAAAACGCAGTATTTAAACTACAGCTTGCATAATAACTAGGGCTAATGCAAGATGAAAAAGACAAAATTATTAAGTTGATGAACTTCAGCAACAAGGGATGGGAGAAGACAGGAAATGTTAAGTGAAATCAAACGAGGCAAATCAACAGAGGTAAATGGAAAGTGTTAAAAGAGAAATTAACGTATGCTCGAGGGCTGTAAGAGGCAATAACTGCAATAGCGGCAGTGGAGGAATAAGGAAGCTTCCTTCCCCTTACTAGAGTATGACAATAAGATGTCACAGGTATCTTAGATAAAAACAAATAAAAATCAAAGGTTATGAATGAAAGTAAAAATCTTTAAAAGGTGATCAGAGCAAACTTTTTGGGGAAAGGAATATCTTACAGAATATGAAGTATCTGTGGAAGGTCAATAAGAAGAATTCACATTGTTTTCCTAATTTTTCTCCCCACCCCCACCCCCCCGGTATAGCATTCATCCTAAATCTCTTCTGCTCTTGGGAGTTCTGCCATTCACCAAGCCAAAACAGCATTAAGAAAGCCCTGGAAGATCAACTTTTCAGGAGTTTACTTATTCATTGAAACCAGGCTTATTTTCTGCATTAGCATCTCTTTAAGTATTTTTTGCGCAACTGCAAGCACTTTCATGAGCTACGCTTTCTGAACTCAATAAACGGCAACAGTCTGAACTGCCTGTTAAATGTGAGGTCATTGTAACACAACCAGTGGATTCCCCAAAGCAAACAGGCAGGGAGATGACAACACACCATGAATATAAAAAAGCTTTCAAGCTCATCACCATACAAAGCCCTTCGGAACTGACAGCACCCGTTCATGCAGGCCACGGTGCAGCAGAGATACAAACACTTATTAATTTGTCACAGAACTTCGGGAAAGCCAAATGATATTGGGAGGTTACCGTCTGCTTAGTGGTGCAGCAATCCAGTTTGTTGATTTTACTGCTTATCTGTTTAACGGCCAGCGGGTGTGCAAGTGCAGTCTAGGATCAAAATATGAATTTGCAAACATGGATTACATCCAATTTTGCTTCTAATTCTCAATGGAGTTCTTACACTCTTTTGCAATAAGCTTCAGGTAAATGCTACATACAAGGATACCATGAGGAATACTAACCAGGGCCCAGAAGGATGCGGGTTGAGCTCTTGTCTTCAGGGGAAACTCATAGCTAGAAGTGCACATATGCACATTAATGCATCATTTTTCTTTAACAGTATTTGAAGGAACTATGTTGGGTGCTAGCTGAACTGAGTGCAAAAAAGATGACAGAATGAAGCCTCAGATGGTTAGTGTAACATCCCCAAAAGGAGAAATGGAAATATCTAGCAGTCTTCCACAGTAAAATATTTAAACAAACAAACAAGTGGTTTTCCCTCTTGGTGCCTGCCAGTATTTCATCGTGCTAATCTCTCTCTGAAATGCTAGAACATGTTTTGATATAGATTACAAAAATGTTAGCTGCGAAGGTGCTTGTATACTCAGAGGACAAAGCTAGCAGAGCAGGAACATTAGTTCAAAGGCTCTGATTATAAGTTGCTCTTGCAAAGCAAGTATTTTTTTCGTTCCAACCTCACTAGTGAATAGAAGGGCACCGTGCAAAATTATGTTAACTTTTTTTTTTCCAACAGCTCTACTACAGTGCACTTGACTGTGAGGGTTACAATGGTGTTCTGAAAGTTCATTACCATAATGAGACTTAAAAGGTATACAGGAAAAAAAAACCCAACTTGCAACCTTTACTTAGAATGCTACGCATTGGTTTTTACCTATTTTTGAAGCACACCTCACTTCTTAGGAAAGATCACAGAAGTACCCAGCGTGAGCGATTTTTACTTTTTCCCTCTGACTTTGGCAGCTAACTACTTCCTCCATGAACCTCAATATTTCTACTATTGAAAAAAAGAAAAGAGTGAGAACTGTTGAATAAAGACAATGGACTTCAAAGAGGTAGACTGGGGGAACTGGCAGGTGACGTCCCCCTGGGAAGGAATTCTAAGGGAAAAAGGAATTCAGGTTAGCTGACAGTTTTAAAAGAGAGAAAGAAAAGGTGCAACTACCCCACTGCAGACACAAGATGTTAACAGGCCAATATGTTTGCGTTCAGAGCTCACTAATGACCTGAAAATCAAAACTGAATTGGACAAAATGTTGAAACAGAACACATGTCGAAGGGAGTGTATAAACAGACAGCACAAGCACGTAGGGACAAAATCGGAACCGCTGAAGTGCAAAGTGAGTTATAACTTAAAGGGGACCAAAGGCAGTGAGAACAATTTTATAAATACATTAGAAATGTGAGAGAGAGAAGGAGAACAGGTCAAGTAGTGGGAAGCAAAGATGAGCACAAGACAGGTGAGACAGAAAAGAACGGAAGGCTGATACCTCCATTGCTTCATTTTCACACACACAAAAAAAGTTGATGCTGACCAGATACTTAACACAAATTAAAGCTGACAACAGTAAAAGTAGGGATGTAGGCTAGCACGGAGAACAGGTTAACGAATATTTAGTTAACCTACAGGTAATCAAGTCAGAAAGGCCTGAAGAAATTTGCCCTGCAGTGCTTATATAACTAGCTGGAGCCATCTCTGAATAATCAGTGATTATCTTCAAGAGCTTGTGGAGGACAGGTGACATCCCAGAATACTACAGAAGGCCAAACAGAGTACCCTGTCTTTTAAAATGGGGAAAGACCGACCAGAGGTATTACGGACAAATCAAGCTAAAGTTCAATAACCACAAAGATCTTGGAAAAAAAATATGATTCAACATATAAGCATCCATGAGGATAACAAAGTGCCAAGGAACAGCCAATATGTGTTTGTCTGGAGCAAATAATAAATATCAAATAATCTATTTTCCATTTTGACAGTGTAATTGGCCTGGTGGGAAAAGTAGATATGATCCACACTGACTTTAAGTAAGGCCTTAATGTGTTTGCACACAGCCTCATCAAAAGCAAACAAGAGAAACAGAATCTAGGAAAAATACTACACATTTTGACTTGAACATTAAAAAAAAAAAGTAAAAATGTTATTATCAATAGTTTGCTAACAAACTAGGAGGACAGTTAAGTAAGCTCTCATGAGACCTCATGAATGAGTCTGGTTCTGTTCAATCTTTTCATTAATGACCTGGCTGATGGAACTGCCAATCTACTTGCTAACTCCAAAAATGAAACCAAATTGTGAGTGGCTGTGCACACTTTAGAGGACAAGAGTGTCATTTAAAGTGATCTTGATAATAAGGAGAGATGGTCTGGAATCATTAAGATGAAATTCAATACAGGCACCTGCGAATTATCACACTTACAAAGAAAAAGCTTAATGTACATATAAAAGAGGGACTGACTGACCTGGAAGTGTACTGCAGAAAAAGGGTAGGAATTAATAGTGGGTCATAAATCTACTTAGTTACACCATCAGTGTTGCAAAAAAGCCAAGTCAGGACCGTATCAAGTATCCTGGGATGTGTTACCGGGAATGGACTGGGCAAGACATCAGAAACAACAGCCTAGATGCTAAGCATGCCAAGCATTCTTTAAGGGACACCCTTCCTCTTTCCTTTCAACCCTGTATTTGTACGATTTTTATCATCAGCGTAGTGGCAATGAGTAAGAAGCAACTGAGAAGGGGATGCACTGCACAAAGCACCCTGCTAAGAAAATAAAAGAGAGTTCCTACTCCACCAAGCTTGCAACTTCAGCAAATAAGGCTGACAAAGTGCAGCAACGTGAGGCATTGGAACACAGTCGGGAGAGCAAAATCTCTTTTGTACTTTCTTATCATTTCTACCGAATGATTTTTTTCTCCTTAACCACATCCTGTGATTCAAATCCCAACCTCTACTGAGAGCAAGTTCTAGGACACGCAGTTCCTTAAAAAAAAGCAACAAATCAAACCCACGAGACAACCTGGAAGCCAAGCTTCCTTGAGCTGCAGAGAAACCCTACGAGGATCTCTCTGACAGCTAACCGCTGCCAAGCTTCACACAGACTCTTTCTGGTGCTCAGAAAATCCCTGCAGCGTCTGCCTTAGAGTCCCATTTGATGATTTCCCTGCATCTTCAGGCATCAGTGTCACTTTGGGAAACTACACACCTGAGCAAACACTTGAGTTCTTGAGTCAAGATTTAAACGCAATGCAAGACCGGTCCTTTATTTAAAGGGACGCCACCAACACAGTAGCATTTGAAGTAGGCACCCTCCACCCAACAACGAAGGCTTTAGGAAATGCTGCTAAAAGACTACATGCAAGCCTGAATGATGGCAGTGAAATCAGAAGCAGAAAGGCCTGGCAGACTGAGAACCAAACAAAATTGAAAAGCTTTTGCTTCTGTTTTCAGAACTGAGAGACAAATCTTTACTCACCAGCTAGAACTACTGCAAAATGTGTTTAACATCAGCAGACAACACAAACTATTAGCTATGGGTAACTATTAACTATTTTAGAGGCAAGAACGGATTCTTACATTGTATAAAACTTCATGCTTTAAGTACAAGTAGTGGCTGGTGTACATGTTGCAAAGGCACCGCAAGAGTTATGAGAACGGGAAGGTAAGGCTTTTCACGAATTCCTGTTGTGCCTTGCTGCCTCTATTTCCCTTGATGAAAAGCCAAATACGAGTTAACTGCTAGTGACCTATTATCCAAAGGAAGCAATAAAATGGAAGCACACATGAAACTGAAACTTTGGGCATGCCCGGCGAAGGCAAGTGAGGGGAAAGAGGGGAAAATCCAGCTGTCCCCTGCCGTGGCTCTACAGGCAGTTTGCCCAACAGCCAGCCAAACAGGCTACAAACCCAAATGCAGATGGGAAGAGAGATGACAATTCAAACACAGTGCCATGAATGACATGCAATTCTGGCTCAGGAAAACACACACCATGGAGCAGGGCAGACTTGTCCTCCTCACCACAGGGTACCATGTCTCTCAGCTGACACCGACATATTTTCTTTTCTTTAGCCATGGATTTGCTTATGTGTGGTTTCTAATCTGACATCCAAGGGGAAGGAAAACCGAACAGCCAGAGCTTGGTCTGGTCTCCAGCCCTCTCCTCCCAGCCCTGGGTTTGCTGCTCCCTCTTACCCAGAATAATTCCATTGGGCTCCTCCGGTGGCTGCCAAACAATCCGTACGGATGTCAGCCTCACCTCGGGGAACACCAGCCTCACGGGTGGCCCAGGGGCTGGAAAGAAAAACAGAGATTGTGCTAGCAAGCACTGCATGTCAGAGGAATTACAAATTTTCTGCTCACCTTGCACAGAAGGCAGCCCAAGCCGTATCTCACCAATAATAAGTAGATGGTCGGGAGCACCTACGTACGTACATAATATACATTTATTCTGAGGAGCCCTGCCCGTGGCCAAACGCCTCCAGCACCCACGGACATCAAACACGACATAGAACCAGTGCACCCTCCGGTGTTTTACCGCACCCATGAAATGCGCTGAGCAGGATGCTCTGACCTCTGCGACACTTATCGCCAGCAGCGTAGCGGGGAGTCCCTGCGAGCCGGCCGCATCACCGCTGGGTAACTGGTTACATACTACGAAGCAAGTCACTGAGCTGCCTTTACAGAGACTTATGCGTCAACTTAATCCGCTTCATAATTGTTGGAATTGAGTAACATCTCCTCTCTGTGTCACCAGCACCAGCTTTGAACTGCCTTCTGATTTTACATGTGCATTTTAAACACTTGGGTCCGAGCAGGAGAACCTGAGGCAGGTGAGATGCCCATTAATACAGACGGCTGGTGGCTGCACTGACCACCCCAGGTTCACAAGGTGAGGAGATGCTAATTCATACATTAGCATCCGCAAAATTTCCCCTTCAGCACAAATTCCACCTGCGTTACCCCTGATGATACTTTTAATTAAGTTGAACCCAGAGGAGACACAACGTATTTATGTGAGGGGTACAGAGATGGAAGAACAATCTGTATCATTTGCCAACATGCACTTAAGGAGGGAACTGCTATAATGAGGTTACATAAAACAAACAGTTTTAAATATTTCTCATTATAGTCCGATATGTACAGTTCAGCGAGTGCTTTTTCTCTCCCTGCAGAGTTCTGCTAACAGTAATTTCTCTTTGTTTCCTTTCAAAGAAAAGCCAAGTCCCCGCACAGGCAGTATGCTGAGAAAATGGCTCAAAAAATGTCAGGGAGCTGCCGCCCCTGTTCCCGCCCCCGTCCCTGTCCCTGCATGCTCCTGCTCCTTCCCTGCACTCCATAGAAAAATGTCTTCTTAAGCCAGAAGTCTGAATGTGTTTTCAGCTCAAACAAATTACCTTAATGAAGTTGCTTGTAGAAACCAATGTTTATTCCATTACTACTGCGAAAACATTTTGATGAAAAAAGAGAGACTTTTTCTTGTTCACCCTCGTCGGGAGCAATAAACAGAAGCCTCTCACACTGATATTAATTTTAATTTAATACTGAAAAGGTAATGAAACTAAAAGTAACTTTGGCACCTGCAAAGCCAAAAATATTTTAAGAGTTGAACTAAATTTCTGTAAAATCCACCAGCAGGAATGCTCCCACCACACCGATGTGTTCAGACAGCACCGGGGCGAGGGGCTCGCTTGGGTTCCTTCAACACATCAAACTGCACTTAGGAGTCCCTGAGCTCATGGCAAGCGTGGAGGCAGTTGCAAATGGAAGCTGGTATGATCATCTTCCAGGCTCAATACCTTATTCTTCTCAGAAAAAAGATGAGAATGAATTACTGAAGATACAAATTCCGTATCTCTCCTTCAGTTCAGTCAGACCCAGATTTGTTTATTGCTTTCAACTGCAGCACTCTTTTTTTTTTTTTTTTTCAGAGCATGACTGAACTTCAATAGGAATTTATAATTGGGCTCTAAAAATTGTCAATAGAAATTGTCTACACTGAGCTTCAGAGTACAATTTGAGAAGTTTTTTTTCTCTTCATCAGCTGCAGGGAAAGAGGAAACAGGGGACTCTGGCTTTCCGTGTTTTCGCCAAATCCTCAGCCCATGACCAGTGGAATAGTGCTGAGTTATACTCGGTAGGGACCAAATCCTTTAGGTTCAAAGTTGAAAAAAATTTTTTTTTTTTTAAAATCCACATAGCCTTAGTTTGGGTTGTCGTCTACACTTGCATCACTAAAGAAAGCAGCATGAACAGGTTGGGTCAAATAAGATACTTATTTTGGCAACATTTAAACTCACCATCATCCTTGGTTCTTTCTATAACTGCAGGAGAGCTGGGGACTCCATCTCCGATACGGGTGAATGCCAGTACCTGGATCTCATAGAGCACGTATTTCCGCAAGCCAGACAGCAGGAAAGACTGAGTGTGGTTACCTCTTACTATTTGGCTCTTTGGTTCGGAGTCTAAATCTTTTGCTTTGAACAGTATCTGCAGAATAAATGTATATGAAATATAGAAAGAAAAAGGTTGTTACATGAGGACTGAAAAAAGGAGTACGCATTTTAGATTCCTCCTTTTCACAAAATATAAAATGAGATTATATTCACTGATCACCCCTTTCAAAAACAGCACACTTCCTATATCTTCTCCAGCTGACTTATGAATAACAAATATCCAGCAGGTGAATAATAAATAACAAATGCAAAAACATATCTAGGTAATGCATTAAAAATTACATAGTCATGAAACTCCAGTTGCATACCTTGTAACCCAGGATGAGACCATTCTGCTCGGACTCAGGGACTGCAGTCCATGTCAGAAGGATCTGGGTTGAACTCACGGCTTCAGCAGAGACATTCTCAGGAGGAGCAGAGGGAACTGGAATCACACGGCATTACCAAAAAGCAGAAATAGGTAAGACATACGAGATCATTTTGCTCCATCTCCCTATCTGCTTGGGATTGTTCCAGGATCCCATAGAAGAGTATTCAAATCCAAAAGGACTGGAAAAGGTTCTAGGCAATCCCTTCTTCTCTTGTATTCATTCTACATCTTCTTGATATTTCAGCCTGCTTCATAATTTCTTGCCAGGTCATCTCAGAAACCACAATGTTTGGAAAAAGCTAAACATTTAATACTAATCAGTGCCTACAGATAGACAGTAAATATAGACAGACATGAATAAATTTCAAGTTCTATATATTTGCAGTGATTAGAATCAAGTTTAAATTGCTGGACTTCTACAGCAGTCTATCTCCTACCATTTCTTTCCCATACATTTTATTTCCCTATGCCAAAAGCCAGAAATCTTTATGAACAGGAGTTTATCCTATGGTACAGTCTGTTCTAGCAGGAAGTTTTACGCCACCCTGGCTTCCTGTAGTATCTGAAAGGAAATTATAGCATCTTGTCTAGAGTTAGCAGTAATTTCAACCACTGGATTGCACTCCCAGTTCAGTAAGAAGTTTTTTAACCTCTAAGCCTTTTGATTATGTGATAGTGCTCGACATTCGCAATACATCAATTATAGACGGATACATTAACACAAGGTGTATTTTCGGGGACTGATACAGTGTAAATGAAAGATATGCCTATTTCATTTATGTTGCAAAATTACCTCTTATGTAACTAGAAACATCATTAGAACTGATGGCACAGGAACACTCTAATTCTCTCTGACTCGAGAGAAGAGCAAACTTGCATTTTCTCATGCCATTAAAACTCTAACTGCTGCAGAACAACCACACAACCGCAAGCTTTTGTAGGCAAGCTTAACAGCATGCCATGTTATGCAAGCAGAATTGGAGGCTATTTTTACGAGTTCACGTTTTATGCTGCCCTTTTGCATTTTTTTTTTCCTGTGGCATTTCCAACATCTGAAGGGTACAATCTTTTCTAAAGCATGATACACCTGTCGGACCTCAAGAGAACGTTTCACCAAGTTATGTTACACAAGCACTTATGGACAGTAAGGCTTGTTTAGGTCCTGAATACATCACAAAAAGGAGCACAAATCTCTGCCAAAAGTAATGCTTTCCTGGATGTCCGAATAAAAGAACCGATCCGCTGTTTTGAAGGCGAGCTCCTGAAGCTCCTAGCAACATGAACGAGATAATGAGTGTGACACCAGAATTAATATAAATTGAAAAAAAACCCGCACTGCCCCCCCCCCTTGTGCACTCAAGGTTAACCACAGAGAGAGTAATTTCTAAAACAATTTCCCTGTTGCCAATTATATGGGACATGAGGAACAGAGCACCATCTCACAACACTACAGCAGACTAAAATCCATTTTTTTCCCCTCCAACACTTAAGTGCTTTTTTTAAAAAAAAAATAAAAAAATCTTCTCCTCGATTCATCCCCCACAAGAATATAATTATGTTAAAGGAAAATAGATTGCCAGGAGCCGTGAATGTCTTTGGATAGCTGCCATAACTTTATCTGTAGATCTTCACAAAGACCTACTCCCACATGAATCACTTCTGGAGAGAGAAAGGGTGGAGGTGGGTCACAGGAAACCAGGACGCATAGAGGAAAGAAGCGCTTCCCAGCCATATTTATTTTTATTTTATCTGGTTTGAAGTCTTTCAAGAGAGAAAAAGTTTCTTTATTTTACAAATATTTCTTTTCCTCTTTGATCAGCAGCCACAAGATTTCCCGAATTCACAAAAGGTGGAGGCTGTGCCCGGGCTGGCCCTGCGTGCGTGATTGCTTTGAGGTGTGTGTACAATCGCGCTGCTGGCAGGGGGACTCGAAAGCTAACAAAGGAGAGAATGGTCTATCCGAAGATTTATTAGCCCAGACTCCTCTTAATTCCCAGTGACAGCCAGAGCAGCTATATGTCTCCTCTCGCTAGAAAGGAATCCAAGTCCAATGCCTAAACGGCAAAAATACTTGCGTTACACTGAGTGAGCTTTAATTCTCCAGTTCTCATATTAGTGTTGAGAATTTTATTCTAATATGGATGTATGAATTCAGAACCTGCAAGTGGTATCATGGATCTTATTGTTGCCAGTCTTTTATCAAGTAACAGACTTTGATCAACCCTTTAAGAACGAACTGAAATGTAACCTTCGTTTCTTCCGACCCCTCTCCTCTCTCAGGGTATTGTGATTCAAAGAAATTATAACTTGCTAAGACTAATTAGTGGCTTGAGTGAGGCATACAGATCCCTCGTTCCTCTGCAAGCTCCCTTCTCTAATGCTGGTTTCCTTAACTGTTGCACTGAAGACTTAGTTTCAGGCTCCAAAGCTGAGTTCTCATTAGTAACCTGCGAGAACAGTACAGAAGCCAAGCAACAGTGTCCAAAAAAAGTCTCAGAGCTTTAACAAAATGAACCGGAAATACTGAAATTAAACGATGAGCTAATCCAGCAAACTGCCAGCTGCGTGATGTAGTTTAGAAGATCAAATGTAGGAAATTAGAGTTACAGGCACTTTGCGCTGGAACTTCAATAAGAACTCAAGTTTTTAAGGTTATCCGTGTTGGCATCTAAGATCATGCGTCCTCTTTCTACATCAGACATAGCCAGACTTGATATATAGCAAACGATGCTGTTTTATGACTCTAACTGGGCCAAAAGCAGCTTTTAATAAGCTAGCCTGTATTCTGGCTTTCTAAGAAAGCTAGATAGCGGGATGCAGCAGTTCTCTCCATTTTTGCAGCTCATTTTAGCTGAACATCCATCACTGGTTTTTGAAAGTAAAAATTAAAGTGGCATATTGTACATCTGACGTCAATTAAGAAGTGCAAATTTAGAGCAACGTTCATGGCAAAAGTAGCATAGCTGCAGTACACAACCATTTTGCCTATAAAATTAGATACCGCAGGCCAAAATCTCAGCTTGTATAAACTGACAAATCCCCACAGTGACATTGGACCACATTTGAATTATCAAGCGATGCTTTATCACACCACAGTAACTGCATCGTGAAGGTCGGTTTCTGAAACATCAAGAGATTGATCTTTGCCATAGATATGTGACCATGCTTGCAGAGTAGTTGGTTTTGTAATACAAATATACACGTTCATGTAACTGAATATTAGGAGCCCAAAAATATTAAGGCACTGGGTTAGGTGTATTTGAGATGAATTGTTTGAAAATAAAAGGATTTGTATCTAAAAGGAAGCAGCCCTGTCAAGGTTGTTCTAATACATCAGAGGTCTTTGCATTTTCTTACTTTCTCTATATTGTACCTATGATCATTGCCAATTTATTGAGCGGAAACTGAGCTTGTTACTCTGCAGTTATTTTGCACTGTAAAATTTAATGAGTTATTTAATTTCTAACATTATAAAATCATTTTGGATTGATAAAACCTGTCCTGTTTAAAAATCCTAATTCATCCCCCTCTATCTTCAGCTGCTTCCAACCCTAACCCAGATTTTCATGTTTCCTAACTGTTTTTCAAGCCTGGGTTACCAAACCCCACAGCATTATTTATTCTCTCATAGTTCCTTTGGTTTCAACATGTTTTATATTCAAGAGCTTCAGAAACCAGAGGGTACCTGTAATGGCATGCTCCTTTATTGTTAGCATGTGTGCTCAGCTATTAGTGATACGATTTCAGATCCTAGAATAAACAGGAGCGCTCAAGTACAGCTTTATTTTCAACAAAGCTTTTGGACTCCACTGGCCGCGCTGTCATTAGGTACCACAAGCTGATTTAGTGCCCGGACTCTAACTTCTTAGGCTCCTTGGACAGTGTAAAACACAGAACCGTGAGTTCTGCCAATGAACCACTACGTGGTCCCGGCCAAGGCCCCTCTGGCCACCTGTGAGGGACGTTTACAATCTGCAGCACCAGGCAAAACCAACTTCCCTAAGACTCTGTATCTACAAAAAGGAAAAAGAAGTATTTAGGACACCTGCTTTCAAAGTACTTTGAAAACAAGTGATAAACAGAATTTTTCTTGTAGTTCAGAAGACAGGCCTAAAAATGCTTTGACCTTTCTCTCTGGCTTTAGATATCCTCTACTTGCATTTTAACCCCATCTGACTGTGCATACCGGTTAACTGCAGCTTCCCTGCAGTTCTCTCACGCAGCTTGCCGCTATGTCAGCGCTTCTTGTGTATTCTAAATCTAAGAAGATACAGCCAGAAGCCTGAGCCCTGACTTGCTCTATTCAAGGAATCAGATGTTAGTATCAAAGAAAACACATGGAAAAAAACAAATGAGTCCTTATGGCCTAGATCACAGCTCTGTGTTATTTTGATCCTGGTTTCTGTGTGCCTCCTACAATCAGTTTCAAGTCAACCTTCTTTTAATACTGCAAGAGAAAATGCCAAATACACATGTAACCTCTGATCTCTAGATGCTGAGCAAGAGCACTATAATCCTAAGGTTTTATGAAATCACTTAATCTTAGTATTTACTACATTTCAAAAGAAGTGTTTGAAGAGCAGCGGAAAGGAGAAAGTGGAGAATGTGGTATCTTTTTTATTATGATACAGAACACTTCAAAACTATTTTGTCTGGGTCATGCTATCTCTAACTCCAGCACAAGCACACCTTGTTTAAAATACCTCTGGCAATAGCTTTCCAATTACTGCTTCCCCAAAAGCAACACTTCAATGGCAGGGGATGACTTTGTTTAGCCTTCTCCTGGGCTAGTTCAAAGGATAGTTATCTGAACCAGCAGACGAAATCCTGCCATGTCCAGCATGTTCACACTTCCCACCAAGCAACGCTGCGTGGTACAAAGGGCACAGACATGCATATGTGTGTCTGTAACTGTAGGGTATACATAGCATTAAATTCCAAAACATTTTTCATGAAGAAAAATAAGAAAAAAATAATACGAAGAAATAGCAGCATTGAACCTTGCGTAAGTACAGGTCACAAAGAGCTTTTATTATTAAACTCTTAAACCACATACGTCATCCATTTTGTTATTCGCTTGCAATATAAACTAAAATTTACCAGGTGCACGTAGGGTAGGTTAGGAAATAGGTTTTGTGGAAGTTAAGAGCTAGACGGCAGCTTTTCAAGATCTGTCTTTACTGTTGCTACTAAGCTAACAAAAATTTACTGTCGCCTGAGATTGAGAGTTTCCTTCTGATATTTGATGTCTTTATGCCAGTATGGACAATTCAGCTAGACAATACAGTACTTGTGCTCTAGGTCTGTACGCAGGTTATGTCTATATGCAGGTTATATCTATACAGCCTTTTACACACAATTTTAGAAGGCATTTCTGAAAAACATGTCATCAGAAGCTTGGCTAATTATTTTATTTCTATATGGCTAATCAGCTCTCTAAAATAACTTGTGCTATTTTAGAAATATTTGGTGCTTGAAATTAAATTTCAGACAACTGCAACTGTGAGAAGATCTGCCCGAGCCTCGAAGCAGGCAGGGAAAAGAGAAGAACGAGAGGCGATGGGGTACTGGGGAAGGAGAGGAAGCATGAGAGACCTGCGCAGCCAAGAGAAGGCTGTATGCAAGCTTCTTGTTGTGTTGTCCCTACTGCTGCCAAACAAGGGCAGGAATGGGGAGAGGTTGTGTTGTTTGCTTTAAATAAATAACCTGCAGGTTTATGCGTGAACGCAGGGTAGGAATAAAATAAATAACTCCCTCAAATGTCTATATGTCTTTTTGCCTTCAGTGCATCTAGAGACTGGGTTTTTTTGTTTCATTTTAGATGTAATGGATCAACAAGCAAAAAGAAAAACAAACCCAAAAAACCCCCCAAACAAACAAACAAAAAATGAACAAAAGGGCAGAAAATGCTGAAGTTCTCGGATGTGCCCTTTACAGCAGACACGGTGCTTTGACTTACCGGACTCCCGTGTACGACCTCTCACTACTTCGCTCCATGGTCCTGCCCCGATGGCATTGAAAGCCTGGATCTGCAGTTCATACTCTGTCCACTCCTCCAGATCTTCAATTGTGTACTCTCGTTCCAATCGGTCATTAATAACCTTCATCAGGGTGGGAGACTGCAGATCCACACGCCAGAACTTTATCCTGTACCCCACTGACTCTGGATTGCCATTATACTGTGTGTCAGGGAGGGGCTGGCAAACGACAAAGAAAAGCACAGTATTCCTATACAGAACACATTGCCAGGGCTTTCCAAACTACATCACTAAGGCCGTCTGAACTCATATAAGGCCACAGGAAGGCAAAAAAGATCAAGAGGTTGATTTTCTCTTTTATTTATGTTTCACGAGCTCTAAATTTCTGTGTTGCTTGAAATTTTCTTTTATTTTTTACCTTAAGTTTGAACCAAATAGATATGCTCACAGAACTATGCCATTTGCTGTGGGTGGATCAGCAGAGATGCTATGAATACAATATATTTCAGAGCTTTGTGATTAATTATGGAAATGAATGATAAATTGCTGAAGCATGTGACAAATTCATTTATCGTACTTTTTTTACTGACTCTCTGCCTACTCATTTATCAGCAGAGATTTATTCTAGTATTCTAACTCCCCAAGCAATTTCAGAGATTAAAATATGAAATAATTAGCCTACTTCATGAAGTTTAGAGTTTTTCCCCATAAAACTAACTACACGATGCCACGGATGGCTGAGATTCAGTTCTGAATCACCGGGCAAGTTTGACACACATTAACATTTCACAGCTTAGAAGACTGTATCCTGCAGGCAAGCAGGGCTAGAAATGTGACCCTTATTCTGTAGGAAGGAAGGAAGGAATTCCCAGCTTCCAGGGGGACACAGATTCACCTGCAGGTCTTGAGAAAAGAAAAAGATTAAACACTTTCAAATACTGATGTTACTAAGCATGAAAAAGGTGTATCGGGTCATTTTTAGCTGCGTCTGTTGCTCCACCTGAACCCTGCACAGTTCGGCTCATGAAAAACAGGCTTCCAGGTAGCACAGCAAGGAAACAAAATCTTAGAAATGTTTTAAAGTCTCTTAAGACAACCTTGAGTTAATTTTGATGCAAGGTATGTGGGTCTGGATATAGTACCAAAGGTTTAACAACGTGGGCACGCTATTCACATGGTAAAGCCACGAACGAGTTATGTGGGTCCTGTCAAATGAACTGCAATGGCTTTTCTATGGATCGTGAGGTGACACCTTCCAAGTTTGATATTCTGGTCTTTCAAGGCTCAGAATGAAGTGCAGCGTCCCACTGAGAAACTGGAATTATTCCTTTCTGATGGGAGAAAACTCCTTTTGTTTCTAGCCCGATTTTGACTTTCAGCCATAATGAGCTTATGCGTGGAAAAGCTAACATTTGGGCAAAAGGAAACCTGTGCTTCATCAACTTCACACCACAGTAACCCCAGTAGAAAATTCTGCCTAACAGGGGAGAAGAAAAAGCATTCTGGAGCAGGTTAATTGCCAAGCAAATCCCGACGTGGCAACTCTGCAGGTAGCCGAGACAGTCAAAGGGGCACAACAATGTCATCAATCACTGCATCTTCGCAATTAATCATTTCTTTCTACGTTTTATCACGTAACTCCACACCCTTGCACATAAATATAATCTTCCTAGGGGAGTGTGATGTGCAAACTTTGCTGCCGTTGAGGAGGCACAGCTGTTCGGTACCTGCAGGAAGCTTGCCAATGGCCAGGGTGCATCTTCTGGGGACTGTTTTGTACACAGCAAACAACTGAGCCCTAGGAAACTGCAAATTGCCTCAAGTATTATATTCCTGTCCCACACGTTGACCCAGGCTGCGGTACTAGCGAGTCTCAAAATCCAAGGTTTTACACACAGGCATATATTCCCCCGACGAAGTGGCGGAAATAGTGGCAGTAGGCAATTTACGTGATTAATAAGGCACTTAAGGTAAGTCTCAGATTTCAGACTATTCTGAAAAAGGAAATAACGTTGCTGTTACTCCCCTAGGCTGAACGCAAGGAAAAGGCACTCCGGAGCCCTGGCCTGACCCCCGGGGGAAGCGGCCTCGCCCCAAGCCCCAGCACCCGGTCCCCCCCCGCCCCGTCCCCCCTTCCTCCTCGCCAGCTCACCACCCATCGCAGCCACAGGCTGGTCTCGCTGGCCGTGCGCACGGTCACGCTGCCGGGGGCTACGTCTGGGGGAGCCTGCAGCGTCTGGATGACACGGGAGGGCTGGCTGAGCGGGCTGGGGCCCACCACGTTCACCTGCCGCATCCGGAACCTGGAGCGGAGGAAAGATGCAGTGCGTGCTGTGACAGCTCAGAGAATGGTACCTCTCTTTCCAGAACAGGGAAAAAGATGGAAAAATACACATTAGGTCTTTCTAAACGTTGCACAAAGGTCGTTGCGTGCAGGTCCCCTTTGTATTCACTGCTGAATGCTTTATGGTAACCGCTTTCAGATCCTCTCAGGTATTAAAAAAATGAAAATGAGATTAGCTTAGGGTCTATTAGAAACTTAGGTATTTGTGTGAGAAATTTATGTTAATTATACCAAGCCTGATGAGCTTATGCTAGCAGTAAGTGATTTTCTCTTACGATGCTTGTACAATACATTCAGAAAGGTATTAAAATATCAAACTTTGGATATTCTCATTCCCTGTCAATATAAAAAATATACTAGTGCTAACATTTCCCCTCAATTACTGGTTGAAAGAAGCTGATTTATCCCTGTGCTGCATTTTCAGTCTTCCTGCACAAGAAAGATTAAGTTATTTAATATGGATATGCGTCTTTAAAAAAATACCCTGTCTGCTTGAAACCACCTCTTCTACAATAGAAATCCCTACTGGGTCACAAAAGATTTAGAGAAATCTTTTTTTCAGGAAGCACAAAATAATTAAGATGTGCTCTACACTTCAGATACTCTCACCCGTCACAAGCAATTAGAGGCATCCAGCACTTGCACATTAATACATGACCTGTTCATACTAAACACTTGATTTTTGGACCTAATGACTGAGCTTGGGAAAAGGGTGAGCTAGTCAACATAGCAGTGTTTATTTATCTGCTCTGATTTCTCTAGAAAATGCATCAAAGGAAACACATTAAACAAACACTGTCCTTGATTTCACTCTCAAACATCGGCACAAAATATAGACAAGCAGCTGGCCGATGAAGATGTGGTTTGATAATTAGCTCTCACGATGTATTTCCTCACTGAGCAACAACTAAAGCTGACTAGAGGACAACAAATCCATTTGGCAACAACCTTCTAGGTTTCAAAAAATTGTATAAAATTGCTCTACACTGAAACAAAACCAAAAAAGCTTGTATCTGTGCATGCATGAGGGAAGAAAATCTGGCAAAATTCAAGGAGCTGCTTTATGATGAAAAAAATCGGAGGAGAACTGGAAGTGTGCAAGATCCCAGCATAACTGGGATCCTTCCAGAATTCAATGCATACAAGAGAGAAATGAGATGTAGCAGTAAAATAAACCCAAGAGTTTAAGAACAGAAAAAAAAATGACCACCCCAAATTCCTCATATACTTCCTCATTATTTTTTATCCCAAAGACATTTCTCCACACACCTCCTAGGTGTGCAAGTCTTCCTTATTTTGCATGGGCACTGAACACTGAACTCTGAACTCTGGTATGACCCGCGCTTTACTATTCACCTCTGCCTTTTCAGCTTTAAGGATCCACCCGTACGAGGAGAGCAAAATCTTCTCAACCTGACGATCGTTTTCTTAAACCTCTGCACCAGAAATCTCTGCTCAAGCTCAAAAAATTTCAAAGAGCTTTTAGTAAAATTTTTAGCTCTTGAGGATGAGGTGTAAAACACTTCAGTGGAGAGTTTGTGAGAAATTCAGTATGTTCCTAGGCTTCTGACTAAGGGAAGGAAATTAGCATACCAGCACTGAATTAGTTGTAAACTACATGAGCTTTACTTGATTGCACCTACTACTAGCTCACAACACCACATGGGCTAGCTAATAGGCCCTTCAGCCAGCACAAAATGGACAAGTTTCTAGTAAGCTGATTTAACACTTGCCGCTATATATCCTTGCAACCAGTCTTTACATTAGCAAGCTATTTCATGAAAGTATTTTTCATTAGGATTGAGTACCTCAAATTCTCAAGTCTTGTCTATACTAAAGCAACACATCACTTGAATTGAATTGATTTAGAAATCAATCTCATTTAACTGGGGTGCACCCATAACGTAGATTCACTTCAATCAGTTTAAGCACTGCATATATCTATTAAGCTTAACATGGTAAATTCTTATAAACAAAGGTTTCATCTAACTGCTGTTACCAAATTAAGCTAAATCAATAAAACAATGCTTAAACTGATGTAAATATGTAATTACAAGTTTGCACCGGTTTAACTACAATTGATTTGTCACTGACTGATGTTACACTGGTGCACCCTTTAGATGAGGGAAGTCGCAGGGTATCAGTAAAAGCATTTCACTGTGCGCCTGGATTTCCTTTTAATGTTACAAACTGTATTGTGTGTAAATTACAATTAACAATATCAGACAAGTAATTTTAAGCGTAAACTATGAAAACGGCAAACCTTTTCCCTTTTGTTCAGATTATAAAACACAGCCAGCTGTTTCTGATTAGGAAAGCTGTTCCATGCTGCTATTTACTCATTTTTTTCATGCTGCAGCTAATTACCTGCTGTTCTTACCTGTAATGAGTGTAAGGAGTAAGGTTCGGTACCTCCAGCATCTGAGCATCAGGTTCATTCTCCACCTCACGAAGACTCACCCACTCTTCTTCATCACCCAGTACACCAACCTGTATGTGAGAAAGGTAAGAAGGAATACAAAGCCAACTATATACACACACATATATAAAATTATATCTATAACCTCTTTTGCAATGTGTGTCATCACAGCAGTAGAAGGACAAATGCTTTTAAATACACATTATACAGTTAATATTAATTTTTGTATGACAAGGCACTGGTTATTTGTAAAGCGACGACACAGCCAAGTTAGCCAAGTATCCTTGTACCTGTTGGGACTTCACTGGGATCCTCTAATGAGATCTATTCCAGAAAAACACCATGAGAGCGCTAATACCCTGTTCAATCTCGCTGCCACAATACAAAAGTATCAAGTAGTAATATAACAAAATGAAAAATAGCCTTGATAATAACTCGCAGGAACTGATGCATACTAAGTAAGTCTCAATGGAGGCAAAATGCCACAGAAATGAAGACAGAGAAACAAGAACAAAGTCAAAAAACAAAAGTGTTTTAACCTCATCTGCTGTTCTGCACTTGGACCAGACTTTTCCATGTGCAATCCTTTGTATTAATTAATCACATGTTGCCCAACATAGTCCCTCAGCTACGGCAGTGTTAGAAGGGACGAAATGGTGACGAGAATGGAGAGTGTTACTTTCCATGCAGCCTTCTGGACATAAAATGAAGATGAATCAGGACTTAAAAGGAAGTCAACAAGGCATGATAGAAAGGCAGGGTCTGAGCCTGGACCCTGGAAGATGGCAGCATCAGCAGGCAGGGCTGTGTGCAATAAGAGCCACAAAAGGAGTGTGGAGAACGAGACAGAAGAGAGGGGGTAGACGGCTGAGCTTCTCTTCGGAGATTCGCAAGCGCTGAAACACAGGGGATCTTAGACAAGGCTCCCTGATACAATTCCCTAGCACTGTGCACGTTTCCTGTGGTGTTTCGACCCTACCACGAAGGGCAGTACCTGCAGTCCAACTCCCTCACCCTACCCTGGTATCCGCAATCACAGGCTGCAGGATACCGGACGGTACACAGGCAGCTATTCCCTTTAGCGTCTTTTTACAGACTTCATATCCACGAAGATGCCTAATCCTTTTTTAACCTACTGACACTATCTCCTCCCACAGACTGCTGTGGCAACAAATTCCAGAAGCTCACAACCCACTGTGTAAAGAGTTATTTCCTTTAATCTTTTTTAAACAGATCCCTTACAAGTTTCGTATACTAGTTACAGCCATAGACACTGTCAAAGCACTGAATAGGCAACGTAGCCCAAAGTATCTAGCATGCCCAAGTACTTCAAATAGAAAATTAGGTTTCATTCACTCCTCTTCTCTCCCCCCCACCCCCACTTCAGGAGAAGCAGCCTGATTTATTTATAGATGTTTTAGTTCTTTGCTCACCCAGGACTTATGTGCTGCATATTTATGTTTGTGCATGAAGAAATGACACAAGGAAAATTAGGCCAAAGAACTAAGTTCTGCATTGCACCGTGAAAAGAAGCCTCTGTGATCTTCCTAGCAGAGGACTGCTTTCACGGAGGGATGTGGTTGCACAGGTCTTGATGGGCCTTTCAGTCTTGCTGGTTATCAAGGACACTGCCACACACCAAACAACATATAAAATAGATGTCAGTGAAGATTATGAGCCTTTTAAAATTCCCAGTTCCAAGTGAGCTCCATAAATTTTAGTAAAGTCCATGGATGAAGAAGCTTCAAGGAAGCAACCTGAGACAGGTCTGCATGGTAAAACTTAACAGCCCTAAACTGAACCCAGAGAACAAAGAGATGATAAAGAGAATTTTAAAAAAAATACCTACATGAACAAAGAAAGGAAGAGAAGATGGATTTCAGTCAAAGAAACAGAGAACACTTTTTATTAAAAGAGGTTTTGATTAATACTATAGAAAGTCTACAGTAAATGCTTATTTTTGCAAAACTCCTTGCTCTTAGCAGCATCACATCAAAGTGCTGCAGTAATTGTATAGCAACAATCCACAGTGCTTTGGAGGCTGCAAATAATCTCCAGTAGTGAGGTTGTCGTCTTTTTGTATTCTAAGAACAGTAAGAGCTTTTTAAAATATTTCTTGCATAGGGGGGAAAAAAAAAAAAAAAAGACCACAGGTTTCAATTGCTATGCAGCAGCAGGCAGGTCATTAATACACATTAAGGACCACATGGTTCAGACCCAGAGGCCCACAGGGCTGCGAACAATTGACATTGACTCAAGCTTGAGAGGTGTCCAAAAGCCGCTGCCTGTTTTGCAGCTAGACATTTACCAGCTGGTTGCAAAGGTGGAAATATTAAGGATCTTTTACTGACTGAGAAGCCGCAAAAGCTTCTATGCGCCCAGGACTACGGCAAGCCCCTCAAAAGCTCTTCCAGGAGGCAGCTTTCTGGTTGTGAATGCTCTCCCTGGTAGGAATGACGGGTGCAGCCTGTGATGAAATGGCAGACGCCAACCAAGACCGGCATGTTAGTTGTTCCCAAGTTCAGGAGCCAGCTGGTAAACAAGGTGGCCACTACCTATATCGGGAGGTGGGGGACCCCGGGCAAAGCAGTCGGGCAGACAGTCCCAATTAACTGCCTGTAGACTCATTTTCTGCTGAAAGGTAGTGACAGAGAGGCAGCAAAAAAAAAATCAAGCACCAGCATAGCTCTGTGGTTCTGCAAAAGATTTCAAGAAAAATAGATCGGGAATTTGCTTTAGGTAGAATAATACCTTGTAATGTTCCCAGGATCTGTTGCCAGCATTTGGGAAAACAACTCAAAGTGTTAGATCTTCTACTGAAATCAGTAGTATATTTTAAGAGAGTGCTGCCTGTCTGGGGAGCTTTTCCAAAGTAAGAGGACTGAAGGGTGAACGGCTGTAGGATAGCTTGGGTGGACAGCCTGGGGACTTCTGCATGACCTCTGACTTGCGCAGCCAAGCAATTCGAGGTCAATGTTACTCAAAACAAGTTTCATTTATTTAGCAATAAACTCAGAAATGAGTCTTGGAAGAGAACCTTCAGTGATGGACTTCTGTATTTTTAACTTCCGCGAGAGCTACAGTAGATTCCAAGTTTCAGGCTCTTGAAGGAAAAGGAAATTATTTTTGCTGAAACACTCTGATGTCAGATCAGAGAAAACGTATCAGTTTCAAGAATCAGCGTACAAAGGGATTCCCACAGGGCAAAAAGAACTACGGGCAGTGGTAAGGATAAAAGAGTCCTTTGAGGGGCAAGAGAGTCCACTATGAGCTGCTCTGCAAAAAATAAATTTAGAGGCTTCTTTCTTGTAGCTGTTTTTTGGGTAACAGTGTATGCAAACTTCAGAAAAGGATTATGTTTGTTGACAGATGCACACGTATTCATGTGTGCATTGTTTCAGGAGGCCAATGAGACCATCAACTGCTTTTCTGCTATTGTCGGCATAAAAACTCCTTAAGAAATGCACTCTGTATCTTAACAGTTCTCTGTACAATAGGGCCACCATACCCAGGAGGCCCCAGAACTGCCACAGTAAACCCACCGATGTCCACCGAGACATTTCATATAATTCTCAATAACGATCAGCCATCACAAGTTAGCACATATTCATTCCCATCTCTTGGCTGTTCCCAAGACATTACATTCAATAAAAGGGCATATTCATTTATTATTACAGAAATGAGACAGTATAAAACAATATTGGAAGTGATGTCGGAACCCTTTACTTCTCTGTGCATTAGTTCCTCCATTTCTAAAAAGGAAAATGTTACATATTTTATAAAGTGACTTAACATTTTCTGACGGAATGCACTATAAAAGCAAAGTTGCAGAATTTTGACCTAAAAGAAACAAAAAATAATTACAATTTGGAATTTAAAAAAAAAAAAAATCATTCTCTGCGATATTTTGTATAAGACAGTAATGCTTCCAAAAGTTCGAACAGTTATGAAGTACTAACTGCAGGAAAGGAAAACACAATGTTTCTGTACATTATAGAGGTACCTTGTGTTCTACTATAGTTCAAGATATGTCAGAGTTTTCATTATAGAGGTCCATAACTCACACATTTGAAATCACTTTGGAAGAAGTTTGGTTCACAGGATGTCAGCCTGGGTGCAATTTTTTTTCTTACGAAATCCTTAAATCGATTCAGCCATTTTTGATTTAAAGATTGGCAACAGCATAAAATTGTCAGAGTTTCAGACACTTATTTACCAGCTCCAAAGTAAAAACGACACCAAGAGAATCACCTCGTACAGTGGATGAATCCTATCTGGGTCACTGACTTAACTCACAAAACCAGATAAATTCACAGTTGAAGTTACAACGTCTTTTCCCAACTCACAGCTTTACAAGCAAATACAGCGATAATACTTTAAAGGTTTTACTACTTTGAAACGCTGCTCACCATGATATTCATACAAAATCTCTAAAACCAGCGGAAAGGCTTTAAGCAAAAACTCTCTCTGTTAGCCCATATACTCATGGCCGCATGACTTGCAATACCTCTTCGTAAGCGGCCTTCAGCCGTTCTACAGGTTTTCTGCTGTCTGCACAAGAACATCAATCACAAGAAAAACACACCAAACTTGGCAGAAGTTAGCCCAGCTTTTCTCATCAGCCACTGGAAAGCCTGATGCTGTGGACCGAGCACCCACCGAGGCACAGTCACGATGATGTCATTTATGTACTTCTGACAAACCCCCCAGGAAAAATCCAGCGTGAGAAAAATAAGCTGAAACTGGATTGCGGCAGGTAGAGGGTGCAAACATGAAACCATGTGAACAACAGCAGGGATTCAAAGTCTTTCTTGGTTGCAAACTGCCAGAAAAAATGTCTTGAACATACATTCTAACTGCATCTGAGAGTACAGGAATGATTGGAAGGATTTACTGAAGTTCTTTGAGGATGAACATGTTACCTGTGAATGTCAATGCCACAAGACATTTACTGCTGGTCCCTCTGAACAAGTATCAGCAGAACCTTTACATTACATTAGACCCTCTTCTCTTTAGATTATACTGTATATAATGGAAAAACAACATTAAATATTTTTTAAATAGCATTGGTACATTTTTGTAGTCTCTGTTTGGAAATCCGGTTTCCTCCAGTCCTCTGAGTCTAGATGGAAGATAGAAAAAAACCAGCCTAGTGATTTTTAAGAAATCCCTTCAGAAGTACAGAATGTAGCTTCACTAGAAACACAGAAATGGGATTTTTAACGCTTGATATTTCAGTATTTACCAACACTAAAATCTTAAAGAACTGATTCTCCTCTCATGTTCATTGACATAATTGAGAATTAGTTCCACAGTGGCTCCCGTGAATTTACACCCCAGCACAAAAAGCAGAAGCCAAGGCCAGATGTACAAAATTTCACATCAACTGGAATTCCCAGCTGTGTTTTTCATCCAAATTGTTCATGAAGTATGAGACTTCAAAAATGGCACTTAGCCAAAATGAAATACTTGGAACATTTTCTGGATCTGCCCTTATCAAGGAAGCTTTCTGCCACATAAAGGAACAAAGAAGAAAACCATTCTGGTGGCAGGTTGTGTGTGTGTGTGTGAATATAATATAGCTGAAGTTTGTTTGTAAGGACTCAGACATTCAGACTAAAGGGAATGTTCCCAGCAGAGATGGAAGAGAAGACGCAATATATAAGGGATGTCCAATGGAAGGCTATCACCCAACTGTACAGAGGGGAACACAGACGAAGTGCACGACAGTACCAAGTATCTGTTGGTTGTGCTTTGTCATGAACCCACCGACAGCAGCAAGTACAGCACAGAGGGAACAGACCGGGGTGAGAGATCGACTGGTACTCCTCCTTCCAGAAGGGATCAGGCTGTACAAGGTCTTAGTAAACCGCAACATATTTTTTGCCAAGCTATTAGCTGTTTTCAGCTACTCTGCACCTTGTTGCAAAACTTTCAGAAAGGCTAATGGTCAAAAAATTTACAAATGGATGGAGATACAGTCCCTGTACCAGCTTGGACAGAATCTTTATTCTCTAATTCAACTGACCAACTGCAACGTACACCAGCACATACAGATTAGTGTTTTATAGTTAAATGTGATCCTATCACTTGGCAATACCACCTATTTTAGAATCATAGTATGCAAAACCACGCCTTAAGTGGCTTTTAATGTAATGCTAAGGCATGAAACACTTAAGAGTGTGATTAAAAGCTGTACATGGGCCAGTGAACGAGAGATCCAGAAGGAAAAAACCCTCCCCATACTTTTGTTTAGAAAATACTGTTGTAGGTTGGGTATAAACACTGCCCTTCAATCTAACAAAGTCCTAAGGAACAATTATGGTTGTCTGTGCTAAAATACAGATGTTGCAACAGTAGTCTGCATCCCAGGGCAGACATATCCCTGCTTAGAACAGACTACAAGAAAGGCATAAACGAACACGGGTGACGCTGGCAGCTGTTTTGAGAAAGCTTGTGTGACTCTGATCACTGCTCCGACTACCATGTTCTCATCCCCTCGCCTTGCAATGGTGCTCTTCTGATCACACACACAGCCTGCACAGAGAGTTGATCTGTCCGAAACGTATTTGTGCTTGGCTGGATCAAGTCTCCCAGCAGCTCCGGGTATGATCACGCCAGAATCGGTGCATGCAGAAGGCAAGAGGAAGAAAATCTTGGTAAGAGTGAAGGGGATGAGGAAAGGGAAGGGGAGCAGGACAATGAGAGTTCTGGTTTAGATTGGCTAAAGGTGCTGTGAAATTACACTTCAAGAGAGAAAGAGAGTTTGAGGGGAGTGCTGGCAGAAAGGGGCTGTGAACAAAGGACTATACACAGCTGTCATCCTGCAAACAGGATTTGCTATATCCTTAAGGCGTCACCAATTTCTCTGCATACCTGAAAAGATTTTTGTTAATCATGTGAGCAAGAATTTTTTTTTTTTTTTTTTAAATTAAATCCACTTGGAACAACATTCCAAAGCTGAACAGTGAGGTATGGTGTAGAAGAAACTTGCAGGGTAGCTGTGGTGAAAAGAAACACCCAGACTCCACAAAGACTTTGGTTGTGCTCCTTCCCCAAATGGAGAAAATCTTCGTGGATTCAGGATCTATCAGAACCACTAACCCCTTGACTTTTCTCGCACCGCATGAGATATTGATGAGGGTTTGTGAACGAGAAAGATCCTCTCTTCCCTCCCTGCACACCAAGAACCTTTCAACCACTATTTGTACCCAGGGCTCTTCAAGGATGCAGATGAACTTCATGGTAATTATTACTGGAGTTTTAAAGCATTCAAATTTATTTCGCTTCAGTGGCGTTCTGCAACTCACAGAATTAACAAATTCCTAGCAATACCAATGTGGTGCTCCAGCATAAAAATGCTTCTCAGAATGTGCCAAGCCACCATATTATAGGATTTCAGTGTTTAATTGCATAATATGCAATAATGTGTATGTAAACGATACAAAATGTACCAACTTGTTCACAACAATCTCACTACCAAGTGAAGTGATTGTATCAACATGTCTAAGTGGTGACGGTGATTTAAGAAGTCCAACATTTGGTCTTAAAAACAGATTATAGTATTTATAAAGATCTGTGGGTGGAAAGGAGGAAGCAAAGCTCATCTGTCAGGAGAACAAATGAGGAATATATAACTCCTCCAAGGCATAATGACAGCAGAAAGATGGATATTGTTTAAAGCTGATGAAGAAGAGAATTCATCCTATTCATATCTAGAGGCCTGGATAGAAAACCTCAGTATATTCCATTACAAGACAGAAAAATACACTCAGTCTCTTGAATAATGGCATCTTTACTGTTCAGTGCAATTCTTTCTATACTTCTGACTCTACGAGATAATAATCCCCAGGTTCTACCTGGTTTGAAAATACACCTAACAGAACCTAAACACAGGTTTCAAATCCTTTTTTAAACAAACGGATGGACTTAAGCTCTGCTGTTATGTGTTGCTTATGATCCATCCGGTGTTCTTCTGAACATAAGTAAAGCTGCTTACAAAAATCCACGTGAATTATTTAAAGGATAAGCTTTCTTACATATACATATATTATATATCATCTTCTTCTTTTGTTCCTTTGAGCAGAAGTTAAGTTACAGCATTCATATGGCCCCTTTCTCACTGCTACTGCACAGACATTTCTCAGCTCAGCCTCTCGAGCTCCCTTGCATTCCAAACTTCCCAGGACCCACTGAACACCTACCACCAGGCCATTTACTGAAGAGCTTTGATTCGAAGTTGGATTACGGGTTTTGTTCAAACAGCAATGCACTATTTAGGCCCATTTTAACCCCTTCGAAACTTCACTGAGAGCTTTCTGTCAGGGACATACCTGGCCTTCGACTACCCACTTGGAGATGGAGGTTTTGCCGTCATACCCCGGCCGGAACTGAAGCGTGGCAGAGCGAGGGCTGATGTTGGAAATCACCAGGTTGGATGGAGCACCTGGAAGCTCTGAAGAAATAGAAATGGTAAATGAGAGGTAGAAACGCTCTTCATCTAGGGCCCAGTAACACAGGTTGACATTCAGTGTTTCAGTATATAAAATACCTTGGGAACAATTATAGAAGAGCAAATAGCTGTGGTTTGGTGTGGGGTTTTTTTTGGTTGTTGTTTTGGTTTTTTTGGTGTTTTTGGGGTTTTTTTTTCCTGGTGCAGAGTATTGCATACAACATTACTGTTTCTGCTGCTCTGAGCACGCATCACATTTTTACAGATCAAACGAGAAAAGAAAGAGCCCATCTACAGAATTACAACTACTATTTTAGAGAAGTTGCACAACTGACAAAGCGTGGTGGCTCAGGGCGAGGAAGGTACTTCCCAGCTCCAGATCTGCCAGTCACTCGCCAAGTTACCTAATTCCACTGTACTTCTGTTTCTCCAGAATTAAATGAAAATAATTTTTACTTACTTCTTGGAGTACATACAACTTTAATATATTAACAACAGAAAAAGACTCAAATTTGGGGGTAGTGTATGGGGAAGATTTTGTGATTCTTATATGGGTTTTAGAGGACATTCCTGATGCCTGAACAAAGTAGATGAATTTTTTTAAATTTCTGTTGCAAATAAAGAGGGTGACCTTCTACGAGGATAAATCCACAGCCCCAATCAGATCTTTGCCTCACATCAGTCAAGCTTACAGCAGCATTTACATTTTCAATATTATCTGAATTACCAACAAAAGCAAGCCCAGGAAAGAGATTAAATATAGACTGTTTAGAATAAATTCCCAATAGTACCTGCATTCGTAAGTAATGTAAATTACTATTATAATCAGTAGTCATTCATAATATTGTACTACGTGCAAATGCAACAGGCAAAAAATGGGCAGCTTTTTAGCATATTTTTCAAGTATGCACGAATACACAATATTCTTGATTTTTACTTCACATTTGTGGGAACTATGATCGATAAACTAACCCTGACCAAGTAGGATAATGCTGTTATCTGGCTAACAACAGGGAGCATGGCATTGATCCAGTCTGCAACTTGTCACAATTACCTATGATTAGGGAAAAGAAAGGCAAACATACTTCAAGACATACAGAAAAGTTCGAAAATACCGGAAAAGGTTAAAACTGGATTACCATCAGTGATGTACAGTAACTGCTCCACTTTGGAAAATTCTACTTCTATAACCTATAAATGAACTGAAACCGCTTGTTCGAGGTATGAACTGGCTTTTTAGTTTGCCTTCTATACTGGATGAGGAAGAGTGGAGAATTTTAAAAACAAAATGCAAAAAGGCTAAGTTTACAGGTGCTCATTTAACACGGTAACTCAGACAACGCAGTACAGGGCTACCTCCTCCCAAACCTTTCTCAGGCCACAACTCCCAAATCTTGTAAATATGATTTTAGTTTCATTATACACGTGTCCTCTCATAGATGACATAAGTTATACTACCTAAAAATGGAAAAACCTTTCCCTTTTAACATCATCCAAACTCTATTTTTCCCCTAAAGCAACACTTTTTGAATTTACTCAGGCTTCATTCTTATGTCACTTTGTAAATGTCAAGAGATTCTGTACTGTATCCACTTTATTACCTTGTCGGTTCCTTCTGCCATCCCTACAACTTTTTTTTGTATTTGTATTAAAGAGCCTCAACTTTCTGGTAATTTCAAATTGCAAGTGTGTTCATGTTAACGTTTTAATCTGTCCTAAAAATTAAATTTAAATTATGTGGTAAAGAATTCTAATGCTTTATTAAAAAAAAACCATTTTTATTATTACTAAACCAAAGTAATTTGTGATCTTTGGACCATGGCAACATGAAGAATCAGCCCATTTTAACTTGTTTCATGCAGTTTCACCAACCTGGGGGCACACCAGAAGAGATGGTGGAGGACGTGACCCATCCGCTCCCTTTTGCGGTCAGAGCTGCCACCTCGATTGTGTAGGTGGTGAGAGATGACAGCCCCGTGATCTTGTACTCCAGCGTCGTGTTGGGTAGCGTGCGGGCAAGACGAGATTCATTCCTGCCATACACCTCCCAGGAGATCTGGTACCCTGAAAAACAATTACACAGAAGTCAGGGGGCCATCATAGCAGTGGTGGGGTCTCGTTTTTCTTCTAAAGCACAGTTGTACAATAACCCAGAGACTGGTAAATACCTGCATCTGCAAGATTTGCTTTGGTCAATGGGGGTATGACTTGTTTCTTACTCTGCTCTACTGTGGTCAACATTTATAAGCAGAAAAAAAACCAAACCAAAACCCAGCTGAAGTAATCATTGGCTAAAATACCCAAGTATTTTTCTAATATTGTTATTTCCATGGGGTATCATCTGCCCATCAGATTACAGATGGGGGAGGACATGGAGTCTCAACAGACTGTCTCTTTTTTCTATGACAATACAGTGCTTGCTATGAAATGTCTAGGAAACCTGGGGATAATCTCACAGAAGGGTGGACTTATGTTCTGTGAACTCTACAAAGCAAATAGGAAGAAACACTGGAAAATATAACATCATCTCACCAGCTGGAATATCTAATTAAAAATCTATATGTGCTTAGTAGGGCTACTCCCTTTCCAGGCTGAAGCAACCTTCACTGCTGTACAACTAGAAATACTTACAAATCTGACAATAACAATCAGGCAGGAACATTGTGGGAATCTTCCAGGAACTGAAAAACTTCTACTCCCCATGGCTTCTTCCTTGCACAAATCCTTTAGCAGGGTGAATCATTATCCTTCCTTTCAAAACCATAATGTAGCCAATGTATTGTCCAAAACTGCACTCACCCTGACCTCCATATTATTCGTCTATCATAACCAGGCTTTCCTTTTTATCACTTCTATAACCATTTGCCTTCCAAGAATTTTTGAAACTTTCTACTGTCTGATTTGCTCAATTTTACCTCTAAATCTGCTTGTCCTCCTCCTGCCCAGTCCCACTTTATTCTCATTTGAACCCATTTGAACCTCACTGTGCCAGTCTCCAGAGAGTGTGTCTGAAAAGTTTGCTTGATTGCAGCTTTCTTTGTGATTTGACTCGGGGGGGGGGGGGGGGGGTGGGGGGGG
>JAVKLA010000061.1:15173245-15194551 GCA_034782735.1 Sagittarius serpentarius | reverse complement strand
CCGCCCCGGGAAAAAAAAAAAACCATATACATAGCTCTTGAATGCCTGCGAAATGGAAGTGAGTGAAAAGGACTAACAGAAAGGAACCCCACTGAGTGAACCGTGCATGAGGCAAGCTGGCTAGAGAAACTCCCTACTGGGTTCCTGTTCCCATCATCTAGGATGAGGAATTCAGACCAGCTGGGGGGCTTGAGGGTTCCCCCCCTCCCCGTTTTTCTTTTTTTTTTTTTTAAAAACATCATAAGCTGATTAACATATACAAATTGACATAGCAAAATACTTTATGGTATTGATCAACGGGGAAACATCATCTCATGAACTAAAAGCATGGTGAGACAAATATTTCTGTGAGAGTTTGAGAGGTGCGAGATGTTATCCTTCCTCCAGCGCTAGCTGCCATGACTGACAGAAATTCCCGTTAGCCTCTTTTTGCATGAAAATGGGCTCAGAGTACTCACATAGTCGCTAATTATGTTTCAGGTGAGGGGGCAGTGGTAAAGAGGGGTGATACTTCAACCATTCCAGCTACACCGTGACCACTCATCTGACTATGCGCTGCCTAGGGGGAGGGGAAGAACTCCAGAACACTCATCTGGAGCCAGTTTTCAGTAAGAGTCTGAACAGGAATTAGTTAAGTCAGTAATTTACCACTATCTCAAAGACACTGTGGTGGTTTTATGTTCTCTGAAAAGGCTCGAGAATCATTTACCAGTGATCAGTTTATGTAGCACAGGGAATATTACAATCTGTATGAAGATTTGACAAAACTTAAGGACTCTATTGCCTTTATTAATAGGGGGCGAACAGAAAGATGGGGGATGACTGTTCACTCCATTCAATGCTCAGTGAAGAGGCATGAAGGAGTTGCAAACAGAACGACCATCACAAACACCCCTTTCTTCCAAAAGCCACGGATACTACATTCGCTCCAGAGGGGGCAATGCGGAAGAATGAGAAGGGAGTCCAAGGAAGGCGCAATTGTGCTTCTCTCCACTTCCCAACAGAGGACACAAAACTAGCAGCCACATCCCCAGCCAGCGGAGTGCCTGTATGCAGCCACGGATGGAGCAGAGGCCGGGCAAGGGCCGCGCTGCGGCTCATCTGTCTGCCCCAGAGCTGCGGATGACCCTGCTACGTCTGCTTGGAACCCTACACATGGGCTGGCAGAGGAATCAGGGAGCATCACCTCGGAGTAAAACAAAAGGGGTTGCTCAAAGCAATACATAACCAGAAGATAAGCAGGGGACTTTTAATGCTCTCCCTATCCGTTTGTTGCTTACAAACAAAAGAAAGTTTCATCCACCGTGCACTGGGCAGTCTTAAGTGATTGAGGTATCTTCTCTCCCATCTAGATAAGCTTTGGATATACATCAACTGTTGGTGATTACTGTCTGAACATTTTATGTTTTCTCCCTTGTGACTATAGGGATGAGACCCAGCTTTCCCACCCATTAGGCACGTAGTCTCTATATATTTATTTACTGAAAAAATGTTCACCAGGAAAAATACTGTGAGTTCACATGCAAATTGAAGAAAAGACAGAGGCAGCATTTACTGTTGGATGTTTCATTCCCGAAAGTATAGTTAAATTCTAGTCATATTAAAAAAAAAAACGCTAACAGAAAATACACACATACGTAGCGAGCAGACACAAAGCCAAACGTAATCATGCATAACAAAAATAGATGAAAAAGCGCTGAAGGAAAGGAACAACATCCACCGTACCCTCAAGTAGCACTTAAGCCACAATGACTGACAGATGGGCAGAACTTTAGGACATGTGGTTGGTAAAAACGTGCTCTCTGTTTTACAGGCACGATCGCTGCCAGAAATGTGCACCGGGGAGTCCAGCCGGCCTGGGCTGAGTGTTTCCTCTGGCTTCGGTGTAAGTGAGAATAGGAGAGGTGCCACAGAGCCTTCCCGTATGCTTTGGCACTACACCCTCTCCACAAAACGCTGCCCAACGGCAACTAGTGACCAGAGGAGTTTCAGAAATAATTTTCGGTCAATCTGGAGTAAATTCTCTACAAGAGAGCAGTACACCCAATCACAAACTGTCCGTCTACATCCAGGTCCTCATAAATCAATGTTTACTGAGAGAACGAGGAAGATACTGAAATTTACAGCAAGAGTAATGGGCAATTTCCCAGAGCAGGCTGGCTGCCGCGCACCACCCTCCGTGCTTTCCTCCTCCGAGCTCTGGTGCACGGAACAAGACGGTCCAGTAAAGATACCAATGAGCAGAAATGATGAATAATTGCCTCCCTAAGCACTCAGATCTCCAAGCAGCCCTCTATAAACCTTAGAGGTACTCAGGCCACGAACAATTTTGCTGTTCTTTTCTTCCACACCGAATGCAATTTGCTTCATTAAGGACGTTTCTTTTTCCTTATAAACTTTGCTGGGCATTTTGACACTGGTGTTTCTTTATGGACAATACAGCTTCTTGAGTTAATTCTTTCTGAAACAATTTGCCCCAAATATAACACGGTCCATGATCGTGCTCCACCAGGTTTCAACCTGTTCCGGGAGGCAGCAGCTTGTTTCTAGCAAAGCGATTCTGCAACACCAAGCATAGCGCTGCTAACTCGTGCTTAACAAGGATGAGTATTACGTCATCTCACTTAGATAGCTAGACTTGGATTTAGGTACCTAAATTTAAGCACTCGGGCTTGAAGGCTTTGGCCATCTTCACTGAATCAATACTGCTCTGCTTTCAGAATCATTAGTTTCTGTTCTCGAACCACTTAGATCAATGCATATTTCAGGAAGGTTACTATGGTATAAAGGCATAAGATGATCTGCGTAAGGACTTCACGTACACTATAAGCAGCACAGAGCACACATGTACAAATGCTGTATGTTACAGATACACAAAGAAAACACTGACAAGTGCAAGTCCCATCAAAATAATTAGAACTGTCAAAGTTAAAACACTTCAGGAAATCAGACTGATAGAACATTTCAATGTTCAGGAGCTAGAAAGTCTGATTTTTTTTTTTTTAACCTCTAAAATGTATTTTGTTTTTACAAATTACAATACGATTTTTTAAAAAAAAAAAAATTAAATATTTCAATGTCAATGCTCCCAAAACAAAATATTTTGATCCATGTGAAATTATATGCTCCCTTCCCAATTATGATTTTTAGCTCCAGTAATTTAAAATTTGGGAGCTTTCTTGCACTCCAAAACCTTGAAAGCCTTTGTTAAAAGGAACGTCCATCCTGTGCAGCTGTAATAGTTTCCCATCTGAAAACAATATTGCCTCTGTTGATAAGAGTTTCTCCTCGACTATTTATAGCTTCCTTTATGAAAAATAATGAAGTTGCTGATGTTGTATCTACACTGGCATACAGTAAATAGATAAATAGCTTGTCAAATGGCAAGCTCATCGAAGAGAAACAAGAGAGTTCTGAACCCTTGTGATGGTTTATATGAAATTAAGTAATGACATGCAAATTCTGTCATGCAGTCCACAGCCAGATCACTTGATCACAGATGAAGGATACTGCTGATTTCAGGGTTAGTCTTGATTGCAAATCTTAGCAATGCCAATCCAGACTTTGCTGCTGTAAACTCCACGTAGGAGCCCCCCACCTTTGAGGCAAAGGCCAAACACTGTCTCACAAGGTTTCAGAAATTTAGTAACACAGGTGGAGGTAATGGAAACTCCATGGGGAGCTGATTTCTAATACACACTGCCTTTTCAGTGACCACAATCATGAGCTGCCAGTAATTGGACCCATACTTTCTACTGTGTGCCCTAGCTGCCATTTCAATTACCCAAAAGAGGGACCAGGAAACCAGCGCTCGCAGTAGCCAGTTCTCCCTAAATGCTCTGTTACGCAAACACTCTTTCACTGCAATGATACATTCCGCTACACACACTTAAAAAAAAAAAAAATAAAGAAAAAAAAGAAAGAAGATGGCATCTGATACTTGCCTGTAATGATGCCATTTTTCTCTACAGGTTCTTGCCAGCTGACCTTGAGAGACGTGTCCAGAATCTCAGTGAAACTCAGGTGTCCCACCGCTCCTGGCTCTGGCAATCAGAAAAGGAAATCTGTTAACAGGAGAACCCCACTTACTTTTGATCTGATTCATGCGGCAAGGTTAGGGCTGAAGAAATAGAACACTGAGCCTGGGCCAAGGGAAGCCTGCTGGAAACATCAGTGAGAGCTGCAGGGGAGACGGGAGAACACAAGGTGTTAAGAAGCACTCTGGCTATCATCACATAAATTATTTTATCCAGTCATCATCCTAACTGTGCAGAGAACTAAAGAGAATGGCAGCAGGAGACTTGCACGCAACTTGTTCTTTGCCTCTCTTCTTGATCTAATCTAATTAGAACAATCAAGCTGGCAGTCCTGGAAGCGATTGCGTTTGCCGTTTTCCCTCAATGACAGCGTGCAGCGTTTACCTGTGCTGCTGTGTGTAGCTTATCCGGCCTTAGGTCTGTAGCAACACCACCAGCATCCCCCTCACCTGGACAGAGCCTTTTGCCTATGCAAGGTCAAAACAAGGACAGAGTCACCGAGCCTCTGCTTGGATAGGTTCTCTCAAAACAACTCTAAAAATGTCCAACATAATGGCAACTGTCTTCTGTAAAATGAATACAAGTGTGTGAAACTTTTAAAGGTTTTTTATGATGTAGCTCAAGAGCTCTTAAAAATTTCAGCTCCCTAGTGTGCAATGAAAGAGTATAAAATGGAATGACTGTCAAGAATATGCCATCCTCCCTCAATTTTGATCTTCAAGGAAGACATCCTGACTGATTTTTGATCCAACGGCTGTTCTGTCTTCAACCGATGTACTGGAAAAAGGAGGTTTTGTTCACTTTATATTCACTGTGCTTCTGTCATTGGATCCCTGCCCGAGTATCCTCCAGCTCCACTGACATCAGCTGGCAATTTCTCGTCTGCAATTTCATATTTTGTTTCCTCTTCACTTTAGTCCAGTTTCTCATTTCCCTCCAGCGATGATAAAAAAAAACCCCAAAGCCTGCCAGCAGGTCGGCTACAACCACATTTGCAATTCTGCAGTCCTAGTGAGGAAAATTTCCAAATCCATTCTGCGATATCTAGTAGTCAAAGCATTACAGAAAGAACTGCTGATCTGGTAGCGACCTCAGGAATACCCAACAAGAGCACAGCAATTATGCACTATTCGGGACCATGTATCTGCAGACGTGCAAACCGCATACTCGCAAAGCTTTACTCCAATTAGCTCCTGCAGTTGGAGTCCAGTTTTAATGTCATAATGAAAAACAGGTGCAGGGTTACTCCAAGCCAGGACACAATGCTTCTGCCTGGATGTCAGATTTTATTCGACCTACAGTTCATCAGCAAACAGATGTTTGCACTACTTTTTTTCTAAAGGATTGTCTAACTTTGCTATACAGACAGAAAATTATCACCTGAGAACATGAATGACAGTCCTTTCAAATCTTTTTTCCCCACCACATAAATCCTGAAGCAACTTAGATTCAATGAGTTCTCCACAAAGATGCATTATACCATCCTGCACTTAATTTCTCAGTCACCATGAAAACTGAGGAAAGCAATTCTGAAGCGGGGGGTGGGGGGAATCCTGCTCATCTCTACTGCTGAGGCTCCTTGCAGCATACAGCTGCATACACCAAGAAATGTTTTAATTGTTTTACAAAATACAAGTGTGGCTTTCTCTTGTTTTATGTTCCATGATGTAATATTCTTGTGTTTAAAATGGCACGTGATCTCAACATTTCCCTGAGATACTCTCAATGTCTTGACTGTGCCCCTTCTCCCACTTTGTGCCAAGTCTTTAAGGCTCATTTCTGCAGCCTTTCCTTCAGCAGAAATATTAATAGTCCCTTTCCTCTTCTCAGCTGATTAATTTTCATGAAATCCTAGAGTCTCTATCTTTGGTTTCTTACTCTTCTGTACTCACTGAAATTAGCCACAAGGTTCAAATGTCGTTGGAGGGAGAAAGACAAATGGACCCAAGACAGACAGTCGAATACATTTACAAACCATGGTTGTCAAAAGCTTCATTCCCTTAGGAAAACAGGCAAAAAAGTTAATACTACACGCAGGAACCTCATGCATGTTTCTCTTTCCTCCATGCCTTTTGCTTTAACCCCAGATAAACAAGTATGAGTTCATGTTAATGGTTCACATATATTTCTGGTAGTTAAATTGTCATCTCTGTGATCTTCTAACAAGCAAAGGTTTAAGTCTACAATCTGCTCTTGGGGCACAGGTCTAGCATGTGGAGGAGACTAACCACAGAAGGAAAATCCATGGGAAAGTATTTAATTTTCTTCATGTTATTTCAAGAGTACCTCATGAAAAATTGGATTAGCACTTTGAGCCTTACTTCTGTGAATGTTAATGACAGTCAGATTTTTCTTTACAGGAACATTAACTAACCTAAAAGATCCCTATTAAGGCAAAGACATGTTTCTAAAAACAATACCTTAATGGATATATTAGACTTTTTTTTATTCTGATTTGGATCTGTAAATGTGCAGCAGTGTTTATGATGCTCCACGACAGGAAGATACTGAAGCACTGGCCAGAGCCAAGATCACTGTGGACGCACAGTTAGCTGTGAGGGCCACTGCAATTTAGTTATCTGCATCAAACACACGCTAGACTTGTTAGTCCCAAATATGTCTTGAGCAAACACTCCCAAAGGGCCACAGAGGCCAAAACATTTTCTGATGCAGAAAATAATTTATATGCTAAACTATCCAGCTCATTTTACTTCATCCTGAGTGCAGTTTTGCAGAATAAAAGTTACTGCACTGTTATGATCCTGGTTCTTTTATACAAACATTTGCAATATAATACAAATACAGACATTTTCAATGTATTGAATAACAGAAGGAAACAATTGTAAATTAATCATTGGCCTCCACAGGAGGTTCCAGTGCTCAGTTCCTAAGAAGATCAATTCACATTTATTTGGATGCCTGAACACGGGTTTAAGAGCATAAGGGTTCACAGACATAAACAACGTGTTGTGTGTTAGCTGAACCTGACTACGAAGCTTTCAGCTTCTGACCAGTGTAAAAAAACTTGTCCAGGTTTAGTCCATAATGAAAATAACATCAAATATTATTCACTTGCCACGGGCTAAAAGAACACACACGGACAACCAGCTGGCTGAGGTCATCGTCTGATGCAAAGTAACTTGACAAGAGATTGCAAACTGACTGTGAACCTGAGGTCAAATTTTAAGCACCCAGATTTGAAACGTCTGACTTTCATATCCAACCAAACAAAATCCGAGCACTGAGATTCTCTACCAGTGCTGACTACTCACTGTCTTCGAGGGTGCGCAGGAGCTGGGGTGTGCTTCGTGGTCCATCGCCAGGTGTGGTGAAACACAGAACTGATGTATAGTAAGTGGTGTATTTCTGCAGGTTGGTGATGCGGCCACTGTGAACACCATGGAAATCTGGCGCAATGGTGACCACAGTCACAGTCTCTGGAGCGTCCGCTGGCCATGCTAGAAGCTAGAAAATTTAAATACAGATGAGCTCTCATTAGAAGTCGTGTCTATTTGGAACTGAAGTATGCTTGGCTGCCAAAACCATCTTAATCCGATTGTAAAAAAACCAAGCAAGGCTGTTAAACTACTGTCAGCTCTGACGCCGGACAGATGGATGTAACACTGTTACTATGATAACTGGAGGGATGTGTGTAATACTCGCTAGTGATGGGGGATATACCGATACCGTGGAGGTACTGCAATTCTCGGTGTCTGCTACTGAGCAACGCCAAAATTATTACAAATTATTATTTGTATGACACGAGTCTTTTGTCTCTCTCTGGGCTGCTCTGACCAGCCTGGACGGTCTCTGCTGCTGAAAGGAAGCTGACGGAAAAAAGTACTTTCAGTGCTATTCTGAGATAAATGTTTTGTCTTATTTTGGGGTTCTTTTAAAGATCCCACTGGCTGGGGAGGTTAGCAGGATAAGGGGAGGGACACACCCACCCCGCACCCCCCCTTCTCCTGCCCCAGGCCCCCCCAGCACCCCACAGACCAGCCCAGCCTAACACACTAAGGGTGTTACAATGTGCAGCGGTTTGGGGATATCCACGCTGTGAACGATTCAAGCAGTTCTGGAACTACAGAAAGAATAGAAAATGGTTGTAAAGACGATTACTACAATTTTCAACACCTGGGTCCCAACAGTTAGACTCCTGAAGACATTTTCATGCATTTAAGATAGCGTGCTTGTCAGATGTGCTTAGTTCTTCCAGGTTTCGTTCATCTTGGTGGACCTTTTGGGTGATCAATATTTTTTACAGGGGAGTACCTTATGGGTAGGTGCCTAAATGAGGACTTAAAAAATTCATTGTTGGCAAATGACTTCAAAATTTTAAAACAATTTTTGAAATCGCCTTAACAGCTTAGGGGTTTAAAGCTTTAAAGTGCTTATGAAATTTTTATTTTGTCCAAAAATCCTTATCATATGGCTTATATAAGCATGTTAAAATTCTAGGCCTTACTCAGTATCTGTGTAAATCGTGCTACTTGTATTGATTTCAGGCTCATAAACATGAATAGATGCCCGAAATTAATGAGCCATATTTGACACATTTAGCCAATGTCTATAGTTTCTGATAATCAGAAAGCACAGTTAGAGGACTATGAGAAGTAATTTTGTTAGGAATATTTCATATTTGAAATTTACAACTTCTTGAAATGCAAATAAATTTCAAAGAAAAGATAAAAATGGAAAATGATTGATGGGATAGTAAGTTTTATTTTCTTTCCTAAATCACCTTTGTGGATTACAATTGGCATTTATAACTCTGGAGGACTGAAATTCTCTTTTTCGAGTACATTTCATTGCACGCTCTTCAGGAAACGTGCAGAAAATACAGGTGAACAATTCAGGGTTTAATCCTTACGAAAAGCAAAGGCCTAGCTTTGACTGCCAGTAATTCATAAATCATACAAAAAACTATGCTATGGAAATAACTGACAGAAATGTTCTCACACAGTCTTTGATACTGCAATTCACAATCCCCATGAGAAACAGAAATGGTAAAGCTGTTGCAATCTACTGCAATCAAAGAAATCTAAAGAAAGAGAAATTTTGATCATTTCAAAAGTTTTCACTGACCACTGACAGGTACAAATTATGTTTTTAGTTATTTTATACAATTGCTAAAGAAACTGAAACATAAATTAGAAGTAGCTATGCGATGAGACTAAGGATCTTTACACTGAAACTCTGTTTGAATAAAACAAAGAATAAAAATCTGAAATATGACTTCTGCAAATCTGACTGAGCTCACCTTGCTTGGACTTGCATCAGAAAATTATAGTGCACTGCAGTCCACTGAGCCCAAAAAGTGCTTTTATTCTCCAGAGCCTGAACAGAAGCCAAGTACTACTTCTGTATTGAGGTTTCAGGATATACTCCTGCAGCCCTGTCAGTCACCTAGTTTTGAGAGCTGATTCTACCTCTAGGAAAAACAGACATACACACCCACATGTATATAGCTGTTCTTTATGAGAAATACATAAATCTGGGCAAAAATACCAAAACACCCATGCATATCTCTGTCTCGGTTTCTCCATCACTTTGAGAAGGACCAAGTGTTCTGAAACATCTTAAATCCACCTACAATCCCTCAATTCACAGCTCGTCTTCTGGACTCCACATCCTTCTCAGCCCACTCAACATTCCTTCACCCAGCACCTTCACCAGCGCCTTCCACCTCCCTGCTCATAATACCTGTCTTCCCTTTTCCCGCTCTGTGATTCCTACAAGATTTCTCTTTGTCCTTTCCATGAATGTTTTTAAACCCTTCATTTATTATGCCCCTACTGCTGAACCATTGAAGGAGTTTCTATTAAGCAGTCCTTCCTGAGAGACAGAAATAAACCACTCCAGCTACCTTCTTAGCATACACTCCACTGGTCAAAGTACCAAACAAGTGCTCTGTAAGCACTCTCTACTCTGCGTACTGTAATAGATATTGCCTGTTGCCCCATCAACAGGGACTTCTCATGCTAAGTCTGTGTCATCAAGCACATTTCATAAATTTTACATTCTTACATCTCCAAATCATCACAGTGGGGAAGTCAAGACAAATATTTAGTGTGATGTCTTGGTTCCTAATGAAATGAATGGGAATTTTGCATTAGAGTAAATAGAAATCTCAAGGTTGATTTTCAGTGGCACAACAACATATCTCCTGTGCTGACTTTCCAAACTGTTTGACATTGAACTGCTTTTTGGCTTTGGAAACTCTCCAGGTAAATGACAAAGGTATTAGGACTTCTAGCCTATGACATAATCCCTTTTCAGAACTTCCAGAAATTGCAAATATTAGGAGTAACAACTGCTCACTTCTCTCTTCATTTTACTCATGTAAGATACTCCTGAAAATACAGTCACTTTGGAGATTCAGAGATTATTAGCTTCAACTTCTAACTGTTATATACCAGGACTGTTAAGGCAAATGTTATTTGAAGTTACAGAAATCTTGTTTCTATTTACCTTGTATCCTTGGTTAATACCATTGATGAACTGTTGGGGTGGAGGGTTCCAGAAGAACTGGATGGTTGTGGAGTTCACAGCTTCGACTTGCACATTCTGCGGTGGAGCTGTAGGCACTGCTCCCAGTCAGCAGGGAGGGACACAGAATAAAAGAGAGCGGAGGAGGGATGAGGGGACAAAAGAGAAAGATGAGCATGGAACCCATCGACTGCCACTCGTGATCACAAAGTAATGACAACCTTGAGAGAAAGATGCGCTTCTTGTGAAACAGTAACCAGTAATGATTTGGAAAGAAGGGTAATTGGGTTAATTTCTCATTCTGTATGGGAGATTCTTTCAAGGGGAGGGGATGAAATGATTTCTGCAGTTTATTATTCCACAGATGACTTTCTCATAAGGACTTGAGACAGAAGCTAGGTAATGATAGGTGAACACATCTCTTTCAATTATCCGTGACTGCACGGAGAATGAACAGTTTCAGAAAGAAATTTCTGGAGTCTCTTAATACCGCACAATTCCCCAGATCAGGCAAGCAAACATGGAGTCCACGCAATTAAAGTTCTAATTGTGAATTATACACTGGCAACAGCATCTGTTTATTATTTACTGCTGCTTAAAGAATTAGGACCAGTCATATCACATGCAGTGAAGATTTTTCTTGGGAATTGGAGATGTTCTCATTTTATCTTGATATGATATTCATTCACGTATATTGAATTGATTATATATATTCCGACTCAATACACCCTCTAATCTACTAAAAGTTACATAAACATTTTATGCCAAGTATTTAATTAGACAGATGTTCTCTCAATACAAAAGAAAGCATGGAACATAAAAGCATACTGCCTTCAAACCACAATAAATAACACCTAAATATTTTGTCATTTAATATAATGTCTCTTTAAATACCTTCCAGGCAATTTCTTCAACTTATTGCTTTAGGATGTTATTTCTATAGTTCTCAGAGGAAAGAATGCTAATACACAGGTCTTTTTTTCTGAAATTACCAAGCTTATAGTAAGTTTAAGAAGAAAACTGCTATTTGAGTATAAAAAATGGACTAATATCCTTTGAATCCTATAAAATAAGTTTAATAAAGGTTAAAATATATTACTATTGACAGCTGTGTGCATTTGTATGCTACAAAAGAGGAACTATCCGCAAGTGGAAAGCTTTGTTCCTTCTGCTTCCAGGGGAAAATTTCTACCAAAGCCCAATGACCTATGCTACTAAAAAGTATCCACTATTCCCACTGAGAAATGGTGGTTTGCTCCATACTTTTCAAAAACAGGTCACAAACTTTTAAAGCTTCAAAGTGCTTTTGGAAGATGAGTCTTTGTATGGAGAAGAAATCAAGACACTGAGTTCAAAAATGTAAAAATGCCCCTTTTTCCACCAAAAACTATGGTTTTTTTGAAAGAGACATAAAGGGCCATTATTCTTAACTGGTGTACAAGCTATAGTAAGACTGCAGCCAACAGAGCTAGGACAGTGTACGCTTATCAAAGACATCCACAACCTAGAAACGTCAACACTGAAAAATGGAGAAATCCTCAAAGATGTCAAGTTTGAAATGACAAGAACATCCACTTTCATGTCCTGTGTCACTAAAACCCCCTGATGACTACACCATGGCTTGAAAATTTAGCTCTGCACATTTTTTTTAACCTCAGAAACTGCATATTATTCAGAATTTTCTTGCCCTAATTTAAAACCTGATGTCACAATTTATGAACTATGCATAACTACTGAGTTCTAAAACCAGAATTTATCTGATACTACTCTACATTTTCATTAGAATCTGGGCCCTGCTTCCTGCCATGTATCATAATTCCCTATATGCTTTTGGAAGGTTATAATATTATCTTAATGACCTGTAGACATCATAAAGTTTTTGCAGTTAAGAGATTCACCAAATCATCCTGATATACAGTCATATACATTAAAGTCACTCTACAGTCATAATGAGCTGCTTTGGCTACTACTGAATGTATTTTTTCTGTTCATGTTCTTTGATAAAACTGTTTATTATGAGAGCTGTAAGATGTATTTCAATTTGCTTTTGTGTGCAATACTTTGTATAACTAATGCATAACGTGAATAAGATTTTTTAAAAATCAAAATTCTTACTCCCTGCATATTTGCATATTCAGATACGGTAGCTGCCAGAGATTTGTTATTGCAGAAGAAAACTGTATTAGAAGCCTTCAAGTTGGTTTGTTATCAGTAAGTCACCTGGATATCATTGATAGATTAATCTTCTTCTGTCAGGAAGGCTAAATCAGCTGAGCATCATCCTCTCCACTCATTCCTCTTCCTTCTGTTGAACTGCCACATTACAACTCTATTTATATGTGCTAGGTTGATTTTGTAACACAAGTATTGTACAGAAAACCTGTACGTAACCCATGCGCAGCCCACTGACAGCCACACTTGAAGAAATGCAGAACTTCGGCAGTGGCAGGAAGAGTCTGTTTTTCCCAGAGCATACGAAACACATACAGGTGACCTGAGAGCTAACAGTATACCAGTCCCCGCAGGACACTCCCGCTGCCTTTATCATTTTCCTGAAACACAGATTAGCATGCACATTGCTGCTTCATTTCTGTGGGCATTCTTTTCTTTAGTGGAGGATCTGATGGATGCTGTACAATAAAGAGCAAATTTCCAGTGATTTCAATATCAGAAGTATTTTATTCTAAGGGCCTGATGAGTCTTTTAGATACAATTCAAAATACTGCAGATTTTTTAAGAGACGAAAAAACCTGCATCAGCAAGCTCCAAGTTTTCATTTGCAGTCCTTACAGGCCTCAAAAAAGCTCAGGCAAGCACTTGAGGATAGGTTTACTATAGTTTTAGAAATGTAACCAAATGCATTAGTTATTTCTTTTTAAAAGGGAAATATTTTTCTTTCATTAGGAAATAATTTCCTGCAACAAAAATAAACCACCATAGCACAAAAAGTACCTGCTACAAGAAGAAAAATGGTAAGAATCACGAACAGAAAACGTAAAACCTTCAGAATGTTGGAAATCATGATTTATACTACAATTCCTCTTTGGACATCTTCATTGAAAAATCAACATCTGCGTCTCAATGAATGCATTCAAAAGATGGAAAGAATGTGCTCCATCCGATATGCATAAGCTTCATTGTACTGCAGAAGACATAATATAATAAATTTTAGTATTTTTAAATCAGTAAAATATTGGCATTATAATCTCAAATTTATTTCAAAGTGCCAGTATAAAGTTCTCCTTTTATGTCCTGATATTAAAGACTTCCTTGGGTACCTGGACAGTTTTGCATTTAAAAAAGAGAAGAAGTTTGACAGAAGCTAAATCAGAGTTGACCTTCTGGGTCACTTCGAAACTCAAATACTTTTCCAAGTTCATGGTTAGTAACTTCCTGAAACTGTGACTGTCCACCTAAAGGATTTTCTAATTTAGTGGTAGATATCTCTCCTCCTCTTACAAGTTTCTTGCTGTCAAGCGGTACAGAAGCTACCAATATCAAATAGGTGTTTCAAGAGTAATCTCCAAGTATTTACATGCTTAGTTTTTAAACCTGTGCTTCATCATATTTGCCAGTATTCTTAAACCACCTCACACTCGAGACCCATCTGGGAGTCATCTCGGCATTGCAGATCAAATTGGTCAGAAAAAAACAACTGTTACTCGCTTCCCGATAAAGTTCACGTGGTTGGAAATCTGTTAAGAGCTCAGCCCCCGGGACTGCAAGTTAATGCACAGCATTCTAAGTAGAAAAGGTCATGGAAGCACTCTAGATAAAAGCCATTAAAAGGGTTTCACGGACAAGAGAGAAGAGAAGGCATTAAGGTTAAGCATGTGTACATGTAATTACTCTGTCTCCAGTTATGTGCAAATAGCATGTAAACCCCGCAGAGACTCTGACAGCCAGACTACTGGTCTTAAATATAGGTCTTCAACAGAGGCTTGTGGAAAAGTCTCCTACTGCTCCGGAGCTCCTGCCCTTTGAGGCGGCAGCTTCTATGTCTCAATAAGGCAGGCTCGGAGAAGTGCAGGTTTTCCTCTATGTGAAGATTTGGTCGTTCCTTTAACGCCCTGGCTCAAGGTGCTAAGCTGCACATGCGCGGTGGGAGCGGTGGGGAGAGCCCGCTGCGGAGGCATGCAATTCCTTCCGTGAAGCCTATTCCCCCGCGCGCCCGGCTGACATCCTTTGCTGTGCTATGAACTGCAGCAGGTGCACAGAAAAAGCGGTCTCTGCAGTTCTACGCGTGCCGGTATTTGAAATTCAGTAGTGTGAGATTTGGCACTGACTGATGAGTTTTGCTTCTTGCAGCTGGGAAATGCCTTCTTCCTTTCTTGCGTGCCTCTCACAAGGACAAGATTTTATTTCTTTATTAAAAGCTGGGGGCCAGGGGCCTCAGTGAGACAACTGCTCATTTCACAACCTTTGAAATCATTTTCAAAAAAATCCCCAACAAACCCGTAAACGGCAAACGACACCTAACAGTGATAAAACCGAGATATACAAAATCCAGCCACTACAACTCCAACCTGCTTCTGCACAGGAGCAGCTGGGCCCAAAATGGCCACGGATGCTCCAAGGCTGTTGGTAGGTTCCCCAAAGGAAGTGAACAAGGATCTTTAAGATGTTTTTGCCAAGAAAGCCTAAGGGAAAACTAAGGGAAATCTCTTTCACTGAGACAAAATTGAATGGTTGCAGAGGACACTCCTTATTCAGCGATTCCTATTTCAAGACTTTTTCCTACATAAAGGAGGAAGCTTTCAGTTAACTGGGTTTTCTCTAGCTCTTCTGTCTCAGTCTTAAAAACGTCTCTGATTCACCTCCTACTGCCTGAGGAAGAAACTACTTTAGACCTGGCTGAACAGACTCATCTTGCTTTTATCCTTCTCTCCACACCATCAAGACTAGTAGTTTGGTGACTCTCCCACTCTTTTATTCAGGAAGGGCCTTTCGCTTAGACTTTGCTGGCCTTTCAAGGTGTCCATGCACAGCACAGAAGGGAAAATAAAACAATATTGAATTACATGTTAAGACCTATGAACTTTAGGACGTAAGACTGGCTTTTGGGATATGCATCAGAAGAAAGACATAGCACTTAAAGTCGAAACAAAAGACAGTTGATGTCAATGCGAAGAGCCTAACGAAAGCCATGTCTCTACTTATAAACCTTGCCTAAACCTAAGGAGCAGTGGGAGTTTTTCAAAGAGAGGGAAGTTCAGAAGTATTTATGCTAGTGAGATAAAAGGGATGGACCCACAGTAAAGGATGGAAGCTTCTGCTTTTTCAAATCAACCTGCAGGAAAAGGTAAACGTGTCCAATAGTACAGAGCTGAGACAACATCATCAACATCCAGAAAGATGTTTATACATCTCACAAAGCTATTCTTATATGAAAAGGTATTGGAAACTTCAGTTTTTCATATGGCAATGAAAAGTCCTGCAGGACACTTTAAATAAGTAAAAATTGCCCTATGCAGAAGGCTGGCGCAAATCCCTGTGAAAAGTAACATCAAAGTAAGGAATAGCTGGAGAAACTCTGATGAATAAAGACCTATATATACAGAGCATCAAAGGATTAGGCTGAATATCACTCTGAAGAGACTTTCAAGATTTAGAGACAGTCAAACTGTCTGACCCTAGTGCTAGGATGTTCAGTGCTTTGCCAGTAAGTCTTTCTGACATTTTATCTGACTGACATTATGTGCCAGTTTCTCTACAAGTTTAGATCTTTCAGTATCTTGTGAGTTTGGCTACGTTCTAGAAGTTGGTGATTTCCAAAGAGCTTTGAGTAGCTGATTAGTTATCAGTGGCCAAAGCAATGCCAGAGGACTAATAAGGCATTAATAGACTATGTTCTAGTATAAATCCAGAGCTTATATGGCCAGCCAATATTCCCTATGACAAAGATGCCAATGCGCTGATCTGCTCCTGCCAATGGGTTGATCTGCTCCCAGTGTTCATTTCCTGCCAGGCTTTGACTGCATAGGACGCTTGATTAATATGAGGTGTTTCAGGTATTTTTCATCTGCAGACAGACAGGTTCTTGCCAGCAGAGCTCACATCATTTAGTGCATGTCAGAATAGAGGCAGCAGCGGTGCTAGTACAAGAGGGGGATGGATGGGAGTGTGTGTCTTTGACATTTATCTCCGCTCATATTAAAATCAGAATATGATTTACAAGCCAGTTTTACACATGGCTTTTTCTTACTCCTGCTGGTTTGGTTTAGGAAGGACATTCCGGAGCAAGAAACTGCCACTGGCTTTTCCTGTCATTTCCCAGCTACAACAAAGACAAAAGAGCAGAGTTTCGGACACTAGCGCATTACATATGGAGACTTGATATTAATCCAGTTTCAAATGATACTGATACCAACCAGCCTCCCTTTTCAACTCTAAATGTAAGAAAGCTTCAAACTCTTTTTAGAACAGAGTGTACGCCTCTGATGATTTGTACGGAAACCCAGCAAGGCATTTGTTAGGAGATGGCAGCATCCATGAAGTAGTTATTTACTGCTATTAAATACTGATATAAAATAAATAAGAAATATCCAGGTTTTCTTCTATGTCTACCCACCATTGAGCATTCAGGAGCTACATAGAGACAAACAGGCCATTGCAGGTTGTCCTGCAGTCTAAAGACTCTTGCTGATTAATATGAATGCAGGACTGACTACACGTAATTTATAACAGAGGATTTATATCCTTATAAACGACAACAGACAGCCAATCAATAAAGGATGATAATAACAGCACGTAATATCAAGGGAAATTAGAGTCAATTGCAGGGTTTAAGAAAAAGAGTGTGAAGTCCAAACCTGAGTCTTAATAGATGGAAGGTTAAGGTGCTATGATAGCTTAAAATGTGCAAATAAACAAAGTAATGAATTACAATCTTATTCACAAAAGAGATTCAAATTCTGTGTGCAAACCAATTCTCAGCAGAGATCTGGTCTTTAGTTGGATACAAAACATTAATCCTGGCTGCAAGGAGAAGACTTTAAGAAAAACATTTCAAGGTCTGCTATAAATACTTCTAGAAAGAGGCTGAGTGTGTCTAGACGCCTCTAAACTGTGAGACTTTACATGCCCCAAGACAAAATATAGATAGCTTCCTTCTTTAATTGTTGTGGTTAATTAGCGTTGCATATGAATAATCTTTTCTTCAAGATCTCCTTACACCTCAAACTGTATCTAATCATGTTACAATGTACTCCTACTAACAATTAACAAACAACTACATATTCTTCACTGATTGTAAATTAACTGACGTACTGTAAATCGGCAAGTTTTTAAAACAGTTTAATTGTTTTATGACCAATAAAGTAGAGACCATGTACTGTCCAGTGCTCAGACTCCAGCACAACCCTGCAATTATGGGAATATATGAGAGCTTTAAGGGCCTGGTACTTAATTATCCTACAGATTTTTATACCAATCTAGAGGTGTAAACATGCCTTACACTGGTTGTAAAAAGTAATTACATATCCTTTTGTTGATGTAATTTATACTCTTCTTAAAGCACTTACCAGAAAGGCGTGGAGGAGCTGTAGCATAAAACCCAGGGCTTTAAAGATGATTTTATCTTCCTCTTTGCAAATGTCTGCACCATTCCTGAAATGCTACAAAACACTCTTTTCTCCACAGGCTGTATTTCTCTCCCTACAGTTCCCTTACAATTCATTCCGTATTTCTAAACCAAGGTGTTCTGTAATTATCAGAACTAATGCAGCTGGTTTTCTCAGCTTTTGTCTCCTATATTGCATATGCGGCATATTGCATATCTTGACCATGATAAACCCAATTCCCTGCCATATTCGCTCTGACTCTCCTGGCAGAGTAGCCTCAGCCCCTGCCTGTCACACGTCCTATAAATCCATTCCACGGGACCCCAGCTCTCTTCAGCATTTCTATTTATTACTTATGCTGCAGCCAACTCTGACCTGCAAGTGTGGTAACATGTCATCACGAGGGTCAGCAAAAATAGGTAATTTTTGAATTAGCTCACAGCTTTTTCTACAACAGAGATAGCAGCAGAGTCTCGTCGTGTCTCTACTTAGGCATTTGAAATTTGTAGGCATTTCTTACCCCAAGCTGTCTATCAAATTTGACTGAAACGACCATTCATTTTACAAGTTGTTAGGTAGGACTATCAGAGAGTGCATCTCCTCCTTAGGAAACTGTGCTATAAACTGTAACTATAAAGGATATATTGGTCCGATTTGCTCACCTCCCTGTAAAGTGTACTCTGTCACAGGTCTGCTGAACACTCCCAGCCCAGCTCCATTGTAAGATGCCACCTGGATTTCATACTGGGTCCAAATGATCAGGTCTTTCACTAAGCAGTAGTTAATTTCTGCACTGGTGATGTTCTTATACTGGTATTCTCCAGGGAGGCCGGCCAGGCGATACCTACCATATGGGATGAAAAATTTGCTAGTTAATTAGATGGTATCAATTATAGCAAATATCCTGAATAGCAAAATAGCTTCCTTTGTGAAGAGGTAATATGCAAACTTTTACAGCAGAATTATACACAGAATAATGAAAAATAATCAGAAAGAACACACTAACTCCTGATAAGACCGTATCATGTTTGACTGCTATAGTATTTATAATCTGATCTCACTGAGATTACATGCTCAGGGCTAAACAAAACGGGTATTTTATTCTGTTTTACGGTTGCAGAAAAATTACAGCTTTTTAAATGTGGCTTGTCTAGTAAAAGCTGTGATTTAGTAGGAAAAATAGCCCAGATGTGATTTTTATCAGGGTGCTGCTGTAAATCAGCTTGAGAAATGTATTTTTCCTTCTCCTCTGAAATCTGAAAGGGAACAGCTCAGAGGGCTCTGACCTTCTAGAGTCTCAGGCATTGCTGTCTCTGGCTTCCACCAGGATTTACTTCACAGAATGATTGAAATAAGGACGGAATATAGTTGAGACTGAAGGACTGGTTAAGCATTGGAATGTCAGGAGAAGGGCTGAACCAGATACAGATGAGTGGTAAACATCCTGACAAACTTTCTGCTGAGACATGGGAAGCTGAAACACTGAATATATTTTCCCAGGTAAAAACTGTATTGCAGAAAACAGAGCCCCTTTGATGTGTCTCTTTAGGCCAAGAAACCATGCAGAAGAACTAAATTACAGAAAACAAACAAACCTTGCAAATCTGTGAATGTGAATAATACTGTTTGTTTTCCTTCCCTTAGGAAAATGGTACAATGGATGATAACAATATGCTAATTCACAAAAAAAAATCAGAAAAACAGAGGCCAAGTAAGGGGCACAAGGCATTACTATTCCATGAAAAAGACAAATATGGAAACATTTGTGTTTTTATTCACCACACAGCTTCTACGCACTCTTACTCATCCTTTGCTTCACAGTAATCACCAAAAGCTTATTGACACAGAACAATTTCTTTGACATCTTACAGTCTGATTTTAAATTAATCTAAGTTAAATTGGTGCAATTTCTATGACTAGACACCTTCCTGTATTTCAGCCATAGATTTTGTTCTAAAGTCTTCTGAAAAAGAGATCAGTTCTTAATCACTGAAAACCCCTCTATTTTCTGCTGAGGAGCTGCTTGCCTGACCATATTTTGGCATACTTCATATTTGTAATGCTACACTGGTGCTATTCCATTTACGAAATACAAATGGAAATAAAGAAATATCAGCCCTCAGCTCAGTTTATTGAATGTCTTGATCTTTTTCTACTTTATGCAATATCTACCTTTTTCTTTCGTCTCCTGTGAAGGGTGTATGCTTCCTGGCAAAGTCAATTCTTTGTGCAGCAGTGTTTTGTCTCACACCTAGCAGACAAGGTGTAGAGTGCTCCTGTGATTTAATCTATTATGCTGTTAGCATGGCAGTCCTCTAAATGCAATACTGCCAGTGAGAAAAAGGGCAGAGGAAGGAGGCCAGTTCAGAAATGTCATGTCTTCCTGATTTTTCTCACCATGAACTTTGATGTATACTCCATATGACTTGTGCAGTGCACCTTCACTTTTAAAGATCAGGTGTTCCATCAATTTAGTATCTTCCATGTCTTGAGCATTGGGTCTTTGGGACGCATGGTGGTTTTCATTTTGTTATACTCTAATTCTACAGAAATCAGTGCAGGAAGACTTTTCTTCAGTGCACATTGCTGTGACCATACAATTTGACTTGGAAGAACAGCCTGGTTTATCACCTGGGCCAGTTGTGCTTTTATATGATAATCTTAAATTCCTGTCAATAAATGGTTTCGCTGCTGTGTAGTCAAGACAAAGCATGCAGACATCAAAAATGTTCACAGATTGAGCATAATGAATATGATCGCTCTCTATTAAAATGGAAAGAAGTGTTACAGCAAGGACAGGGATCAATTGCGCTGATCGATGTTGTAGAAAATACTTAAGTTAAACAATATTGAAAGTGCTATATGAAGAAAGCAGACTGCCAGAAGTAGGAGGCTACGGGATCCCTTTCTCAAAGGGCTTAATGCTGACACTGGGTAAGACTCATTGGGAATAGCCAAGGAATTAATCCTACCATCGAGAAGACCAGTTTGAAGGAAAGAACTTTACAAGCAACATTGTACCCTTTGCAAATAGGTACCCAAGTCTCATGACAGGATTCTATCTATAGACAGAAGTTAAAGCACCTTTTCCCACCTGTCCCTGATGACTGACTGTCCTGGTTTCAGCTGGGAGAGAGCTAATTGTCTTCCTAGGAGCTGGTGTAGAGCTGTGGTTTTGGTTTAGTAGAAGAATGTTGGTAACACCCTGATGGTTTCAG
>JAVKLA010000061.1:15051551-15173145 GCA_034782735.1 Sagittarius serpentarius | reverse complement strand
AGCCAGTAAGGAGGCTGGAAGGGCACAGGGAAGTTGTGAGGGGACACAGCCAGGACAGCTGACCCAAACCGGCCAAAGGGGTATTCCATACCACAGGACATCACGCCCAGTATATAAACTGGGCGGAGTGGGCCGGGGGTGGGGATCACTGCTCAGGAACTAACTGGGCACTGTTTGGCGAGTGGTGAGCAATTGCATTATGCATCCCTTGTTTTGTGTATTCCAATCCTTTTACTATTATTATTGTCACTTTATTGTTATTAGTGTCATTGTTAGTTTCTTCCTTTCTGTTCTGTCAAATTGTTCTTATCTCAACCCACGAGCTTCAGCTTTTTTCTGATTTGCTCCCCCATCCCACTGGGTGGGGGGGAAGCGAGTGAGCGGCTGCGTGGTGCTGAGTCGCTGGCTGGGGTTAAACCACGACACTGGCACAGCTTTCAAACTGAGTCCAGCTCTTAAAACTGCAGGTACCTGCACAAGCGGCTCACCACTGTAATAGGTTCCGCGCAGGTGACAGGGAGATTAACAGACTTCAACTCCGCCTGCAGAGAGAAGAAACTTTCCAGCACTATTTTGGGAGCTCACCAGCACTCTTAGCATCACAAAAGCATTTCCATCCATGCCAGCAAAGGTAGGAGCACAGCATGAACAGGATGTTGGCATTTAAACTGTAGCATTTAGTTATCTTTTAGCAGGTCTGGAGGACACTGCATTAAAAATGTCAGCAGCCTCCCTACAGTAGGTTGTAACCATCACTTGGAAATATGTCAGTGGTGGTGCAATGCTTGGGAGTTTCCCACAAAAATTCTAATTTAGATACTGCCTCCCTTACTAAAGGCCCGGCCCTAGCTGGCTGCGAGCACTGCAGGACACGGATGCCAAATGAGCAAGTAAGCTGTAGTTGAATTGGGTAGGAGTGAATAACTGAGTCCCAAAAAATTACAAAAGGGAAATGCTCTGCAAAGTCTCTCAGTGTGGCAACACCCTTTCCAATGCAATAAATCCTGTGTCAGCAGAAAGACTGGATGTATTCAGGATTCTCAGTTACCTGCCTGAATCTGTTTCTCATTAATAAATACAGATGGGGCTGAAAATCTTACTCAACTGACTGATTTTCAAAACGAAAACAAGGTCTGCCACGAAGCATCTGACCTGTCATCCCCTCTCTCCATTTTGTTTGGCACAAACCCGAAGTTTATTGATTCTATTCTCGTTCTTCCATAGTGCAGGAGCCCTGTTGTGTCTCTGATAAATTTAATTAACCTTTCTAGCAGGAAGCTGAGATTGTAATAAGCAAATATACATCTGCAATGCACAGGCTGCACTGTACCAACTTCCCATGTGAACACTTTCAGCACTTGGTGCTTCACTTCACTTTGAAAATGGAAAAAGGCTGTCTGCACGTTGAGAGTCTCTGTGGGGAGCTGGTCGACTTAGGCAGTCCATTCGCAGTAGCTAACAGAGACCCCAGCTCACTGACTCTCTAGTAGAGACAGGCTGAATTTAAGTGCCTGCACCCTTGTGGCCTCCTGAACCGAGATGCTTTCTCATCTGTAATAAACCAGGGCAGCCAGAGCACTTGTAAATAACAACTAATATATTTAATGGAATTAGCAATAGTTTTTAATACACTCTTAAGTCACACCATTCTGAATTCCCTCACACACACACACACATCTATCTCCAGACTTCCCAGGTTAGGAAATTGCTTACCTTAGGACGTACCCATGAAGAACTCCATTATGTTCACTCTCGGGAGGAGGTTGCCACTGGACCATGATAGACTGATTGGTGCGCCCACTGGCCACTATGTTCTTAGGTGGGGCACTGGGGGGCTCCTCAGGTAGCATCAACCTAAGTACAAAGGAATGTGATGGAGGTGGGTGTTGAAATAAATGATATATAACATTTCTATTTCATGTATCCACTCCGTGTGAACCAGTTTCTTTTATCAAAGTCTGATGACTAGAAAGAAATATAACGCCGATCAAACTGCCGAAGACATGGATGAAATAGTTACAACAAATCAACATAATAGGAAATCAGTTAAGCAAGCAACAAGACAGACAGCTGAGGCAACCTTATTCTCTCTGAATCACCCAGGCTGCTACAACTCTTTAAAAAGATTACAAGCCTGAATGAGTTAGAGCTCACGTCCAGTGTCTGTGACTCCTTCCAAATTGTTTCTTTCAGCTCTTTCAATATTTTTCATATCAAACTCCTACATTTTGAAAAAGCCATTTAGAGTTCAGCTGTTCTGCAATTCAAGCTCACAGCAAGCTTTGGTTCACAGAAGAAGGGGGATGCATTTGAAACTAAATTTGATGAAGCCATCCTTCTATGTCGCATCTGGGTAAATTCCAGAAGTGACACTGCAATGACTGGGTGAATGCTGTACTCCTTCCTGGGCTAACTGCTGTGGCTTAGCACAAGAGCAAAAAAAATATTTCCAAGATTCTGCTCAACTGATACTCTGGAAAGAGGAGGGCACCTCTCCCATTCTGTGCCGATATCCTGCATCATCTAATTGCCATTATCACCAATTACTGACAGCTGCAGAGCACTCTCCAGAGGCCTGGGGAATGCTAACTGCTCTGTTCCCCAATTATTGTGCAAAAGATAACTTTATTTTATTCATTGACAAACAATCGGCAGGTTTTTTTTTCTCCCAGTAATTCCACCTTAGCGTACCTTTAGCACACAGATATTTATTTTTACCGTACCTGCTGGTCTCAGAGCTGTACTGGCCCTTCCCCACCTGGTTAACCGCACACACCCTAAACTGGTAGGTTCGGGCTGGAGTCAGTCCGCTCACAGTGACACTGGTCATCTTTGGGTCAAGATTTGATAGGTGAACCTTCCAGGGAGAATCTGTTGGAATAATTTACATGTGAAAAAAGATGGAAGTGCTAGTTAAAAGCCCTGCAGAAGTGAGAAAATGCCTCTGACTGCTCAGAGCTCTTTGTGCTTGGTTTCCTCAGAGGAACTTTGGGAAGAAGTTTCTTTTCAGCAGAAGAAACCTTCCTGTCAGCCCACACGGTTATGCAGATTGCACATTTGTCTACTGGAAAGTGATGCTGCACATGTCATGGCGTAATAAATAAAAACTATATTCATTAACATTTTAATAAAAGAGGAAACAAGCATGATAAAGACAGATGGGCTGTGTATTTCACAACCCATCTGTTTGGCAGGCCATTACAACACCACACCCATGAGTGGCTCTGGTGGAAGGACTGTAATGAAATTCGCAGTCAGTTTGGAATATCTTCCTACCCAGCTTGCAAGCAGGTGTAGAAGCGTGACTCTCTCTGCCAAATTAGCCCTTTGCTGTAAGACCTGAGAAAGCTTCTGCTGCAGATTCTACAAGTCTGCAATTTTTTTTCTAGAGATAGTATATGGCATTCGGTCTAATCATTTCCTAGGAAGATTCCTGGGTATAAACAGCCCTGGCAGCACTATAAACCCCACATTGTCAGTTCACATACTTGACATACTGAGCTCCTCTAACGCCCAAATTACATTTTCAAGTTTTCAAAGAGATCAGAAATGAATCATGTTGAAAATTAAATATCCTGACTTCTTTTCTTCATAGCCTGGTGTCACATATTCTCCCTGAAGTCATGACTGAAATAGTCAGGGAGAGGTGACATTTGGTCTGTGTTGCAACAGTACAGCAATGGAATCAGCCAATTTAAAGATTTGTTCAGTTTTTAAATAATACCAGCTGTTTTCATGCTCCCTGCTCAAAATTACTAACACTTCTGGAAATTACTGAGGAGCTAGCTGTAGATTTTGGCAACGTATCTGTGCGTGCTGCTCATCAGAAGTGCATTGCAGCTCCTGGCAGGTCACCTAGACGTCTGCTGGAAAATGAAGATGAGATGTCCCAAATGTGGAAGGCTGCTAAACTTCACACCAAGATGTAAACCACTAATTTAGTGCTTTTGTGGCAGATTCCTTAGCAAGTTTAAGTCCTCTAGGGTGTGATACCAGTTGGGCTATAAACACTGCATCTTTGAAATACTCAAAATACATTTACACCAGTAACAGCTTCCCGAGAACAAAGTCTTATTTAACAGGAAAACCGACACAGCAGAATACTGGGAACGCTGGATAGGGAACATTTGCACAGCCATCAAATTCCGACCTCGACAGTGGTTGATGATTTACCAGCAGTCACTTCAGCTGCAAGATCTTGATGGCAATTCATCTTAGCTGAGTGTTGAACTTCTTTTAGAAAGACCAGAGAGGAAGCACACCTGTGGTCTCTAGAAAAGCATTGGTTAGGAGTTTTTTGCACCCTAGTTCCTTCTGAAGTTTATCAAGCTTCTCTCGAAACTTCACAAGCAACTGTTGACCTTGTTACAGCCAGAGTGTACAAATACAAATCAAGGTAAGCCAAAGTTAAGGTATGGCTGACTTAGTACATTGTCTGAAGCAGCTTCCTGAGGAAAATGGAAGAGCAGACACCAACAAGAGAGTGAAATACCCTTGTATGAGCTACTTGGGTAGTGGTCCATTTCCTAGAACATTTCTTTTGTTTACTGCTAGTGTAAACACCACCGGAGAGTGCTTAACCCAAGCAGCTCAATGTAGTGAGCAGTTTGATTCAACAACAGGGCCTATTAATCTCTTCAGCACCGTGGGGCTTTGCTCTGTTTATACGCTGCATCTGTAGAATACTTTATTAATTTTTTTTCCTCTCCTGGTGGAAGATAAAAGATCTGGCAGGAAGAGAGATTAAACTGAAAACTAATATAAACGAAGCCTATTCATCTCCTGGGCACTCTGATTTGTAAAAGAAGGTAGTTTGGGGAGGATTTGCTCGCTTATGGAGCAGTGGATACAGTGAGTGTGCAGAGTATCTTTAAAATTTAAATGTCAAGTCTTTTTTTTGACTATCAATAAACTAAACATTTTGAAAGGCAGCTCTCCCTCCTTAAATACACAACAAAACCCAGAATTGCACAGAAGCTTGTTTTACCACTGAGAAGAGCAATTCTGACACTGGAAACATGCCATAAAATTTTCAACACCGACTCTCTTCTCCTCCAGAGATGACTGTCACTCGCCTGTCCCAGGAAGCCTGGAGAAGCTGCATGGTGACAAAAGGCTTGCCAGGTCAAACTATTAAATAAGCCTCTGTTAGATTGAACAGACTGTGCTAATCCTTCACTTAACTTAAGCTGCCCAGAATGTACTCTGGGCTTTGCTTGCTTGCTCTTCCGCTGTAATTGCTACTGTCTGAAAAACTTCCATGTTTAGCTGTCTATCGTCTTAAGGTTATTGGGTATTTTGAATTAACTCTGCCTCTCCAAGTTAATTTATTGGAAACGAAGAATCTCACAGACTATGCTTTAGTTTACAATGTGATTTGGGGGGTTTTAGAAATTTCTTTTGTTCTGTCAAGAATTTTTGTATGCACTTGTGATACGTTTAATAACACTCGTTACTCACCAAGAGGCATTTCTTCTATATTTCCCCATCTACCTTACAATTCATGCGTTAATTGCAAATTCCTCAAAAATCATTTCTAATTTGATATTACAGGTTAGATCTATTGCAGAAAGCTGATTTTTGCAGGTTTGGAGTACATTCCCATCTCCTCCTTTCTCCAGGGGTTTTTGCATAGACGGTAGTATTGTCATTTGCCGTACTGCGGGACTTTACTGAATTCATTTTTCAAACTTCATGACAACATGATATTGCAAAAAGTTCAAGGAAAAAAAAAAGTAAATGGTTCATTCTTTGTTTGGTAGGACTTCAAAAAGGTCTACCAACGGCCTGAGAAAAAGTATCTTTTAACACTATTGTATATAGATCTGAGTCACAGTCGTAACAAACAACACAGTTTCACTTTCATTTTTTGCAAAGAGTTATCAATGTGTTCAATTTTTATCATTTGAATATTCCTACCAGATTCAGGATGACAATTCATAGGCTTTAAGTTAAGCATGTACAGGTGCCTTTCATAGCAGCTTTTATTATCTCTTCATTGGCACAACGTAATGAATCTGAGTTATATCGTTACATCACACAGCACAGATACCCCAGAATACAATAAAACAAAAATGGGCTTTTATCTTAATGGTACTCAGCAGAATTCTTTAAGTATTAATTCATTTCTTCAGTTAAAAGACTATTCAGAATATTTTTTGATTAATCCCTGAAATCGAAACCTCTCTGGAATAAAATAAGCATATCCCTTTCTAAGTCCACGAAGCTACTTTATTGGAATTCCTAGGTATATCGCAACAGGGGCTAAACAGGTCATGAAACATCCAAAAATTATATTAGTGCAAATGACAGCAACGCATGGTACTATTTATTTGAAAATCCTATTTCAAATTAAGGTTCACATTCCTGGCTCTGTGTGGGCAGGAATACTTAATGACTGTGTTTCCCTGGAACTGTGTTTTTCAAATTAGATTATAAATTTGCCCCCAAATGTTTAAGGCCATATGTCTCAAGTCACCCACAGACATGGTCTACTATGAATACTTGTAATTTGAGAATTATTGCATTGTGCCAAATACATTCATTTTAAAAATTAGGTGACTAGAGTCGTTCATATTTCCAGCAATTTATGTGCATGATCTGCCACTGGTTTTTCCTCTAATTAAAGTAAGGTTTTTATATCTCTTTACTGAATTGATATTAATGAAAAGGAGTTCTAATCCATGCCAGGTGGAGTGACACACCTCTCCCTTACGCAGCTAGTAATTAGTCCCTTGAAATTTACACTCATTATTTTGAACTCTCTTCAGCTATTTCTCTGAAACAGATAGCGTTATTATGTATTCATTTATGGTACGTGCTTCAAAACGTACAATGGATCCTAAAGCTACTGGAAAATTATTCCAAACCAACACAGCTAAAAACCTGAAGAAAACGAGGCTACGTTTTGGCACCTGTAACTGCAAAGCAAAACCCACGTATTAAAACTCCACAGAACTAAGAACAAAGTCTCCTGTGCAGCTCTGCTAACTGGAAAATAAACCTTAATTCTGATGTCCCTCCCTAACCTTCAGATGTACGAAAGCAAACGGGGATTAGGATGTTAAGCATACTGCACTGCTGCTGCTAGTGAAAGAGCTACAGCTGCAAGCAGATGAGCTCACGGAGGGCACATGCCGACTCCTTGACAGTTGCTCTTTCTGCGGCACAAACAGGACCGACAGAAAACCTGAAAGGAAATCTTCTCTGAAAAGCAAGAAGAGATTCCGCACCGTTGTATCAGACAAAACTATACCTATACAAGATCAAATGTCAGATTCATTCATAAACATCACTTGGGACGGGTGGGAACAAAGGAAAGGTGGTGTTTTCCAAAGGAGTAGGAGGTCTGTAGAAACTAAATATTAACAACAGGCTACCGAGATCAAAATAACTCTGAAAAACAAACACTCCAAGAAAACAAAAAACAAAACAAGACAGTGACAGTTTTTCTACTATTCTGTTGGCATCTGTAAAGCTGAGCAGTAATATATGAAATGAGAGAATACGGCAACAGCGGAATATTCAAGGGTTTCGATTCCTCTCTGTCCTACTTCTATGAGTAACCACTTAAGACATTGTACGTAAAAAGAAAATATACAGACGAAAACTGAAAGGACAGCAAGATCTAGAATATTTCCGGGAGTTAAGATGCTCAATTCACAACAGACCCAGTCTGTGTTTGGTTTTTGCAGCTGCAAGCTTGCTGAAGCACATACACCTATGATTTGTGATAATGAGACTCTCTCAGTGGTAGATTGCAATGCCATCAGCCAAAATTATTGGATCTACCACAGAGTGAGCAAGGGTTCACAGGATCCCGTGGAGTTCTGAGGGACTGTCTGCATGATTTCTGGGGAACTACTGTTGATTTTCGCTGAGCCTTCTACAAATTTCAGTGAATGAATTATAGCATTTTCAAAATGATGGCGCATTTACCCCATTCCTATACTACAAGAACTGCAAAGCATCCTTGCTACAAAGGCACTTGAAGACCTTTCAAACTTCTCCTGGCACCGAGTGAGCTGCCTCTTCTTTTACTGACTCCTCCCAATCAATGCAGCCCAGCGCAGGACCCAAGTGCATACGTTCTGCCAGCTCTGCGCTGTCTCTATGCAAACACAGCTCCAGTACCTTTGCATCATGTTCCCAGACTGGGACTTTATTAGCTTGTCATTGTCAAAGCCCCTGGGAAACATGAAACACAAGGTTAACGTCCTCGGGTGAAAGAACAGGGAAGGAAAAGCAAAAAGGCAGTTACTGGCCTGTAGTCAGAGGGGAAGGAGAGAAGAATGAAAACAAAAAAGAAGGTGGTGATAAAAAGGTAGAGAGGGTGTGAGTGCAGAACACTGAATTTTCTCAGTCATTTATTACAAAATGATCAGGAGTCTTTGCTCAAAAAGAACTGTTTTAAGGACAGCAGTCCCGGGCACGACTTGGGATTTCTGCTAGGATTAGAAAACTGCACTTTGCTTAACAGATGTCAAGATCATCAGTTCTGGGACCTCCACATCAAAAACTTACGCACTCCAGCCTGCAAAGCAAAAGGGCTGTATGTGATCTGAAGCTCAAGTTTCATTTCAAGCTCTCTGTGTGGCAAAACAAAATGCTACTCTCTAGATAATCAGAAATCAGGACTGTTTCACATTCAGTTATGCAGTGGCTAATTTCCACATGTCAGAAAAAGTGATGCTCTTAATTTTTTCATCAAGAACCAATTGTTAGGCTTGGATTTCCAGCTCCTAGCGTGATAGAGATTGGAAAGTACTGCCAAGGTGACCGATTTCCATATAACCTCATCTTTCCATCAACTCCTAAAGAGGCATTAGCAGTGTCCCTGAATAACCTTGCAAACTGAGAGCCACAAAGGACCAGACATACAGCATGACAGAACTGTGAGAAGTGGCAATTCCAAATGACCAGGTTTGTAACCCATAAAGCTAGATATTTGGAAATCTTAGTTAAGCATCCTTAAACCACCCAAAAGAAGGGTGTAAAATGATAACCTAGGGAAAGCAGAGAAAATACATGAACCCATATACAGATAAGATAGTAGCTCCTATTGACATCCAAGCTTGTTCCTCTGACAGACTATCAGTTCCTTATATTATCATCCTGCTTGCATTTTTCAGGTGAAATTGGGGCTCTGAATGCATCAAGACATCTATGAAACCAGAGCAAAAGACATCACTGGGAAGATACGAAATACGACTACTACTGTTTTACAGATGTTGACTGGAAGCACTCAGGAACGAGCTGTTGTGCTTCAAGTCTGGCTGGCAATGCTGGAGGTGGAACGAAGGCTTTCCTGTATAACAATTCCACCATCTCAGGCCTCTTTTTGTTGTTTAACTCTTTTAGTGTGCGAATAGCTGACTGCAAAACCCAGGGGTTTTACAAAACCCCTTTGTGCACGCTGTCTCTCGTTTAGCAAACAACAGTAACGTTTTGTTAGTAGCTCTGGTAAAAGGTGAATCTGAAAGAAGGCTGAATAATTAAGAACATGAGGTCGAAACATATTTGACTTTACTCACTGTTCTCAGAGACCTCGACCATGTAGTAGAGAACAGGGCTGTTTCCATCAAAGGGGCGCACCCAGGAGAGCATCACGCTGCGGCCATACGAGGAATTTAGAGTCGCCAGAAGATTCTGAGGGGAATGAGGCAGCTCACTGTTAAGGAAAAGAGAAAGGAAGAAAAAGCAGCACAGAAAAATCAATCTACATTTCGTTCAGCTACAGTCTTACAGGCAGTTAAAGGCACATGACATCAGACTTGTACGATGATAGATATAAAACTACCAGCAGCTATTGTACAATTAAATAAATGAAAGACATCTCTAAATTCTTCACAATTTTATCCTATTTGGAAAAAAAATAATTTATGCTGAAAGTCCCAAGGCTGATGCTTAGAACAGCTAATGGAAATGTTGCTAAATGTGGAAAAAAGCCAATTTTCATACTGTTTTTGACTGAGACAAGTTGGTCAATAAATTTCCTCTCTCACTTTTTCCCCTTCTTACGTTGATGTCCTAGCAATGTGACAGCAGTAATACGTATAAACAGTAAAACACACGGGAGATATGATTTAACATGGAATTTTTCATACTCAAGGAAGCAGAAGACATTGACACTATCCATATAGAGCTACTAATCAAAATTACCATATGTATTCTTAGGCTACAGCACAGCTTGATTTACTTGCAGATTCAGGCTTATCCTGTCATGGGTAGAATCTTTCCTTCCTATAATAAGGATTTTTTTGGAAGCACCCAACCAGAAAATGTAACGAAAATGCCTGCAGAAACCCCACGGAAACACAAAATGAAACATTAAAAAACAAAAATAAAACAGCAGCTCAATTAAAATGTGTAATTTCTCCACATAAAGGCAATTTGTGGAAAAACAATTCATTTGTACTCATTGGCTGAAAGTCGGAGGCGGCATGGTGCAGTGAGAAAACTAAATTCTGCTGCATCCCTTAAATGCTGATCCGTATTAAGTGATAAGAGCCCTTCAGCCATTATACTTGAGCCTGATTCCTGCTCTTTATCATCCTGGTTCCTAAGGAGAACAAACATCTCGGACTGAAGGAAAAGCAAGGAGGGCCAGTTTTCACCCCTTCGATCTACTGCTCCTCCCCAGGGAAGCCGAGGGTAACTCTTCCTCAGCAAGGACCACTGCTAACCTGCTCTGGCCAGCACAGAAAGCCACAAGGGTATTTCACACGCATAATTTAAAAACGTAGTAATTTCTGGTTGTATCATGCTACTGAAGGCTTACAGTTACTTAAAACCCACAACTCCTTAGCCACTCACAAAAGTAAACAGACTGTGGCTTTAAGCCAGAACAATAAATATGTCCTGGATTTGGGTTTCTGCTGGAAGGTCGAGGAACATATGGAAAGCCAGACAATAGTTTTATTATTTTTCTGTTAAAACTGTGAATGCTTTTGTTTACGTGTTTATGATGGCTACACACCGTGGAGTTAGCACCAAAAAAACCAGGCTGCTGGAAGAGCCAAAGAGTGGTACGAAAAACACACAGATAATGAGACAACACAAGTGGAAGACACTCACTTGCTCACATCTATCTAGGCTAGAAAGGTTGATGCTTCCTAAGGCTAAACCTAAGACTCAAAGTCTTGTCTCATCTCATTTGACTTTAAACGCCTAACCAAATTAGCAGCATGGTGACCCCGGGCTCTTTCTGTAGTAAACATGAAATGACGCCTCAGGGTGTGATTCAGATCTTAACTTCATTAAATCACTTGCTTAAGATGCCTTGATTAGGAGGAGTTTAGGCTGACTACGTTCTCACTTAGATCTGGGCATGCACCAACCAGGCTCCAGACTTCCGATGCACAGACAGCTAAGACGTGGTCACTTTTAGGCTAGAAGAAACATCAGGCACAGGAGAGAGTATGTGCCGGCCCAATGGAAGCAGATTTTGAACACAGCACCGCAAAATTTTTTGGATAAACAAGTTTAGGGAAGAGGGGGACCTGGAAACAAAGTAGGAGGGCAGCTGGCCTGCAAGACAAGATGGCAGAATAAACCTGTTGTTTGAAAAGTGTAGAGTGGGGGTTTAAATACAGCCTTTTATCCAGGGACTACAAGAGTGTGCTACTCAATTTTGAATGAAACATTAAATTATAATAAACATTAAACCTCCACTACAATTTATCATTACATCCTAAGCAAGCTGGTTGGAAAAGTGTTTTTGTGATTAAGCTGGCACAGGAAATTAGTGAAGGAAAGGGAGTGAAACGTCTTGTTGTGACATGGCTCACAGAAGTCCCAGTCCCGATGTCATTTATCACCAGGCCCTGTGGGGAAGAGCTCAGAGACGGGATGCGCCTTCAGATTCTTCCAGAAGACGATGGTCACACAGGGAGCAATGCAGGAGGGATGGCTGAGGGGGAGCTCACAGCAAACTCGGCCCCATGTAACTCCTGTTCTGGGAACTCAACAAACAACTCCTGGTACATATTAAGGATATTTTCAGGGTGTGCATTTACTAATCTCGTTTCCCCACCATATATTTAGAAGGGCTGAATTAGCAGCTCATTTGAGGACTGAGACTACATGACTAAGAGAGACTTTACAGCTCAGTCTCTTTTTCTTAGTGTGCAAGTCTCAGAAGACTTTTGGAGGAGAGAGGACATTCCTTTTTTTCATGTTTTTTAAAGCAAAACTGAGTTCAAACATGGGGTTTTTTTTTGCTTAGGATTTGGGTTTAGTTGATTATTCTCTTAGATTGACACTAAATGGTAATCAGTCAGCGGCATGAAGGAAACAGGCACTTTCTGTTCAGACAGAGATTGAGTAGCACGAGCTGCAGCAGCCATACCGTACACCTATCTCTACTAATATCATATTCTTTAGCCATATGTGTCCACACCAAACAGCAACAGATGGTGCTTACAGATTTAAATCCCTCAAGGCAGACATAACAAGTGCCTAAGAAACACACCTGGACAGAAATAAATATTTAAAACTACAAAGATACTTCAGCACAGAAGTGTACTTCTCTCTTTGTAGCGTACAAAAGCAGAGATTAATAAATAGTAATTCCTACTTTAGCAAGCACTTACACTTTGTCTCCCTCTCACTTTCTACCACATACTGTGTGGATGGGATGATAAATGAGACCTGTACCACCATCATGAATATTCACATTCTCAAAAGAGATCACTGCTTCTTTTTTTCCTTTAAGAAAATCACTTTTCCTTGCTGCTAACATCCAAGAAATCATCACAGGGAATGGTAATTTCAACCCTTCTTCAGGATGAGAAGGACCTCAGACTAGAACTGCTCAACTTCTGATACACCAAGAAAGTGGATGAGGTTTAGGACAATAACACACAGGGCACAGAACAGCCCTTGATCAGACACTGGAAGTTTAATTCCAGCATTATTATCCTTCTTTTGTTCACTGAAGCCCCAAACAGGAAATATATGAAGGTTTTTCTATATAGGGTATCTTAAGTCCTCACTCCTCTAATGCTGAAGAGTTGCACGGAGGCAAGTTTTCCATAACTTACTTTGTATGATAGCAAAATACGTATACAGACACTTTTAAAACTGTAATTGATAGATAAGCCCAGAGTTAATGGCACAGCCACCAAGGTGACCTGAGGGGACTCTAACAAAGCAATTAAAATAGTGGATTTGCAAGAAAAGAACATGAAGTCATTGTGACAATCTAGGAGAGAAATATTAGCTAGTTGCAGATGATACACATTCTAAACAGAAACCCTAATGTTTTGAGTCAGCTCATCACTGCCAGAGGGCAACTGAAAAATTCACTCAGCAAACACATAGAGTGTTTCATAAAATTAGCTAAAAGCAGACTATTTGCTGAGGGAAATAAACCAGACATGGTTTGGAGAGATTTCTGAGAAAAATGGTCCAACAGCAGGTAATTAGAGAGACTGTGAGTGAAGAGGGGATTACTAAAAACACAAGGGAGATTAAACAAGTTTTCTTGTCATTTTATAAAAAGCCCTGCTCTTATTTCATAAATGATTTCCTAAATCAGGTCCACCATACAAGTTTTACTCAGGAGCAGGTGGTTCACCTGCTAGACCCGATAACATGGTAGAAAGTTGAGGCAGGAAGCCTAACAAAGCACTCAGCCCTGATGGCTTTGCTCATAAAAGTTTATCATGTTTTAAATTAAGAAACGTGTCATCTGTTGCTCAGGACTTTCCAGTTTCTCTTGCAAAAGGATCCTTTCCAGTTTCTAAATGCAGGAAGGATTCCTGCAAGGCATCCGTGAGTTTTGAGGCTTTTTGTCTCTCGTAGGCCTGTAACAAGGTGGATTTTTTAAATTAAAGGCTTGCCAAGTCCCAGAGCATGCAGATTTATTTCCCATTTCATTTTGGTGGTCACCAAAAGCTCAAATCTACAGATGACTTGGGAAAGGCTTTTGAATTTTATGCTTTCTTTTTGCTAAAAATACCTACAATTCTGATATACCTTCAATGATGAACAGACACAACTGTATTTCTGAGTGTATTTCTGGGTGGTATTTCTCTTCTGAGTATCAAGTGCATTTAGACTCAGCAGTGAACCTTACTTACTGGATGACATCTCAATAGAGAGCTTGGAAAAATAAATAGAAACTTTCTTTCTAGTGAGGAAGGAATAATGTATTTTCAAGTTTGACATCCTTCCTGTTTTCACTCCCTGCAGACAGGAAAAGAGATGGGCTGTTGGAACTGAGGGATATGGGATCCATGTGAAGATAAGTTTGTAATTAGACATCATTTTGATCTGTTACTCTGCACTGGTCTTACTGCTTTTATTTTTCATAATCAAGCTATTTTTTATGGGATATATTGGGAAGAAATTGGAAGAAGTAGCAATTACAAATACTCTAGTAAAAAGGGTATCAAAATTCACGTCGAAACGATTGACAAAGGCAATACTGTGCTTCTTGGCAACCCACTGGGCTTTATTATAAGTGGTTAGCTCCCCTCTCCTGCTTCTGAAGAAGACAGAACAATAACAGTTCTTCCTCTGGTGAAAGAGAACTGAAAGAAGATGAACTTGCCGCCAGGAATAAATTGTCTATTTTTGTATTACATTGTCCTCCCCATATTTTTGCATAGAGAAAGAGCCTAAAAGATTTTACCATATGTTGTAACATAACAGAGGCTTGTACAAGGCTTTGATTTTCCAACAATGCAGCATTAGCATACTTTCCAGTCACATTCATACAACAAAGAGATTCTGTAGTATGGACTGCGGACAGGCTGATATTGAGCAGTAGGTATCATCAGGCATAGATAGTGGTAATTCTGCATATTTTATATATACTGAGTACCCTCAGGGTACTTTGAGAGCTGGAATCAGCACAGTTTCCCGTCAGGTGAGTGATGCGTTCTGACAACTCAGCTTACGCAGCTATAGGAACAAGCGTTTCTCCCTCTATACGTATTTCAGTATGGTATTTACAGGACTATAGAAGTAAGCTAAACGAAGCTAGGAAGTTTCATAACATACAATTATTTCCAGGATCAAATCCTATGACTCGGAGGAATGCATAAGAAGCACAAGCTCATCATCAAAAGACCTGCAAATGTTTCTGTATTTGCAGTTGAGAAGCTCTGCTAGGAGAAAAAAAAAAGTGAGTAAAAAATTAAAATCTATCTCTTGCAGAAGAGAAACATCACTCGCAAATGTTTTACCTCGTGCAAATCAAATCAAGTGATGTACATGAAGAATAAACACATTTAGAGGGAAGACAAATGAAGGAATAGAGTATCTTGACTAGCAATTAGTTTCTGTGCCCAAGTACCATCAGTACAAAATTGATGAGCAAGGTAACCTTTGGCTGCACTTTAGCAAGTTCTTCATTAGTTTTCTGGCTTTCCTTTTCAAATATTTTATTTCTTCATAGACACACTGAGAAAAATGATCCATCCTGCTTGCCCCACCAACGCTGTGCTATCAGCGTACGTTCTAGCAAGAAACAGTACCTTATTCCCCAAGCTTGGCTTCCAACAAGGGAAGACAAAGGAAGAAAAAGTTTTCTTCCCTTCTTTGCACAGATTAGAAAACCAGAGCACTTGGAGATTAAATAACTGAAGGTCACCCTGAAGGTCCATGGTTTTGGATTGAATCAGTTTGAATAGAAAACAGTAACCAACTTATTTGTGCCTTTGGAAATTTCTCTTGACATGCCTAGGGGTAGAGGAGGGACATGCTGGTTCCTGGGGGGAAAAAGGTGATGAGACAATTGGAGCTGTCAGATAAAGCTAGGTAAGAGACGGTATTATCTGTTGGTAGACTGCTCCAGTCTGTAATTGGTCGAGAGGCCTCCTTTGAACATTTGTCTGACATGAGTGCTATTCAAGGCACTGAAGTGTAAGTGCTCATCGATGGGAATGTACATGCCCTGTTTGTTAATGTTCTGCACAAGAGAATTATCTGGGAGAACAGGGAATGTTATAGATCTGTCATTCGTATATGAGCTAGAATTTAATTTAAGCTTTACTTCAGACATTTCCTTTCCACATATTTTCTTTTTCATTTCACTTCTGTTGTATCATGTATCTCTCTTTCTCACAGATTTGAGCTGCTGAGCCAAACGATAACGATGAAAGCTGCAAAGGAATGCAATGGGGTTTGGCATTATTGCACTACCTGCAGCACTACTTTGAAATAAAATGTCACAATTCAAGGTATGATTGAGTGACTTATCAGTTACTGAAGTCCTCTTAAAGAGAGTGGGTCTGATGTATTTCTTTAATTCCTCCAGGAAAAACAGGTGATAGGCGATCAGCAACAGAACATCAGAGGAAGCGGAGATACAGGGCTAAGAGCCAGTGCCAGTGCATGGGGAGCCAGCTGACACAACTGGAACAAGCTGGGGTGCAGGAAAGGCAGCCTCAGCAATGTACACAAGACGTGCCTCTCCCAGCTAACTTCTAGCCTGAGTTTTACAGAGTATAAAACTGTTCCTCACTGGTCAATGGGGAACTGCAAGTTAGCACATCCGCTATGCTGTACTGGGTTGCATAGGGCATTTTTTTCCTATTTAGGATTAAGAAATGGTCAGACTGCTGAAGTGTTTAGCACATGTTTATAGCTTTGCTTCAAAGTCCAGGTTTTAACATTATTTTCAGTCTTTACTCCGTAATTTTCTGCCCTCCATTCAAAAACCGCCTCAGAGAAAAGCAAGTATGGTTATATAGTAGCAATATATTTTGAATTGTCTTCTGTTCTTGGATTCAAACCAGCAGTAAAATGCACTCCGGGAGGAGAGCTGAGGAGTGCTTAATTAGAGAAAGAATATATGACTGCTTTCTGAAAATGGGCATCTGATCTAGCCTTGGCACTGTCAGAATAATGCTGTATCAAACAGCCCTCTGCATAGCAAATCTCGGAGGTGAACTCATTACACTGCCAACAGCAGAAGTTGCCATCTTCTCAGAGAGATCAGGCATGACCAGCAGAAACAGATGCAATTTTAGTTAAATTAAAGTATGCGGTACTACTCAAATAATAAAAAAACCCCACAAACCTACATAAAACATTACCTTCTTATTCACTTGATCTGCTCCACACATGTACCAAAACCACAGTTGTTGCTTTTAGTGATAAAAATAAAATGGAAGTGCTCTTCACCCCAGCGGAATGACAGAAACAGAAAATATGGAACCCCGTAATGACATTTTTATAACCCTTTTTCAGAATTGAACTGCACTTTAAACTTTTTCTTATTTTTATTTTTAAAGATCCTTAGGAATAAAGAAAGGCATACATAAAAATATTTTTCCTCTGAAAAACTATGTATAAAGAGAATGCAAGAGTAAGCAATGCCTCTACAGGGACCAGCTATTCTGATATATGTTTAACAGAGAAAAAATACTAAAAGGAGGAAAACATTTTCTCATAACCTTGGCATCACAGCACAGCACCTGGGCTTTATGGGAAAGCCCCACAGCATGGGAGGACAGAAGGATTCAGGTTGGAAAGGACCTCGGGAGGTCTCTGGTCCAACCTTCTGCTCAAAGCAGGATCAGCCATGAGATCAGACCAGTTTATTCAGCTTGGTCTTGAAAACAGGAGAGAGTATTCCAGATGTAGACTAATAAGCGTCAAATAAAAGGGGGTAATCATGCCCATCAATCTACCATGCTCGTGTAAACACAGCCCAGGATGCTGTTAGCCTTTTTTTGCTGCCAGGGTACACAGCTGGCTCATGTTCGGCTGCTGTCTACCAGGATCCCCAGGTTCTTTCCAGCAGAACTGCTACCAGCCAGTCAGTGCCCAGACCGTATTACTGCAAAAGGTTATTCCTCCCCAGACGCAGATGTTGCATTTGTCCATGCTGAATTTCATAAGGTTCCTGTTTCTCAGCCTATTTAAGTCCCTCTGAACAGTGGCCCTGCCCTCGAGTGTATCAACTGTCCCCCATCCATTCTGTGCCACTTACAAACTTCCTCCAGATCACTGATAAAGATGCTGAACAGGGCATCCCCTGTGGTAGTCCACTTGTTACTGGCTTCAAGTGGACTACCACCTCTTAATCGTTATCCCTTGAGCTCAATCACCCAACCAGACAGGTATGTACATGCAGTGATTTGGAGAGATGCAGTTACTTGGAAGTAACTTCCAAGGCTCCGGTTACTTGGAAGCCCAAGCAGCATGGCAGCACGCAAAAGGGAGGACATTTCAAGGCAATTTAATTAGGAATGAACCAGGTTTAAGTTCCCCTAAAAAAGCCCACACCAAAAATCAAACTTACAGACTCCCTCCATCACCTAGAATGAAATGCTAGAAAAATGCCCCAGGGTATCTGAAACTAAGCATAGTGTATATTTAAGATGGAATACTCACATCACTTCTAGTCGAGCCATTCTGGAGTCGTTTCCTCCAAAAGAAATTACCTCACAGGTATAGTCTCCGATGTCACCTGACCACGTCTGGCTGATGAGGAGGGTTCCATCTTTATCTACTGTGATCCTGGAACTGCTGGATGGGTTTATTACAACACTGTCCTTCTTCCAAAGATACCTGAGTATTCAATGTTTCAGTTATTAATTACTCATAAGAATGTAAAAAATAGGTTTATTTGAACTGTGCTGTAAGATACCAGCTTCTGTAATCACACATTAAAGATGACAGGCCCCTACAGTTACTTTCAGGAGCATTGCTTTTTACAAATTTAAGTTTTAGATCTGTGACTGGAACGAGAAATGTAATTGCATCCAAATTACTACATATGTTATAAACAATACTATATATTTTACATGGAAAAGGGGAAGTACTCATAAATGTCCAAGTTCTTAAGTCCACCTTCATCAGCATTTTAAGCTAGATCATCATACTCTGCAATTAACAGCTGAGGTGTTGGCCCATGTCTGCTAAGGTTGTAATAACCTGCCATAATCAGTACCATCTTGAAACTGCTGTGGCAAGGTTTACTAGAGCTCATCCATCAAAACACACACATACCAACATGTCAGAGAGATGTGTATACAATTAAGTATCTCTACATGAGGTTTTTAACACCTGTATTTACCTTTCCAAAGTTCTTTCTGCAGTTCACCCTTCTAGCACCCTCCAAGCTGTTCCTTGCATTTCTTTTGTTTGTGCTGCTTTCAGACTACATGAATTTTCATGGCAAATTTATTTTAAAATTATGAGCTTCCTCTAAATGCTCTAGCGTGAATTTTAATAGTTCAGACAAATTCGGCTTTCCTTCACACAGTTAAAGCAGAATATAGACCCTAGTTATTGAGTTGTTTCCAAGCACATGGGTACCTTTTGTGTGGCTTTCAGGCACCCCAACGCAAACACTCCTGAAATCCTATTCCTTCTCTTTGGCTTTTACTCTCATTAAGTATCAGCTTTTGACAAGTTGGTTTTATTGATAGTGTATTAACCTTGACAGTAAAATCATGGAAGGCTATATTGAAGTCATGAAGTGGAACATAGCTCATTGTAAATAATACATAAGGCTGAAATGGAAGATGGGATTTATATGATTAATGATACGGTGTACAACCTTATAATGCAGTAATAAGGGGTCTGGTGTTAAAATCTGGGGTCCTGAAACTTTTCACCTAATGCTATTCATATAGCTTATAAAATTAAGCTCTGATAAACCACACAAACAAGAACTGACACCACCAACCTGATTGAAATTCTAGGATCATGAGTCGCTTCACATCGCAGAGTGGCTGTGGTTCCTTTGATCACAGTGCTATCCTCAGGAGGCCGAACAATGAAAGTGCGATCTGAAAGGAACACGAGCCATAGTTCAGGTGAAATTACAGCATTTTGACTTGGGTATTCACTCAGAGAGCAGGCAACCGAACATTTGTCATTCAAAGCAAGCAGGCCATTCCTCTTCAAGCCTTTGCTGTGAAGGCTCCCCTCTCTCTAATGTCATCGTGTCAAGAAGAGGCGGTATCCTGTGGGGTGCGGAGAAGCAAAAGCAGCAGAGGGCATGAGTCTGAGTCAGCAGCCATCTGAGTAGGAAGAGTGCTAAAGCTGTGCTAACTCTCACTTGCCTTCTGGTAAGCATCTATGGCAACTCCCTGAAGTCGTAAGGCAGCAAGTATGTTTGTAATGCGTTATGAATGAATCCAAACATACACTGAGTCAGGAAACAAGTCACACTGTTTGCGGCAGGGAAAAGAAAAACAAAACCAAAGAAAATCTGTGCAAGGAAGAATACACCAGAAAAATATCCAGCGAGAGGAAAACTTAAATTGCACCCTAAAATCTCATCAAATCCAGGAAAGAGGTTAAAGTAGAAGGACCTTCTGGTAGTCTGAATTTTCCATATAAGACAGACATGCTGTTTACTCATATGTTTCAGAACATCTTTATTCAAGCACCTCCAGGAGACCCAGAACACAATAATTGCTGTAACTACAGCAACCAGATCTGGTGTGAAAGATCTCTATTATGCTTAATGCACAGCAGCAGCAGCAGATAGCATCAGCTGAAGCAGGTAGACAACTAGGATGAGTATAGAAGATACGTGGATAATGTTAATCAGTCCCAAATCCCTACAGAGATAATCAGCGTCTACTGAGATATCTCATACATGCACAAGAAGGAATCATCAGCAAATCAAAAGCTAACTCTAATAGCATGGAATTTTCAGCATTATTCTTGACGTACTTATGTATGCCTTCTAGCTTTATAATGGTGCTGTTGTTACACAAATATTAGGTTATATTCACTTTTCTTTTCCCCCTCCAATGCAGTACAATGAACAGGAACAATCTTTAATGCATGTAAGAACTACACCTTTGAAAATTAATAGGAAGGATCTCCTTTACTTGATCTATATGCCTGGATATCATTCAGTTTACAACATCCTGATATGTACACCAACTTTATACTGTCAATAAGCTATAAATATGATGGCCATATGACACAAGTACATTACATTTATTGCCAGTATTGTTTTCAGGTATTCCCAAATTCAAAAAGAAAAATGTTGCTGATTTAACTTGCACAGTTTGGGGATTAACAAATGCCAAACATGTACCACGCATCAGCAGCATAATCAGTACTTCAAATACAGGAAAGGAGAGAGGGCCACAACACTTCTGTATTTATCATCATCATCTTCATTGTTTTTAATTATTTTTAGTCCCAGCTCAGGGATCATTATTTCCTACCTTTAGTAGCAAAAACCAGGTTACACTTAAATTTAACTCACTTCGGAGTAACATAGGTGAACCTGTTGGATCAGACTCTCTTCCACAACAGAAGAAATAAAGAAAATAGAGATCAAGGGCAAATGGTGAAGGACAAAATCATCTCATAGGTTGGCTCTGTGCCGTGCCAGTCTGTAGCATGAGACTAGCTGAAGTCTGCTGTACTTTGGTTTGGCTTCCAACAGTGCCCAGGGCCACAAAGAAATACAAAGGTAAGAGGAAAATCATATCCATTGTAACTGGCTACAGCCTCAGTAACAGCATGGGCTGGTCTATACTGCCTGCGGACTCCTGGAGGCAGAAACCAACTGCAAATAGCCAAATCTACAAGTTAAAAGGTCTGATTTGCAATGCGAGATTCACCAAGGCAAAACCTGACTAAAATTGTAATTGTGATCGAGGGTCTATTTAAACCCACTTCCTTTCACAAAATATAAAAGTTTATATGCATAATTTTACAAACAAAAAGGGTATTTGTGATAGGTTTCCTAAAATAGATACATTATTCCTATTAAATCATACAAGTATCTCTATTAACTAGAAAAGCATAATTACTTATGAAAATTTCCTGAGCATACAACAAAAACTGATTAATACTTGATTAAAGTTAGACTTTAAACAAAGCATTATCCTTACTCCACACTGTCAGCATCACAAAAGCATTCAGAGCTCCTTCAGAGTTGACTGCACAGCAAGTATAATTGCCAGCATCCTGAAGGAAAACGGGTGTTATCTGGAGCCCTCCAGACTCAAGAAGAATGAACCGAGGAATCTGAACCGAGCCACTGGCTAAGATCTGTTTTCCTGAAACACAGAAGGGAAAAACAGCCTGATTAGTGTCACGTAGACTGCACGGATTAAGCACTGCAGTTCGAGTTCTTCCAAAAGACTATTACAGCCTATCCAGGCCACTGGCTCACAGCAGCCCCACAACAAACCCTCTGCTCGCAGAACCAGAGAAATGAAGAAATATGCACTAAATGGATCTACAGAATCTCAGTAATAGGAATGGACAAGCAAACGCGGATTACAGCTTTTCCACAACAACTTAATAACTGGCTACCTTTCTTCCATGAGATGGCAGGTTTTGGAGCCCCTGAAACTTCACAGGTTAGCACTGCGGTCATCCCCTCTGTAACGGTGGTATCCTCTGGAGGCTGTATAAATGCTGGCCTAATGTCTAGAATCAAAAATTTGAAAAACTCAGTGCATCAGCTATTGGAAAGATCCTTTACCTGTTATCATGGACTACTTTACATCCGCTTTTATAGAGCTGATCATGGAGAAGGACACGACAATAATACATGAAAACCTTTCAGCAGTGACTGTAACCTTTCATTATTCATCTCCTAGGAATTGTCTAATTTGGTTTATTACCTACATGGAAAATAAAAATCTATCAGTGCTTGTACATGTACAAGTAAGATGGCTTACAAAAAAAGGAAGATAAAGCTCAACATGAGTGTTTGGGGGGAAGTTGAGAAATCTAGATAAACAAAACTATTTTCTTTCATCTTCATAACAGAATTCTTTAAGATGTAAAGCAACTTGAGAAAGGCATTAACTTTGAAACTTAAATGTCAGCCAAAAGAATTCAGAACCTGAGTCTTATCCAAGACATTTTCCAAGTTTCTTTCTCTCTTATTTTCCCTCAGCTGCATTTTATTATATTTTTTTTCCTACAGTTTCCTAGATATATATTGAACTGGGGCTGATCTGTTTTCTGAGGCCAGTAGGAATTCTGGTCAGTAAGTGTAAACTGCTCTTGGGCTAAAAATCAGCTTCCTGTAGAGGAGTTATAGCGTTACAGAAATGCCTGTTAATAATCGCTTTTAAAAGAGACTAATAGGATTTATAATTCTTCCATAGAGAATAGTGCAATTAATTAAAAAAACCTTTTAATAAGACTTTTTGGCAAAAAAAAAAAAAAAAAAAAAAGACATTTAACTTGAACTTTCTTTCTTTCCCCTACTAAATGTAGTTGTAGACAGAAGGCATATAAAATGATACTATGCACAATCATGAAGCATTAGTTCAAATTCAGAACAGAATTACATTAGAGTAGAGCTAAATTATTTACGCATAAAGGAAAGATAAAAGTATTTCACAATTAACCTTTCTTTTTCTTTTCACTAACTTCTCCTTTTGTAGTGTGAAATAGGAGAGTTCACTTCAAGCCCCTAATGTCATGGAAAGTTTTTCTACAGGCTTCAGCAGATTGTGTTCAGGCCACAGACGGCATTTTGGGGTAACTTACAGCTAGGGCAGCTACACGTGATGAAAATCAAGGTTCTGTGAGTCAAACTAAACAAGCACAGAGTGCTGGAGTAATCTGATGGGTGCAGGGTCACCTACAGAAATGACAAGACAACTCATCGATCTCATATCATGGCTCCTTACTCACTAGTCACATCCAGGTAGGTGTACGTCTGTATCTCCCCGGCTTTATTACTGGCAAAACACTGGAAGATTCCAGCGTCCTGAGGACGCAGCGCGTGGATCCGCAGCCCACCACTCAGCAGTACTTTGTAGCGGGCATTTTCCAGCTTGCTGAGGGGAACAGAGTCCTTATACCAGACCAGGGTGGGAATGGGAACACCTATTAAAAAAAAATAATAATTTCACCATTAGTCTTTGCAAAACATGTTTTAGGGAGTCAAAATACCCAGTACTGTTATGATCATACCCCTGGTTTCTACACCAATTCTTTATATTTTTACAAGCTGCTTTTGACAAATGTAGGTTGCATCTTATATTTTCAATAGTGATAATACACTGCAGAACATGTGGGAGTAAAAGCAGCAAACAGTGAAAGGGGGACTGTTGAGAAAACATGTTATCAAATTACTTTCTTCACCCAATCGTATTTCATGCTACTGCAAAATAAGATTTCCAGCAATTTCATGTTGAAAGCCAGAATCATGCTACTTAAACAGCAGCAGTGTGGCAATGCAGCAAGTCTATAAGACTGTTCACCCCAAATAAGATTCTTCTGTGCTACTGTAGCTAAGATGTCAAAATAAAAAGGAAATGGCAAATTACACATAAAAAATTAAGTGCTCACATGGCTGTATTCGAGTCCTAATTTGGCAGTTTAGTTTGAGCTGATGTACAAACAACATGTTGCCAACAATGGGATAGCTTTAAATTACTATTATTTTTATTCATTCTCAAGCTTCACCTGGTATTTGAAAAATGCAGACATTAGGAGAAACAAAAATCCTACCCTAGATATAGCTTACAGTCCCATTTATTCCTGTTTTCTTTCATGTGCATGTTCTACAAACCCTGACACAGTTATTTCACACACATTTTTGCTGCAGTCGTATCCCAGTCAGCTGGGATGAAGTGGCTGTAAATTTAGTATATACAAATAGTGTAGGATTCTCTTTTCTTCGAGAGATGTCAGGGGCCTAGAACAGTCATACACAGATGTTCCCGTCCCACTCGTCACATCAGACGTTTTATCTTTACGTCCCAGAAATCCCTAACTGATCAAATGCTGAGGGCCCTATACAGGGATCCGAAGTGAAGCAGACATTTTATTCTGTGACTGGATAATCACAGGATCACAAGAGTATCAAGTTGATTTAAGTTACCCCAGCCCCAAACATGGCAGTTTCATAATCGGTAGCTATTTTTGAACACGTATCACTTAAAACCTCAGAGCTTCACATTCCCTTGTAATAAGGTAAGGAACCATGGACTTAAATTCATGGATGAGTGAGATTTGCCCAAATAGAGAAAAGCAGGGTATCACAGAAGCATTAAGGATGGGATGTCACTGATGAATTGAGCATCTGCAGACCATGGATTTCACTGCAATGCTGGCAATGACTTAAGGTTCTCAGAGCAAAAGCGCTACGGGAAGATCCATGTTATCAACATTATCATTAAAAAAATCTCCAGGTTAAATACTATGGTATTATACTTCCATTCACATCATCTCTCAATGTACTTACTCTCTTTATACAGACAAAAGCTGTATTAACTCCTGAAAAGAATGTACAAACAATGCATGGAACGATTGAAAAACAACATTCAATTGCTGCTATTACTTTTATAAACACGTATCATTTAGTACAATCACCTCCGACGCTTTTGTTCTGCTGATAAAATAAAGCGTACTCAGAATCCAGAAGGTAATCATCTCAGGAAGAAATCCACTATGTCTGATAGAGAATAGATGTAGTGCGGTATCTTGCAATAGGCATAATTTAAATTTCATACAACAGCCCATATACAGAATTAGCGTAAATTTTAATGTTCAGAATTCTCGGTGAGAGTGTTATTCATCTCTTGAAAATCCTCCGGGGCAAATACAAATTATCACTGAGTAATGAAGAAACAGATGATGCAAAATGGAATAGTTCTCCTGATGCCGAGAAGCCTGGAAATGATTTCAAGTTTAAATAATAGCAACTCCATTTTCCCACACATTAGACTTGATAGGCACCTAGGAAATAATGAAATCCTGCATTCAGTATGCTCAAACCTTCAACATTGGTGTCATTCCATAAATCCCATTCTACTAACAGTATTAGCAAACCTCCTAATCCTATAATCACTGAGAGATACACCTTCCTATCACCAACTCAGCTGACAAACTGAGTATTACCATCTCTATTTTTCTACATTTTGGTTACGGATATCTTCCTCCACTCAAAGTTATGAGTCTGAATAATAGCATCTTATCTAAGCACTCTGATGCCTGTCAGCAGCATTCATTTGGGCTTTAGCGATCTTCCCAGAAAGATTTGTCTTCCAAGTTGCACATATTTTCTCTTATCATTTTGTTACCTCTTTGGCTATAAAAATAGTTTAAACCAGCTTCCTTTTCTTCTCCCCCTCTCCTACCCCGCAGCCTTTCCTCTTCACACACCCCCAAAGGAATTTTGCTCCTTTTCCTCTCTAAACACTTCTGGTGAAAAAGTTATGAACAGAAGAAAACACTTTAAAGACCTTTTGGACTAAACCTTCCCAAACAGTATCAGTCCTACCTTGCTGTTTGAGAGATAACAGAGTGGCCTAAAAGGCTAGTCACAATAAATAGAAATAAGCTTATTTCTCAGCATGTATGCAGCACTATCCATTTTTCACAGTCAAATTAATCTAGTGTCATGCAGGAGAAGGGAAGGCAGGAAACCAAGACTCTGGTTCTGGCTTTGCCACTTTCTCTGTAACCTTGGGCAAATAATTTATGCAATGTGAGGCTCAGTTTCCCCATCTGTGAAACAGATGCTTGACTCTTTGCCAAATTTAACTTACTTAAGAACCTGGATAAAAGACTTGAAATATTCACTGTGTCATTTTTGTTATTTATTTTTTATAGCCTTCTCCAGATCCCAGCGGGCTACTGGGGAATCCCAAAAGCATCTTTCCATCTACTTGTCTAAACAGGTAGAACTAAAGGCCAATTAACTGCACTCCCTAGACACCACCACCGCTGCCTGCAACTCAACCTTCTGTAAGCAAGTAAGAAAAAGCATTTAAAGGATACCCACTGAAAATGCAGGCAGCATCAGCAGCTGCTGAAAGACGTACAGCAAGAGCATGGTTACCGCACAGTCTGATACACTGAAACTCCATTACAGGGAAGTATAAAGCTAGTCTGTGCAAGTTGCAATTTTATTTACAGTTAATCTCTGCTTATACTGTGAAATTAATCTGTCTCTCACACATTCAAAGTGCACCAAGACTTGGCAAATAGGCTTTGTGCATAGAACTTGATGGGGCGGGGGGAAATACAATCTGTCTTCCTATTTGTAGTAAAGGTACAGGGCAGCTTTGCAGCTCCCCTACTGCTTTATTCTAGCTCCCAGCTTGGCGCAGGGAGGCAGCAACCTTCATTTACCCTCTTTTTAAATGCTGACAATTGCCAGATTTGTGTAATAATGGATCAAAGCTCCTTTACGTTTAATACTAGTACCTGCCCCTTATAAGTCTGTGTTACAGAAACTCAGCAAAATAAGCCACAGGAAGACAGGTTTCCATGCTCCTGCACCACATTCATCAGCTGAATAGATGTGCACTAAAGGACTTCAGCAGAAATAAGTAATTTTGTCTAGTAAGGATTCCCATATCTCCAATAAGACCTCATCTACTGAGAATGGTCATGAGTGCCCTATCAATCCCCTTGGGAGCTAAATTGCTCAAAGGAAGACTTAGGGTAGAAGGAAGAGTTAGAAATCAACCTCTTTTCTCCCCCATTCCTCCAGGTTTCAGTTGTTTTTTTTTTGTAATACATGAAAAACATTTGAGACAGCAGACAGGTTTTTTCAGTGACAGTGAAACAGTCCAGAGATTTAATCAAATACTTGTGTAGTATTGAAACATTTTTCAAAAAAATCTCAGAATGTTTTTTTAACTCAATTTCTCTAATGATACAACACTTAGTTTTAATTCTGTTACTTGAAAAATCTTCTCCAACAAAAAAAATGCCGATATGTTTGTCATAACACATGCTGAAACATAAAGTGGGTGGCACATGGCCAGAATAAATGTCTATCTAGTCACATCTCCTTCCTTTGAAATTGTCTTTTCTTGGATGCTCAGGCACAAAATGCAAGAGCAGCCCAAGGACAGAATGCTATTTCCACCTTCTCAGCCCCAATAATCTGTGCTTTAGCTATTTCCTGAGCCAGGGGTTGTGTACACACAGCTGTGTTTAATGGTCCTTACCGGATTTTTCTTCCATAAATTTTATTTGGTTTTCTAAGTAATTTTTATTTCTGATCTTAACTACTTCTTGGACCTATGACCTCCACAAGTTCATGTTTTCTGAAAAAGTACTATCTTTCATTTATCGTACATCTCCTACCTGAAAATTTAGCTGGGTGCCTCCTCTACTTCTTGCACTAAGCAATACAGAATCATCTTCTCCTACTCACCTTCCCACATGGCACCTGCCCTTCAGTCATCTCTTTCACAAAGTGTTCCAGTCAATTTAATTTTTCATTATTAAAAAACCATGGTAGACCTCTGATTATACCATTCCTACTTTTGTGTATCTTTTGGTTTTTCTACATCCCTCTCTCCAAGAGTGGCTAGAGTTATGTGAAGTATTTGAGATGGGGTGCCCCACGGATTCATACAGTGGCATTCTGTTATTTTTTTTCTCTATTCCTTTCTTCCCAGTACCTAACATTTTGAATCACGGCTTGGCACTGAACTGATGTTTTTGGAAGACATACCTTTTCTGCATAGTAATGGGAAATTTCATCTCTGTCAATAATTTCATCTGCCAGTTTATTGTCCAGTCAGTTCAAATCATCAGAACCTTCTGCAACTCTCTTGTGGTCAGTTTTAATGTTGACTATCTTGAATAGTTTTATATAATCAGCAAATATTATCATCTTACTATTCACCCTCTTTTCCAGGGCATTTATGAGTATGTTGAACAGCACAGGTTCCAGCAGAGATTCCTGGGGAACTCCACTGACAGCAGGTTCTGCTGTGTTTTGTTTGAAGAGCTATTAATCAACAAGACCTTGTCTCTTATAACCTGATAGCTTCATTTCTATAAAAGCCCTTTGGTAAGAGACCACATCAAAGGCTTCTGAAATTCCAAATCGATCAGAACACCCTTACACACACCCTTGCTTATCGCACTATTTGCAAAGCTTCCTTCTAGAAAAGCAGTGTTGACTCCTTCCTACATAAAGCATTAAAAAAATGCTTAAATCATAGTGAAAATAATATAATCATGCAATTAAGAGTACCTTTATTGGCTCTGCTCTGCAGAAAGAACCCTTCCACACAAGCTGTTAGGCTTGGGTGTTCTTTTTTTAATCGAGGTTGTGTACGTTTTCCCTAAGGATCTCCTGGCATTTTTATGTGTATTGCTTGTTAAACTCAGCATCAGGGAAAGTGAGACAGCAAAAAGTTCAGTCACTTGCCAAACTCATGTAGCAATTTGGTGACATAGACAAACCTGCTCTAATTACAAGACTACAATGCCTCCGATCTTACTCGAGCACTAAAGTAGGTGGTGCTTCTATTTCTCTGGAATTAAATCTTAAAACTATTTTGGTTTAGGTAGAATTCTAGACATTTGAAGCCTTTTATGTTATTAAAACTTCTGTCAATTAAAACTGCCTGTAATAGTCCTCCTGCAGAATTCTTAACTACACTTAAATGTCAGAGTTACTGACATTTCTATTCAGTATAAAAGTTCCATAATTATTAGAAAAAAGGACATTTGAATTGTTGAAAATATTGACTGTTTGCATTGCAAATGTTGGGTTCTGTAGCCATATTTCCCCCTCAGCTAATTTTCTGGTTCAAGACACTAATGTCTATTGTATAGCAACAACTATGAAGCACAGGCAGGCTACCAGAGGGAAAGGAGCCGGAGTCACCCTGCCCAACAGACAAACCTGAACGTGCCGGCGTTACTCGCGTCTAAACGAAACTACAAGGACTGCCTAATTTTCCAAAGGCAAAAGCCATCCCTCTCTCTTGTACCTGGGATCTGTGAGAATTAGCAATAATGCAGAGCCCCCAAAACATTAAAAGTTTATGTAAGATGCTTTCTTCAGTACTAGATATACATATATCATTCATCCAAGATTGAACGGGTCTGCACACTCACCCATTGCCTGGCACAGGATGTCCACGTCTTTCTCCACTTCAGCCAAAATCACGCTCTCAGGTTCAGCCGTAAAATATGGTGGTTCTTTAGAATAGGGAAAGCAAACAAGAGTAAACAAACAAAACTACAGCAAAATGAAAAACAGCTGTTGATTTAAAGATATGTATCATATAATCTCTCCACATGCGTTGTATTTATTATAATGTGTTACAAACAGACCAGTTTGTCTAAGTTTGTCTATTTGGAGGTGCTTTCTTATCATAAGAAAAGCCAACAATTTTTTGCTACGCTGAGTATGAATTCCAAAGAGTCAAGTCAATTTAAGTAAGATTTAGGGCTTTGCACTGCAAATTCATACTCAGAGCAGGGACTACTTTTCATTTTATAGGTCTGAATCATGGAACATTTTAATTCTTCGTTCAGAAGGTCCCTCCCGAGAGGTTTATAAAGGTTTATATTTACAACATAGCATTTTATGGGATAGTTTGCTTCAGTAGCTAAACTAAATTCCACCTCATGAAGGCATGAAGCATGTCAAATAAAGTGCCGTAGCATGTCAGAGAGCCGACATCAGAGGACAAGTGCGGCATAATTAAAAAAAAAAATTCTCCTCAACAGTTATATTTCTTGAAAGCAAACAAATTTAATGCTTTAATTGAAGCCATGGTAATAATCATAAAATCCACACTTTATCATTAGGACTAAAGAAAAGATATTAGACGTTTAATTAAACAAAGACAAGATTCCAGAAATTGTAGAGTATGCTGTCATGTAACTCTTTCTTCTATGCAGCATAAAATTGAAGAGCATCATGTCAAAGTCCCACAGGCATTAAGGTTGCAGTAATTATCATGGTAACTAAAAACTGTCATAGTCTGCTCAATGCAATTATCATCTGAGTACTGTTTTTAGAAGCATTTTATTTGATTAGAGTTCTATTGTAGCACAAACTCACTGAAAAGTTTTAAAAAATACGGAAAAGACAATGTAAGTAGCTTGTGAGAACAAGTTACTTGTATTTTCATTTTAAGGAAATCAAGTATGTTTGAAAAAAATGTGGTAAGCTACAAGGTCTAAGGTCATCTGAGCTGACCTTCTCTCAAATCTCTTCACCAACCATGCCTGAAAACCAGATAAGCAGTTTGTATTATTGATAGGACATCAGTATTTTCATGAACAAAAACAAAATCACATAATCTTATCCTGCAAAATCTTATTCCTCCTGCTACCACCTGTAGGATAGCAAGTGTTGCTATCATTTCACAGGGATGCCATGCCGTGCCAGCAGGTACACATCAGGAAGCACCCGACTGGAATGCAACCCCCCACTTTCCCAGCACTCCTTCCCGATAACGACAATAAAATACTTGCTTGAGTGTACAGAACTGGGGTCTCATTTCAGCACCAATGGATATTACAATTCTGTATTCATTCCAAATAAAGTCAATCAATATTAGTCCTCAAAATCCTGTGCAGAGGAAGAGGTGAGGTTGCAAAATAGCCTGGAATACTCATTTACCCAGCAAAACCAATGAAACAAGCTACCTGATTTATTATATTCTAATAATATACATGTGTTAACATTATTGATCCTCACTGCCTAAATATAAAGCTATTAATAAACATGCATAATACATTGTGATTTATTGCATATGATCTCATGAGTTAATCTAAACAACCAACTGAAAAGCTGAACATTTAATTGAAATTCACTGATGGCACAACTGTGTTTGACATGTTTGATCAACTAAGTTGCTAAGTCCCCTGCAATTCATCTAAGTTCATGTTTTCACTCTGAGTACACTTTCTTCTCATGCTATCCTCCAAGCCTTGTCTGATGTTTTCCTTGCGCTCCACTTTCCAGAATTTTATCTTTTTAATTTCCAAACTTTTAGCATAATGTCCTTACTCACCTATCTATCTGTCTGTGGACACACAGGTAAGTGTCCTTCTGTCCATCTCTCAAAATAAAATTTGAATCTTTTGTTCTATGGCAATTTAATTTGATTGTGAGGGGAGGAAAAGGGGAAAGGTGGCCAAAGCAGTGCAAGAGCAAGACACTACCCAGACATTCACATATTCACTTCTAACTTTGGGCTGCTTCTACAGATGCCTTTTCAGTCAGTGACATGCCAGCGTATTTTCCTCCTTTTTGGGAATTCCTGACCTAATCTTCCACCCTCGCTTTTCTAAGGCATTCTGACCTTAACGGGCCAGTTTCTAAACCTGGCAACCTTCAGCTGCCAGCTCGCAAGCTTTCTCCTAGATCAGCAACATATTCACACACCAGTGATAAATTTGCAGATTTATCTTCAACATGGGCCTGCAGTCCAGCTGCAAAGCACTTAATGGGACCTCAAAGATGCTAGTGGTTCCATGACCACTGCTCATGTATTACCGTTGCATACAGTTTCTGCAGTTGTACTTGGCATATTTACACAGTCTGCTTTCCCAGTGCCTCTCCCAAAGTCCTATCCTACTATCTGTGCTCCTTCCTTTAAATCCCATACAGGCTGTTATGCCACCCTCGAAGAAACTTATTACATTAAAAGATGCTTAGGTGAGCAGGTATCGAGCAATGAATTACCTGACAAGGAACTTGAAGTCAGTGACAACTGTCACTTAGCAGATTGGACTGTGATGTTATAAAAGGAAGATTCACATCAGCTTTTTTTGAAAGAAGCAGCAAGAAACAGAAGCAGACAAGACGGAAAAAGAGCAGGAGCAGCAGAAAGATGCAATCTAAACGCCACAGGCAACTCCCAGAAGACTTTCAGCATGTCGGTGTGCCAACAGACATGATTTCCAGTCTTCATCAAGCCCAGACCCACCTTCTCCCTTACGCTAAAGCCTGCTGAACTCCATTGTCCCAGCCATTCCAGCAGCTGGAAGCCCTGCCAAATGCTACAATTGACACAGAGGGGTCAAGAGGCTGAGGCAACAACGGCCCATAGTGGGGTCAGATCTTATTCTTGCACGATAAGCACAGATACAGAAAACCTTCGAGAAGCAACTCCGCAATTTACCGATTGTTAACTACCTGCTTCTGCTGCCTGGAATTAGAGTTAAGCCTGGATGGGAAGACAGGACTCATTCATAACGGAATTCTGGAAGATCTAGAATACCAGGCGGACAACAGTGCTGTGGCAATCTCAAGTCTAATATACACGGAAAATTAGTCTTGGCAGTTTGAAGTATGAGAGAATCACAGCAGTATTGGTGTAGGTATACTCCTAGAGCTCTGAGGGAAATAAAACTGTGATTTCCATGCAAGCTGTGCTGGTTTTCCACACACAGGTGCCTTATGCTAGCAACATGGATGCTCAAAAGGTCCTTGGCAGTGAGGGTCTATGGCTTCAGCCGAACTCGGGCTGCAGAAGAAATCACGTAGTTACAGGTGCCCATAGGCCCAGCATAAATTGCAAGTGAAAAAGTCGGCGTATCTCAGTTTGGGTACTATACTCCACCTGGTGAATAACTATCAGAAAGAGGCCATAAAAATGCAGCAATATTTATAGGGGTTAGATGGCATTCTGAAGGGGCATTCTGGCTGTCTGTATATATGACTCTACTGCATATTTATAAGGCTTGGTTTGAATCACACAGTATGAATTTGAACATTTACTGTTGCAGGCAAAAATGTGTTGAAATTTAGTATGTGTGGTGAAATTACAATGTCTTCCAAACTACCTAACATGCCAGACACAAGCCCCCAGACATGCCAATTTCTAGGAATGACAGTAGTCTGTTGGTATCAGGTCAAAAATTTAAATTTTTTTCAAATTATAGCATCACAATAGTTAGAATAGGAAAGGACCCACTACACTGAGTTGACCCTGCTGGCAGTGCAACGTGCTATGCAGTAAGAGAAGTCACACCTCGTATTAGACTTAAAGAAACAGATACTGTATTGTTCAGATATTGTATTGGTGTTTGACTGATCTTAACTAAAAGGTCGAGAACAAGCAAAGGGGAAAAAGAATATTTGAATATAAATGCATGCTTTTAATAGTTGTTGAGGGTTTCAGGGGTTTTTTTTTGCACTACAGACATCATTGAAAAGATAGCCTCTCTGCAAAGCCCTTGGGAGCCTGCAAAATTTGATACTGTTCTAACTTCCCCCACGCAGAGTTTCATGGTCACTGATTTTAACATTCAAAAGATAGCAGTCAGCATCCATTACATACCCTTCAAGCTGCATTGGAGATATGTGACCTAATCCTAGATACATACATGAAAGTCAAAAAGAACAGAGAAAGCCCCAGGGGCTCCTCCAAAGCTGAAATTCCTGCATCACTCAGAAATTCAGGCCTGCATATTTAAGAGGAAAATTGAGCCTTAAACATGGAAGCCTTTCTCTAACATTACCATAAACTAATTTATTTGGTGAATATCCTGTAAAGAAAGGGGAACTGGAAACTTGAGAGCCCCTTGTAGGTACAAAGTCCGTAACTCCAGACAGCAGATCAGACTGTCCACGCTGGGAGAGAAGCCACGCTGTATATCCAGGCGTAACAGGTTCCTTGAAGCAGGTTTTTTCTTTGCATGAATATCAGGTTAAAACAGAAAAAGATGAAAAGGTACTCATAGTTTCTTGCTGCTACCCCCACTGCGAGCTGCAGTCTGTGTGTTCTAAAACCCTATAACAGCACAGGGAAAACATCTCCTGTTTGCAGAACTGAAAGAAGGGGGAACTTCTGAATGTCAGAGACAGACCTGGACTTCCCAGAAGTCCCATTACTTCACGGTGGTATAGGTCCTGTGTGCATTTGGGCCCAAGGCAACGTGTCTGCGTCCATCTCAAGAACCTCTGAGGCTTGCCAAAGCAAAAGTTATCAACATTTCTCTGCTTTGAGCCCAAACTGAAGTTTAGGCAAGTCCAAAGACATTTTATATTACAGTTTTCCTGAAAATTCCTATTCTTTTCTTACACACATGAATGCAGTCATGCACAATACATGACCACAATCATCATGAAAAAATTCTTTCCTCTGCTTTCAAAACAGCATTTGTAGTGTTTCAAAGTGTGTAAGCTAGAGCCATGAGAGCTATTGTTTCCAGAGATCTAAGCACAAGGTATCCAGGTGGCTAGCTACAGAGGAAAATCACTTCTGTTCTGGCAGTTATCTATACACGCAATGCAAATTCATGAACAATGGCACTGCACAAAGAAGGCCCTTCTGCATCTCGACCCTCCTGGAGAAGTACAGTGAAGGGGGAATAGCCCTGTAGTTCACCTCAGAGCCTAGCCAGGTGGGCCCTCCATACCAACGCTATAATTTTTCTGATGTGTTCCTGAATCCCAGGAAGCTGTATCCTGATGAGAACCAGGGTAGCCTTTAAGAGAGACACAGACCTACAATACTCCCTTTTCATCCTATTTTCAGAAAGAAATCTATCCAGCCGGGATGTAAAAATTCTCCCAAAGAAGCACCAGAACGAAAATATTATGTCTATTACTGTCGTTCTTCAGGCACAAAAACTGCTCCAAAAGGAAGGGAAGCCCTCTACTGTGATTCTGCTTTATTCCATCCTGTTCCTTTAGACAGGCCAACAGGGCTTCAACAGCTCATCCATATCAGGCCATTCCTTCTAATTGTTTTTCTCCTCATTCTGTTCAGATTTTACTTTCTGACTGCATCTAATTTAAAGAGCAGTACGGATTTCAGGTAGTGGAAGGGTTTCATTCCTCATTTTCTTAAGCTCCTAAAATTCATAATTTCCCATAGAACAATCACTTAAAAAATGTCTACTGCAATTTGTCGCTAACGGAACTTGCAGAACTGGAGCAAAAGAATTTAAGACTCGCTCAATTTTCAAATTGGTTTGTTCATGAGATGACTCCTTAAATTACTTAATCTTCAAACTGTTAGTGATAAAACAAATGTGCTCTTATCTAATCTGCAACAAATCTTTCCCAAACTGTTACTCTGCCAACTGAGGAACATGCTACCCCTTAAAAATTTATAACAACTGCAGCTAATAAAACCAAGGTTTGGAACCACCTCAGTTTATCTTTGCTGGAAAAATATGAAGATGTCAGAAAGCTCTTTGCCACATTCAGAAGAAAATTGCAGTGCAGCAGAAGACTAGAGAGTTTTTTTTTCTTGCTTATGCAGTACTACTTTACTACATTAGAGATTCAGGTTTTCAAATACTATTGTGATTTTAATTTACAAACTGAGATGTTGTCTCAGAAATATTCAGAAAAAACTTCAGAGATAATATGGTAGGTCACAAACAATAACCTGAACTGAGTACATGCCTTTGTACTAAGTTCCGCTGCCTTCTAATAAAGCTCTTATCATCATGCACTCACACTCAGATTATGTGACTTCCCTTAGCTGAGAAAGGCAAGGACATACATTTGTGAAAAAGCTTTGATTAATTCAGTATTTGTGATATCTTTGATGCACCTTTTTATCGCTACCCGGTCCTACCTGTTAATAGCAAAATATTTTTCTCTATTAATCCACAAAAGCTCTCATTACACTATTGAGGGTCTTTATTTGATTTATCCCAATCATTCTGAAAACAAACCTCTTCTATTAACACAATTTCCTTTTTCTGTTAGTCAAGACCCCTTATTAAGTCCACACTGTGTTATTTTCCCAAGTAGTACAGCTCATTATCAGGTCACTGTCAACATGTACACACTACAAATATTTTATGCATGCAAATGGACAAGCATACTTGATTCCCTGTAAGTACTACTCCAATAGACTATGACGGATACACCGCAAAAATCCTTATGTTTGAACCTTTTCTGCACTTTTCTCTAGAACCCGTCCCTTGACTAATTAAATGATGGCCAGATCCATCCAAGATTCTAAGGCTGAATATAAGTTATGCATTAACTACTAATCCTTTGATTTGGCTTCCTGTTTAGAGTTAGAGACCCATCCTGCAGCTCAGGAAACTCATAAATAAAGAAATCTATCAGGCTTTGCTGACACATTGAGTAAACACCTGCAACTGAAGTGTCTTGTTCCATCAGAAGGAAATAAAAGTAATTGGTAACCAATTTGTTTCTGCTTTCTTTCATCTACTTGTACTTATCTACAGGCCTTTTCATAACTTCATTCCCTGACAGTCCCCTAAAACTGGGTGAGAAATAAATAAAACATTTAAAAATAAGAGAGCAGATAAGCTACTAAAGAAAGGCAGCACTGCTAGTTTAATATGGTTCCCCAATGATTGTTTCTCAGTTTTATTGTAACTGTATTTAAGAATCTTTTACATTAACCGAGAGGCTGCTTTAAGTATTGCGTTAGACAGGATCTGACAGCAAAGCAGCAAAGTTAAACTAGTTACAATAAAATCTGATGAATAAGGAAGAGTTTAAACAAAAAACATAAATAAGTGAAATCCGTCTCTGCTCCTTAAAGGGAAGGAAGGCCGTGAGGTGGTAATTCTAAGAAACAGTACAAAGAAAAAGACTGGAACCAAACTTAATCCAGTAGGTAATAAATATAATAGAGAGACAGTGCTACAAATGAACCTGGAACAGAGCTTTGTAGAGAGAAGAGCTGTCTTCTCATTTAGCATGAACTACAATAAATTGCTTTAGTAGAATACAGACCATACAGCAGTCTTTAAAATTGGATAAAAGAGTGTAGAGAATTGTGTGCTGAGTTCCCTCCGCAATGCACTACAGAAATGCATGCGCATGAATTCCAATCAACGCTGAGACTCGTATCACTGCCAGAGCAATAACCTCTCCAGGACACTTGCACAAGTTATTACTGGGACTATTACATAAAACCTAGACTTTATACAATCATCTGTGGCTTAAAACATCTAAATGTTTCTGTTCTAAAACGTCTCTTTTATTCTAAAAGTCCTAAAAAACTCTACACCGTGTGCAGTGGGTTAATTTGCATTATCATATCAGGAAACGACATGCACAGTAACTACCATTCCCAAATGACAACCTCCTCGCTACTGCAAAACTCCAACACAGAGGCGATAGCGGAAACAAGCAGTGAAAGGGCACCAATGTCCCTTTAAAAATATTAAGCCCAAAGTTTCCCTTGCAGTCAAAGGTCTAGCACGTAGCACCAATTTTAATGGTATTTCCTTCTCCCTTTTGTTGCCTCAGTAATGATATCTGCCTGCCCCTCTGTGCTCAGGAACGTCCTTGGCCCCCCGACTGGCACTTGCAGCAGACAACACACAGAAGTGCTCCTAAAAGGCTTCTTTCGGAAATAGAGGCACTTGACATATTAAAACTAGATGTAAGCAAGCTGGGAGTTAATCAGGATTTAATGCATCTAAAAGCCCAGATGTGGAAGCTGCCCAATAAGGATTTTACTACAGTATTTCCCCAACTTCTGATTAAATGTATAGTTTCACAGGGGATTCAGAACTGCATCAGTGTTTAAAAAAAAATAATAATTCTATTTGATGAATTTATATTCATGGGGAAGAACAGCTGAATTAATTTGGAAGATAACCCTCCTTCACCTCCTTTCCTCTGTTCTCCGAAGAAAGGTTCAAATGTAAGGTCAATGAAATATTAAGGTATCAATTTTATTTCCTATTACACCTCAGTCCAGAGCCTGTTTTACTAAAAAACACATTGCCTTGAGAATTACCCATTATAGAAAGGAAGGCTTTCGCTCTTGCTGGTTCCTCTGTGCTCTCTCTCAATTTCGCTTCACAGAAGTACATCCCCACATCAGCAGAGGTTGGGTTGGTGATAGTGAGTCGTCTCCCAAAACTGCTAATGCCACTGGTTATTTTCACTCCATTTCTCTTCCAGGTCATGCTTAGTCTCTCAAGAGGTCTGCCAAGGTTTAAAAAAAACCCCCACAAACAAACCAAGAATACAACAATAAAACATAAACATTACAGAATAATCTTGTCTGCAGTTATATACACATCGTAAAACTTCTCTAAGTCTTCCTGTGTCCCTGACATTCACTATTAAGAAGTAAATGCGTACATAACTTCTACACATCAAGGCTATAGACTACTCAAGTGGCATTATGCAAGTACAGCTAATTGATACAGCAAGAGAACTTAAGTGCTAATAATTTGATTTATCTGAGCAAAAAGAGTAAATACTGCTATGGGAATCAGCTGCATGAGAAGTGCTTTCGTTGTAACTCAATTACCAAAACAGTATTAATCATATCAAGAACATCTCTGCCCTCAGAGGGGAAAGTGAATCAGTTGGTCGTCTTATCATCCGAGGACCTCAACTATTCACTTCTGCTGGAATTCAATGCTATTCAAGGCCAACTAGATGGAAATGTAAGAGGAATGCTGCGAACTCTATATTATAGTGCCTTATGAACAGCTGAACAATAATCACTGTAAAATAAGGGTATCTGTAATAAATTACTTCATAGGAGATCCTCGCTGATTTATTTACTAGGAAGCACAGACTGTTCAACAGTATCACCTTTCACGTCAATAGGCAATACAGCCGAAATATTATTAACCCTTAACATAACTTTTTCCTTAAGATAATGTTTGCTGATTGAACAACACTGTACTTCTTTTCCTTACCGTGTGAGTAACACGTGGGAAAGTAACTCTGCCTATATCCTTATTGGGCCAGAAAAATCAATACGTTTAATTCCGCAATGTTGGACAAACAAGATTATTCATAAGGTTACTCTGAAGAGCAAGCATTCAGCTTCAATCATTACATTAATCAAAAAAATGAAAATAACTTCCTATGTCCTTCTCAGTAAAGGACGGTGCATTAAAACTGGTTCTTTATAACCCCCCTGCAGCTTTTACACTACCTTGCATTGGCCACACACTCCAGCGTGATTTCGCTGCTCCCTGCTACAACGCTAGTGTTCTGCGGAGGGATGACAATGACGGGAGCCACAGTGTCAGACGGGTCTATGGCACCTGCATGGGCAGAAAGAAACCTTGTGAAGACTCTGCACATCTGCAAACGGCGAGGACTGACACGTTCCAGCAAAGCATCTTGTCAGGTGACACAGCTGCAAATTTCACTCTTCAACCTCACCATGGATTTTAATCTCCTCATTAAGGGGAGATCTTCAGCATGACCATTTTCGATGGCTTTCATTATACTGTACAAACACACTGTTTCAATATACCCAGCTTGGTATCATTCAAAACGCATAACTTGCAAGAACTACTCCCAGATGGAGTGCAAGGGCCATTCTCAAATAGAGAGCAAATAAATTAAGCATCCTAAAGGTTTTCTATTGTTGAGCACTTTTATTTTTATCAAACACTTGCTGACTTATATTTTTAAGACCTTTTCATGTTTTGTTTAATCTTACCACTTCCATACCATTTCAAAAGAGTCTGCCAATACTCATGTTAGTTCTTTAAAAAGATTTTACACACTGGGGAACAAATATAAAATTAACAAAGCAGCATATCACAGCAACTTCAATCCCTTTTTCTTATCAGGAAAGTAAATAACCCAAATCTGCTACTCTTTTGTGAGGCATCACACTGTAAATAATTTAGCTTATGCAACAGTCAGCAGACACTGAAAAAATGGTAAAAAGGCTGCTTGTAAATTTTCTCTGTATACATTTAGTAAGTGAATTAAAATACCCATGTATTCATAGGTACTTTGCTTCAAGCAACTCATTTGGGAAAGAAAAATTAGCTATTTTTTAGCTTGAATAACAGAGTAATAAAATTTTCTAAAGATACAGAATCCAATAAACGAATTACAGGGAAAAGTAATGAAAATAAAACTAAACTGATGGAAAAGCAAGCCAGTTCACCAAATGTTTTCTGCAAAGGAGGCTAACCCATGCCCATTAAGTAGAATGAGAAACTGGCAAATGCAAGGTATGAACCCTGACGCTCTCTTTTAAGATAATTCTCTAAAGAACAGAAAAAAGCATAGAAAACTCCTTGCTTCTCTCGTACCTGGCATGCCAAAAGGCATTTGACACTCGATTTCACTTGTTGGATAGAAAAGGTTTTGGTAATGGGGCTCAAAGTCTGCAAGGTTAGCAGGTTTCTGAACTACTGAATGACAAAATTTTTTACCTTTTACCATTTTTGTAATTGATAGCAAATAATCTACTATAGGAGATAAAAGCATGTAGCATAATTCTAAAATTTTAAGAATACTACCCACACATCTGAATAAATTCAAGCATCCAAGAAAAGTACTTAAGGAAGTGGTAAGCATATATTTAGTTCTTCCCATAAATATGCTCTGTTGACCTGACACAGCATCTATATGCAACTCGCATGGGATCTCACAAAACCTAAGCTTTTAGTAGATTTCACTTCTGCTGAACAACATCCCTGGAAATATGATGCTATCAGGTAGGAAATCCATCTTCTAAGATTTCCATGGTGGAAAATATATGATTTATAAAATATATTTATGGCAGGAATATTCCAGATAGTAATTGGAAAAATAGAAAACAAGCAGTGATCAGATTAGTAGCTTGTTATTGATGAGAAGAAATAACCTCAGCATTACTGTTCACCGCTACTTCTGCACCAGATGAAGGTTTACAACAGTAAATGCTCAGAGATCAACAAACAAGTTACTAATTTGGCAGTAATCATTTCTTATCTACATCTGGAAAAGAGGAAAACCAGTTGTTTGACTTATCAGCTCCCCTGAAGAATGGCTCAGCCCCACTAAAACCAGCCAAAGACGACTAGCCAGCTTTGTCGTAACCTCTAGCTGTTCACCACACGCGAATGGCTCTTTTTGCAGCGAGCAGGTAAGCAGGGGAAATAAAAGTGCACGTTACTCCACCTGCAACCAGGAAAACATAAGATTTCTTTGACTTTCGTACTGACCATAACAAGAATCTAAGCAAAGTATGTGCTTATTTTCATTTTGTACCATCCCTGAAACAAATCTATTAAAAGCAGGCTGTTGGTAAAGATTTTGAGCAAGTAAACTAATATGGATGTGACACAGAGGGCTCATCTAAATGGTTAGTGCTTGGATTCTAAGTAATATCCCTACAAAGGTCAGCTGCAGATGTAATAAGCATATACAGAAAACAACAACATTTCAAAATATTATCTAAACGGCACATAGACAGCATGCATATTCCTCTATCACATTCAAAGACAGTTTAAGTTTCCCTCTGCAGCACAAAGAAACCACTTGCCGTAATTCACTCCGGCCCCAATCCTGCCAAATAAAACTCAACAGGGACATTCCCATGGTTCCTTTTGCAGGGGGGAGTTTGCAGCTTTGTTTCGTGGCTAACCAAAATATCAAAAGAGGAACTTAGTTTCACTTTAGAGCAAAAATCTCAATAGGGCCGTAACTGGGATCTCTGCGTCGCCCTACCCTTTCAGAACTTCATCCATTTGTAAGAAATCCACAGACTGGAATATCAGAGTAGCCAGGCTCCTAATCTAGATAAGGAGTAACACTGCAATTTTGTTTTGATGATGTGACGCAGCAAATCAGACTTCAGTTGGGCTGTGGAAGGTAGAGAGCTTTTTCAAACAATCAGATAATGAAAAACTACCCAGACTTTCCAAGTTTCTTATCCTACCTGTCAATAAAGCCACTCCATCCCTCTCCTACCTCCTAATGCACTACACTGACATGATTTTACTTGACTGGTTCTACACTAAAATACAATGCAGAATGTCATTATTAGTAAACAGACATTTTCTTTGAAAATCCTTTCGAGAAAACAATTGAATTTTTTTTCTCCTCTTCACTGCTCCTTTTTTACTTCATCAGACTTTTTCTTGTCCCAGTTTTCTAGTCTCTGCTGTTTCTTCCTGGCTTTTCACCACCTCTTCCTCCTCTTGCCTCCCCCCTCTCTCAGACAGCTTCTCTGCATTCATCCCTGACCATTTCCCCTTCTTTGAACGCTTCCTCTCAGCTAAGAAAGCAAAGCAACATTAGGGGAAAAACACTGACCCCAGAACTTTAGCCAAGGGATGCCTCGCTATTAGACATAAGAAGTCTGTGGGGAACTTGCAGGAAGCTGCAGAGACAAGGCTGATCGGCACCCAAGAACACTTAAGGGATGTGCTCTTAATCTGATTCTAGTCCTTAAGAGATGACCGGACAGAAGGACTGCCACAGGCAAGAGGCCTAATCCAAACAGGGACTTTTCTCCAAAAAAGAGCTCACTATGCTTTTTTTTTTTTTGACATTGTATCTATTTTAGCCACAGCGCTCACAGTATTTCCAATCTTCCCTTCGCTCCTAAACCTTCTCATTAGACACGGTCTTAATTACTACCAGTATCTACTATGGCCCAGTAACCGAGGTGCCTTTAGGGACAGCCCCAACCAATTTTTGAGGCTTGATTATCCTTACTCCAAAGACTGACTCACGAGCGGAGGGAGCTTATCTTGGAGCTCTTTCAGTGGTTCCCATCCCCAGCTGCTCATGAAGCAGTTGGTGAACTGCTGCCATTTACAGGCCAAAATATTAAGGCAAATTGGCATCAATATTATTTTTTCCGTATTAGACTTTTTTTAAAAAAGAGCCAAAAAAAAAAAAAAAACCACCGACAAAAAGAGAAAATCTGTTTTTTTTCTGTCCCTGTAAATATGAACTCCTCTCCAGGCTGTGGAATTCAAGAATCTGGCATTCCTGCACAAAGCAGAGATATATTGAGGGAACAGAGAAAAATAAAGAGTGAACACCTCTTGCACGGTCTATTTGTTTTTATCACCAGTGGCTGTGTATGACTGCACAATGCCAATCTTGGATCACACTGGACTTCCCCCTTCCCTCCTCCTGTCTGACCAAGAGTGAAACCCATCCCAAGTGGCCTATAACACTGATTTTTTTAATACTGATGAGCTGTAGAATTTTTAATCTGCTATTTAAATACAATAATTATGGAGATTGCCCTATCATCTCTGAAAAGACACTGTTTTTATCTCTCTACATATATTCTACAGATATACATAAACACATTATCTCTCTACATACATGGCCATGTAAGGTACAGGGAATTTTAAATATGATAATTTACAACTGATAAATATCACAGACTTTATCAAAGCCACTTGGGTGCTTAATTTTCCCAACAGAGATGAAATCCCACTCAGGCTATATGACTGAAGATACAAAAGGTGCTTTTCCCTTCTGAAATGTATAAACATTAAGTTCTTCCCCAGATTTTACTGTATGGCATGCAAAGCTTATCTATACCCGTGTTTGCAGTGCAGAATATTAAGAGTATTACTTCAACGGATGCTCAGATTCATCTCAGAGAGATATGGGGCAAACCAACCTTAACAGAAGGCGAGAGAAAGTGTCTCTCTCTTGAGAAGAAGTAATAGCTTGAGTTTGGACTTGAGAAAAATTCCAAGTCTTATTTCTGAGGCTTGTTCATAGGTCCCAGCCCTCTGAAGACAATACAAAGAAGGTGACCACGAGCAGGAGGAGGGAGCACTGTCTAAATAATCACCCAGATCACCCTCATTTACTTAGTATGGGGTAGAGCCTGGAATGTGATGTTGACTGCTAGTTATTCCTACCCTTAGTGTTAGTTACTACTACAATTACTTCTCAGGGTCCTTTTTTCAGGGAAGAAGGAATCCCACAGGAATCTGTATGCAAAAATGGATAAAGTTCTTCATATCATGAAATTTGTCTGCAGGAGAAAGACACTTCACAGAAAAGATCACCAGTACACTACCCTCAAGCTCATGGAGAAACTGAATACTTTAACAGAACTCTGAAATAATTTATAAGTTATTCTGGGAGAAAAAGATTAGAAAACCTTCACTATAAACTTCCTACAGACTTTCAGACTTGCACAGTATGCAGAAATGCCTTTGTAATTACTATGCAGGATACATGCAAAGCTTCATGTTACCAAATTACGGATACCTATATTAGAAAAAAGCAGACCAGGAGATGAGTCCAATACAAATAGCAAAACTATTACATATAAATAGTTCAACATTATGGCATCAAGAATGTGCAATCTCTGCCTGTGTAACATGGAATATGAGAAAAGAGGAGAAATGACAATCACACGGCATCTCGAGATTGCTTGGGGAAAAAAAAAAAAAAAGACCGTACAAATACAAACTGTCTAATGGAATACATTTCTTTTTTTCCAGGTACAGCCTGCAGACTGTTTGGATTATCAGCCCATAATGAATAAATGCCCCTTTCCCTTTGCAGTACAAGATACACAACAGGAATTGGATCCTGATCAATAATAGATTAATTTCCCTTCCCCTTTGCAGTACAAGATGCACAACAGGAACTGGAGCCTGATCAAGAGGCTAGCAAATGCTGACAACCACCTGCGGGCACAAGAAAGAAGCATTACGCAAAAAATGAAAAGAAAAAGGGTATTTCTCAATCATAAAACTCCATCCTAAAACATGGCTTGTGTATTTGTTCCCTACTTACTAGAGTGATTACTAACAGGTTATACAGTAAAAGAGCATTAAGATAATAAAAGTTACCATTTCATTTTTTCACTTTTATGCTAGCAAGGACTGTATTCAATTTCAAGAAAAGGGAAATATGCGATGCTGCTGTGCACTACTGTGCACCGTACAGGTCTCTGCTTAGATTTCTAGACATAAAGAAAAATAACAGAGACTTCCCTGTGAGGATTCTTGGTCACATTTATTTCGTTTGATGAATAACATTAAAACTCCAGACGGTGGTTTTTTGAGTCAAAAGCACATATTTATAAAATAATTAGCAATCTAATGGCACAGAGCTGGTGTAAGAAGAATTATGACTTTTCAGTACCCGAGGATATCTTAAGACTCCTCAAACATGTACATATTAACATAATTTCTGATCCTGAACCTTAGAGAAACTAGACTCAAGCCTCAAAAAAAGTAAGTAAGCAACAACATAAAACCTCAGCTTTGTGGATCAAATTTATAGGGAAAATGGTCTAGTTGTTTGAATCAATTACAGCAAATGAATTCTTATATATACAGTCCTCGTGTTGATCCACACAGCAGACATGATGACCTATGAATAAAACACCAGATAGCAAAAAGGTTTACAAAACACAATACAAGCAAAACAAGTGAATGATCTAGGTCAGTTGTATTTATTGACTCAAAAAACTCTTGTCAATGTGACTAAGCTTTGTCCACATCAAATCAAACACATGATTCATTTCCACCACAAGTAAAATAAAAAAAGAGAAGAGAAAGTGAATAAAATAAAAACCAGAACAAAATCCAGCAAGTAGATCACAAATTAAATACCCAGTGTAGGAGGGAGGACATGGCAAAGAGACGCAATTACAAAAGATTTCATCAGCAACTATTGAGGAAGCCTTGCATAAATTAATCTCGGCTGAATTGCCCATGTCGTAAAGCAGTGCCTGAAAACCTGCACTCCTTCCTTTTCTATCCACCCCTTCTGGGCCTGTGTGATAGGCCATATATGTTACAACAGTACTTCTGATGCATTTAACTTTGAAAAATAGTTACCCAAAGAAATTAACCTACAAAATGTGTGATTTATGCAGTAAAGCTTGCAATTCTGCAAGCAGTTCAAAATGCACTTCACTTCAGGTACTTACTGGTCGGTTTGAAGAGAGTGAAAATACTTACACTCCTAGTTTAAGTAGATATATAATATTACAGAAAGTGAGTCTTAAAGGAGAAAATGGAAAAAATATATTAGTTATGCAAAACATTGGCAAGAAGATATTTTATGTGTATGGAGCTTGCTGCTAACTGCGCTTGGAGCAGAGGACTAGAAAGTACCTCCTAGGTCAGCCTAGTTCCCCGTCTCTCTGACATCCCGTCACGCAACCCCGTTTCCGAAAGTACTGGGGCCTGTGGGAAAAATGTTGAGTTTTTTTAATGCCACTTTTCTGGTTGGAAAGTTTCCTAGAGCTTTGTTGCCCAACCTGTTAAAAACACTCCCAATTTCCAGCTTAAATATATTCATGGCCAATGTACCCCATTTGTTCTTCTGCCAAAGCTGTCCTTTAGCTTAAATAGCTGTTTTCTCTCTCTGTGATGTTTACATCCAAAGTATTTATAGAAAACAATCACACTCTTTCACAGTCTTAATTTTACTTAGCTGAACAAGCCAAACTTTCCTTGTCTGACAAGTTTGAAAGGATTCACTGAAATACATACAAACAAAACAATAGGAGCAAGGGTAAAAAAAAAAAAGCTAGCATCATACTATAAATGTTTCCAAATATTTAAACAAGTAACAGGCATGTTCGTAGCAGCTTTTTTTCCCCTTTGTAACGACCTTCACACAGACTGCAAGAGCTGTTAGTTTTAGCCCTAGGGAAAGATTAACGGAGAACACCACTCTATCCATAAAATGACTTACACCCTTTTGTGTGTAGATAATGCAGCAAAGAGCTTTATGTATTTTATTAGATAAAACAGAACCTAAAATACAGGTTGAGAAGCTTGTAAAACCTTGTAGAGAGTTTTTAGGGTCTATTCCTGGGTATAATGAGACACAGAGGCCTAAACACAGTTGATTTACAAAGAGAAAATGTGTTTCTGTAAAGCACAGCCACACGCTGGTGGTGCAGCGCTGCAGTGCCCAAGGAGAGGACCCAGCGGCGGGACGGTTCATGGTGAGACAGTCTCTCCAGTTTGTCTCTTACCAGTTCTGCTCCATAGACTGGGACAGGGATGGGAGATCTGCCTTTTTTTTTTTTCTCTCCTGATTTTGCCCTTTTTCTACAGGCCATTAAGAGCAGGTGACCCAGAAATTGCTATTTGGGGGTGGGTCCTCCACAAAACAGACTAGTTCCTCCTCTTCTCTCCTACCCGAGGGTCTACAAACCCACTTTGTATTTTAGGACTACTTTGGAAATAAATTTCTAGTCTTGTCCCATGTAGTTTTAAGGAAATTAAGCCACTGCTTAGTTACACAGTTCCCCGTGATGATTCAGCAGCTAAATTCAAAAGCAGACCACATTTCTGCTCCAACACTCTGAAATTCGCTTCTCACAACTCCTCGTGCAAAAAGAGCAATTTGGAAGTTCAGTCTCTGTCACTGACCTGACCTTCCCCCATGCACAGCGAGCGGTTTCTTTCTGCCTAGAATCTTATCATCCAGCACATCATTAGAGCTTTTAACATGAAAAAATATATAGCCTCAAGCTATTCTAGCTAAAGAACACTCAGGTGGCTTTTCAATTCACCAGATAGCTTTAAAACCAGCTATATAAGTGGATAGAGTGTGTAATCTTATTCAACAGCAGTTAAAAGGAGGGGGGGGAAATATCCCTGGTCTAGCAGGGAAATCTATTAGCCTCAGAGTCATCTTCAAAGTGGTGCAAGAGGCAACAGGTACAGCAGCCCGCTGCAGCCAGCCAGCAGGGCGAGCATCCGGAACCTTTGGGTTTTTAGCAGTAGAATCCAAAATCTGCTTACGTTTAAAAGGATTTTAAAATAACTCATCAGTGGAAGTGATTTTTAAGAGGCTGTATATTCTTACGATGCACTTTAGTGCCTCATAAGAGAAGCATCCTTTTAAATATAAACAGGCATGCATTTAGGAGGAGGAAACAGGTTTGAGGGATCTGGCAGCAGCTGCGTGGATTTCTGCAGCAGACAGCAGAAGTCCCTTTCTCCTGAGGACAAAAATGAACTTTGAACATCTTACAGCCTTGGTGCTTCATGTATCTGCATATTTACCGCTTGCTTTCTTAATAAAGGTAGATTAATAAACCACACATCAGTAACTGGATGTCAAATAAACTAGAACTGTCCGTTAATCATAACGTCCAGAAATGAAAAATTCAGTGGTGAGACAAGAGCCGAGAGAAGAAATGAAGAAGGAAAGCCGAGCTGGGGACATGGCTGTGTTACAGGAATCAGAGAACCACTGCTATTTCAGATGCTGCAGTTCTCACCAGCAGATTCTGGTTTACTGTCAAGCAGCAGGAAAGAAAGAGAAATGAGAGGCAATAAAATGCTGCCCTCTATTTTCAAATGTATCTTCATATGTGGCTTCATTTTTTTATAAAGGCATTTCTTAACTCCTTACTTTGGCACAAATAAAATCACACAATTGAGAATCTAGTTGCTGCTTCTCCTACTTGTTACAAGTTCAAACATTCTTCTCCGTAGAAATGAAAGGATGGTAAAAAAAAAGAGAAAAAAAGAAGAAAAGATTAAAAAAAAAAAAGACATTCTCATCTATCCTTCACCGGACTTAAATAAAGAAAAGCATCTGCAGCGCCTTTGGGGGAAATTATTTAAGAAATGCCTTCAAGAATTTATTTTATGACAACAACAATTGAAGAACTATTTTCACAAGGAAGATTTAAGATTAAATATGCTCTGTAGAGCATAAAGCAAATATGTACAATTGATCATATGTGAGTTTCTAAGATCTATTTCTTTGTAGTATTTTTTTAAATGAACCTGATGTTGTGGTGCAGTACATTGCACATATATACTGATCATCTGACAAACAGTCGTGACAAAGCTAAAATTAATACTAAATTTCAGTTAGGCTCCAAGTTTAAAAAAAGTTGGAGTTCTCTAGCATCAACTTAGATTCAGGAGAATGGTATTAGCTGGCAAATACATAAAAATAATAAGTATTACTGGATTTTAGAGATTTCCTTAGGCCTGGGTATCTATCGTACCCGGATGCTTGTTTAAAAATCTGTGATCTTTCTGAAAGATTAGAGTAAAAAATTTAAACCTGCCCTCCCTGAGAATAAGCAAAAGACAGTGTTCCACAGTTGATCTGTCCTTCACAATGAAAGGAAGAACTTTTGTGTCACAGAGATTTGATGCCAGTAAATGTGTACAGGCCACCAAATCGGCCATCATTACCTAGAAAGCGTACATAAGAGACATTCAGTTAAAGCCAGGCAAGTACATTTTTGCAGTTACTGGATAAGAAAGGTGTTGATCAAAGCTTTCTCCAGAAAAATCCAATTTAAGAACAGGGATTAAAATTCATTACCTATAAACATCTTTGAACTTTAAAAGAAAAAAAACAAACCCAAACCAACCAAATTTAAAAACCTATCCTCAGATCCTAGACGCTACAGGCACAGAACAATTTATGAAGGCTTAAAGGAGAGCACTCCTACAGATATTTGTAACATTGAACTAAATAGGCAGTTTTGTTCTTTGTTGCTGAACTACTATTCAAACCAAGATGCACTCACTGAACAGCATTTTAAGCTCAAGGTCAACTCTTGCTGCATTCTATTTTTATATATATATATACGTACAATAAACATGTTTTGGGATCCAGATTGCTACCTTTCTCCCAAAGGTCTGCTATTTCCAAGTCTTTATGTAAAGAGAGCAGATCTGAAAAACATGATACCCCACAGCCTTCTTCCAACAGCTAACTCAACTAAACATATGGAATGACTTGTCAAAATAATATTCTGAGAAATAGGTTATCAGGGGCCTCAGGTCCACTCCATATGGTCTAAAGTTCTCCATCGCCCTGACAATATCATGCTACTTTTTCCACTTTCTTCTATAAAGGGATACAATCCTTAATAAAAGTAGAGTTGTTCAGGTCACAGAGATTCAGAAGCAAACAAAATTTCATTTATATATTTAGAGTACTGTAAAATAAAAAAGCAGGTCAAACCCACTCACACAGCAGAGCTCAGAATCCAAAGAAATACTTTCTATCAAAAGAAAGAATTTTTCTTCCTTTTTATAGCACAGATGTTCTTCTAAATAAAGTGCAGCTTTCCCTTTGCAGCCTTTGTGATTATCAGTCTTTGGTTATTTTATAATATAAGGTTGCCTCAGACCTCAGCAGGGAGAAAAATATACATTGCTGTATTTCCTCTGTAGCAAGAACAAAACAAGTGTGAAAGCAAAGAATGTTCCAAAAGAGCAAACAATAACCCAGCTAAAGAAAGTCTACAAACTTATTCAAAAAATAATTCCACAGATGGATAAGCATTTAATTTTCTGAAGTGAGAATAAACTAGTGTCTCTCTTCTATGGAAGATGGAACAGGTTTTTGTATCTGCTTATTTATACACAGTACATAAATGCCTTCTCAGAAAATGCTGCAAGTACTGTAAAAAGAAATCTACGGGGAAGTTATTACTCAAGGCTCTTTGTTAGTATTTCTGCAGTATGGGTACTGTCAGCATTGTTAAAAATAAATTGTTAGTCGTACCTTACTTGGCCACTACAAATGCTGTTTGCATTAATGTACTTATGATTTCCTATCTGCTGTTCCCAGATAAGAGAGGAGTTTAAGCGTACGATGTCACTTCGATCTTGCGTTGACTTCTTCCCCTCTCGGGAAAGGGCTGGGTCACTGTTTTCAGCTGTATGGATGGCAAACAGCCTCTCCTGCATATGAGAAGGACTCCTTGCTTTGACAGTGAAAAACAGAAGCTTATTTCCACAGGGTGCTCTTGTCTCCCAGCTTATCCAAAACTTTGCATTTCATGCTGCTTCTTATTTGAAATTTCTGTCATCATAATATGACACCAGGATGTCACAACAGAATTACAGTTAATAAGGAAAATTAGGGGGGATAAATGAAAGATAAAATGAGAAAACAGTACATTAGGAAACGCACCGTTGTCTAAGACGTGAATTTATGTATTGTTGAGGTACAAGTGACATCTATTTCATTTTGTTTTAAAAAGAAATAAATTCACCCCTAGGTTTAGAAACATGCTGTCACTTTCCAAAAATGTCCCTGGGTTATCAGTTTGAAATTAATTGGCAATGTGTGATCAAGCAGAACACAACAACATTGTTTAGATTTAATCTACCCACTTTATTCAGATTTGCCCCCAAAATAACACTTAACAATATGATTCTGCTATCCCGATGGTAATGGGCTGTGTTAGTGCAGAACTATCAAACATCAGAGCAACTAAACCAGCAAGAAAATGTTGCGGGGTCCACTGGACAAAAAAACTGTCCCTTGCTTTCTCTCATACACATACAATCTCTACTTACACAAAATGAAGAAGGGTGAATCCCTTCACTTACACACACACACATGAAATGCTTTTAGATATGGATTAAAATTATACTCAGCAGCTAAAACAAAGCTGGAAGCCAGGATGGGAAGAGCTGGCTGTAGCTAGCACCTGGACCCGGAATTCTGCAGGGGATGCCCGTTAGCCTACATCGCCGAGCTAGTTTTGCCTTGTTCTGCTTTGTGACTTCTGTCCAGCTTTTTGATTGTACTATTAGTTCTGCAAACTCAGTGCATCCGTACCCATCTCCAGCGAAAGAAAATACTACATGAATAAATCACACGGAATATCCAAAGCTAGTGCTGGCCTCTCTACAGGCTCCTGAAAACACCCTATGGAGTGTCACGTAATTGATCTATCTCCTCTCCCCTCCTTTCTTTCAAGAGTAATTATAAAGAAGAGATTAAGGTGTGCCAGACCATTTGGCTATTCAGGAGCCAAAGAATTTTACAGCACAGACCAAATTTAAGACAAGAAAATGTGTTACCTACTGGACCACAAAATCTCTGAGAAAACTCATAAATAAAAGCAGCTTTTCAAAATAAACCATCAGCTCTCCCTCCTACTGCCTCCAAAGCTGGTAACCCCAAACAAAAATAACTGGAAAAAACCCAAAACCTGGTGATATATAAAAGTACAACTGAAGCATTTTTGACATTTCTCTATCACTCTTAAAAATAGTAATAATCTTGAGCTATTGAAGTTGCTGAAAGAAAATAAAAATCAATGCATTTTCACTTAGCGCTTTTGGAAAAGAAAAAGATTACTTGGTATTTCAGCAAAATGCTTTAATGCGGCTTTGTAACAGAGCCCACCATAACTTACAAATAAAGCTCTTCACACTCAAGCATTTACTGTACCCCAGAACTCGATACTTGGAAGGGAATATAATGCACTTCCCAATGTAAAGTGGGCAGAGCAGTTACTGGTACCAGTATTGTGCCCAGGCTACATAACCTGCAGTCTTCTGGGGCTCTGTAAACAGCTGCCCTGGGCTCTCGCGTGGTATACATAGAAGACAGGGACTTTAGACATATCTACTGAGGATTTTCTATCTTTTATAAAGCCATTTATTTCACACAACATGGAAATTGCCTTAGGGTTATGCTTTCCTTGCTTACCACTTAGCCTCAATCCAGCAAGCAATGATGCACAAATTGAGGGTGGGGTTTTGTTTTTTATTGGGGGGGGGGGGGGCAGGGCAGGAAACAGGGGTGTGGGTTTTGGTTTTTAGTTGTTGTTGTTGTTGTTGTTGTTTTAAATAACATAAATGGAAAAATACACAAGCTTCAACTTCAATGTGTACCCAAAGCTCTAGAAATATGGGCTTTTAGGTATTTCTTTGCATTTCCCATTTTTTGGCTGGTCACAAATTTTAGCTTTGTAACCATGGACAGGATAAAAATGACCGGATTTTGGATAGACATTAAGAATCTTCTGCAAATCATTTTAAACTACTCAGAGCCATCTCTGGCAGCGGCGAATGTTTGAACCTTCCCTTAATACAGGCAGGGTGGACATGCAATCGTACATTTTATAGTGACTCACACGTATCACATACAATAATTAATAGCAATAGCCAATACAGAAGACAACAAGAAAAAATAGCATCTTGCAAACAAATCTGTTTCTTATATAGGAGAACTAGAGTCACCAAAAATGCTTTAAAACAAATGTTTTTAAAAGCCAACAATTCTTCTATTGTTTCTGATTCTTCTCTATGCATACAAATGCATAAAATGTAAAAACCAGCAAAGAGGGAAAGTGGAACATTTAAAAAAGCTGATTTAATTCTGCACAAAACCTTTACTCCTACCATTAAAAAGTAAAAATTATTACCACTGGAAAGCGTAAGAAGTAAAAAGGGCTCTTGAAAAATAATAACTGCTTCTACCAGCACACCAGAGACCTCTACAGAAGATGTAGGAACCATTATCTCCATTTTACACATGGTGAAAATGAGGCAAGGACAAACATTACTGAAATGAGGCTACAGCAGGTAAAAGTCTGATCTGTTTATTATGACCTTTTAACATTTTAGGCTATACTCAAATGCAGGATGGAAAACTTTTTTTCTTTCCAAACTCCAACCGGAAGAAGAAGATGCTATATAATATCCCTGGGGATCCTGCAAGCTCTGAAGCTGTCTCCCCTTCTCACACTCCCTTTGCAGGTCAGTTCTCAGTGGAAAGATTTGGTAACATGATATGGCAATCTAAATTAACTTCTACTGCAAATTTTCAGACAATGTTGGACAATTATTCACAGCATCTCTGGTCAACAGCGGACAGGATAGGGGAAAAAAGATAGTGTATTCTCCCAGGTTTTATCATAGGCAATGCCAGTATGAGAATAAAAGGGGCAATTTGCATTTCTCGGAGCTACTGTCTCAAGTTGCCTGCAAACTCTTGCACGTGTCATCACACCAATTTAACTGAGCATTAGCTAACCATTACAAATGAATGCCCAAACCCTAGATCATAACGTAAGTTAAGGCCTTTCAAGCAGCAGGTTACATTCTAGTGTTAAAAACCTGCTTTCGTGCTCCTCAATCTCTACAGGAGTTTTTCTGCCGTATCTTTCTTTTGTACTTTTCCAAGCAGATGAATGTATACATTCAACACCTTCAAAAATAAAAAAGCCAAAATGAAAAACAGACTGAAACATCACAGAACATGGATTCAGTCGGTGAGTAATTCTGCTGTTAGTGAGCGCTTGGACTCGCTGCCTGCCCTAAGACTGAGCCAGCAAAGGAGCCCGGGGCAGGAGGGACTGCTGTTCTCACGCCTCTGAACCCAGTCCTGCCCAGACGCAAACCAGCAGCTTCTCTTTGCCTTCTCAGTTTTCCTGCGAACAAAGATGTGGTCAGTGTCATACGCTCAAAATCCATTCTTGGCTGCTATTTGCTTCCACTGAGCAGCTGGAGGAGTATCATCCCCAGCTGCAACATGGGCCAGCGCTGCCAAAAGGCCGGCGTCGGGGCCCGGAGTGCCCCGGCAGGCTCTGCAGCCTTTTCCCCCCTCCTGGGTGTCACTGCCTGCGGTCAAGGTCAGGTCTGATATGGCACAGCTCTATAACCTTGGACTGGGCTGCTGGGAAAGCAACCAACTTGTGAGAGCTGCGTGAGAAAGGAGCTGTGAGAAATCTCATCTGGGTCCTCTGCCCATCGACAGAGGACTTTGGTCCTCGCCTGAGCTATGTTGTAGGTGTGCTTGCACCCAGCCTTGTACCTCGCTGACTTGACCTCCTAGCTTTAGGCTGGACCTGTCCTGTCACTACGGATTTGTCTGGTGATGACTATTGGGCGTACCCCTTCTTCAGGGAGTGTAGGACTGTGTCCCTTGTCAGGGAGGACCTTGCTGCTCCCTTGCTGTCAACCTCAGCTCCTGCCTCTCCTCTTGCAGGCCAGCTTGCCCTGGCTGCTCCCTGACACCCAGCACTCAAACAACAGGCTCAGGATTTGCTACATTCATGTCACAGCAAGGCAGGTTAGTGTATTAATTAAAATCCGAGACCTCATTGACTTATTGCTCAGATGTAGTTCTATCTGTAACCACTCGGATTAGAAGCTCAAAAAAATTAGGTACAGATGATGAAAGGAAATACCGCAGCATCAAAACACACACATAAAAATAAGGACCTGACCCCTGAAAAAGCCTAAGCCTGACCCTTGATAGCCAATATTGGGCAAGCGATACCTTTGGCTTCAAATAGCATTCTTCTGAAAGCTAAAAAAGAAAGTGATCAGACTCAAAGTTGTTAGTTTTAAATTTATTTTCCAGTCTATGTCCATCACGGTGGTCTATGACAGACTACAAACCAAATGGGTTAAACGAGATGCTGGGTAAACTGCTGTTGCTTTGCTTATCTTTTGAGTATATCGCTGTCAACAGCTGGATGAGCACACAGGGAATAACAGGCTAAGCGGACAGGGCTACTGGCACACCTCTGGTGAACTACATATACTAGTGACACTAGATGCTTCAAAGATAACTTATATTGGGGAAGACTCCTGGGCTGGAATTCATTTTTTTTATTTCTACACAAAAATGGTTTCTAAAGACATAACTTAGGATGAGTTTGTTTCTCTCTAATCACTTGATTACCACAACCAACAGGTGGAACTGGGACAAGAGTACTTAGAGAGCTTAAATGACAGATGTCATCCCATTTCTGAGAGGATGTTAAGGGATATTTGAGAAGGGACATGACTTCTCTTAGGAAGAATCAAAACTAAATTGAATTTTCTCTCTGTAACCTTTATGAATCACAGTTTCCCATTTGTCTGTGGTGACAGATTCCTGTATTTCCCAGAGGAAAGTTCAATTTTCCTTGAGGAAGGGGAAGCAAAAGAGAAGGTGAATCAAAATGTTTTGATTCTTTCAGTTCTTTCTAGGACCACTTTCTAAGTAACCAACTTGATGAATTCATTCATATGGCTGCCCTTTCCCAGGGGTCTTGTACCTACAGATGCATCTGCAGTGTGGGATTAAGTTCCCTAGGCCGCCAGAAAGAAAGGGGACACATTAAACACATTACTCGTTAGTACATCACTCTGTGACATAACTTTGACGAGTTGATTCAGCAATTCATCAAAAAAACCTATTCCTTCTAATGGAGGAATATTAACACGAATTTGATCCAGATGGTCTCCAGAGGTTCTTCTGGCCACCGAGCTACTCCTCTGCTCACTGACAGAGTTCACACTGAGCTGTCTCACAGAACACATTCATGTATACATCCGTATACATTTGGACAGCTTTAGGGTGGGTTTTTTTTACTAGACCAAGGACTACGAAAATCAGAGAGTAAGGAATATCCTGAATGCTGGGGATGCACAGAATGAGCTTCAGGTTTCATAAAAACTCCTCCCCTTCATGAATGCCCCTGGTTTGGGAGGAAAAGTCTTTTAAAAAGAAGTCATGTTATTAACTTACTGACTTTTATAATGAAGGCTAGAATCCTCAGCCCTTCTCATAACGTTACAGGAAAAGCATCCAAAGATGAAAGGGCACATTCAACAAAGCACAAATATATGTTACCATTATTTGATGATCAGCTTCAGGTTAAACCTGTCTGCCTTGAGACTGGAGATTAATAGTGATAGCTTCTTTTAATGACTGTAGAAATGCCACAGTGCCTGCCAATAACAACTTCAGCAATGAACAGGTTGCTATAGAATGTGTTGTTTATGCACCACTGACTGCAGTCTCTATACAGAAAATTTAATAGACCTTTTTTTCCCTCTCAGCAAGCTTACGTGGTTGGGGATTTAGAACTGCATTATTCCTTATGACCCAACTTATTTATCATGTCAATCATAGTAATGATGTGTCAAAATTATCACAATTCTGAAGCTTTCCTTTTATCATCATTTTGAGAGTGTTCTTTCTCAGCATTATAAGTACATATGACAGAAGAGACAGAGGCATAGATTTCATGCATGGCTCTAACAAAATCACAGGGTTAAATAGCTACTTCTCGAGCCAAAGCACCATGGAATAACTTCTTCCATTTTTCTAATTCAGTTCTTGTAATAGCAGCTAGACACACAGCTGCAACTGCAATTAAGGAGAAAAGATGGGGAATAAAACTGCACGGAGTCAATTGCCAAAGGTCAAATTAAGATGCTAGAATTTGCAGGTCCTGACCCACCTAACACCATGCACTTGGCCTTCTGATACCACCAGTCAGATTTAAAATTACAACTGTAGCAATTAGTAAGACTGAAGAATTAGACGAGCAGGTTACTTATTGGTGAGATTGTCCTTCCCTGTCTAAACAAAAAGCTTTGTCAAGGACTCCAGTTAGGGAAAGGAAAGTAATGCAGATGGAGGGATCTAGCCCTTGCTGATACAGAAGTTTCAGACAAGTGTGCATGCAAGGTCACAGCCGGGCTGATGAAGGTGACTGTCTCAGCAGCTCAGGTGCAGCATTCCTCAGAGCAGGTTTCTGAACAAAATACTGGACTGCATCAACACCAGGTTATTGACTCAGAGAAATTAAAGGATGAGAAATAGTTAACCACAGGAGTTCTGTCAGAGGTACAACATATATTCTTTTGGTTCAATTTTCTAGAGCCTGAGGTCTGAAAGAGATGGAAGTCTCTTTGAAAGGGTCTGGACAGCATTCTAAATTTCATGTACCATAAGTTTCTCTCAGTCACAGAAGATTAATTCACCATTTATTCTGTAGGCTAGCAAGAACTCGGGAAGCAGGTAGTGCATGCTGTCCTGGAGGAGACGGCAAAGCCCTGTTCCCTCTGGGGCTTGTAACTGTGGCTGAAACCATTTTTAAATGTAGTTACAGTCAAAAAGAGTTTTAACAAGTTTGAATGCACACCTAACATTGTTACATCCTGAAATATGGATTGTCTAACCAGTAGCCTGCGTTGCAGCATAATTTTTGCTACAACAGCTGTCTGAAATGATACTAAAACGAAGCTAACTCTAGACAGGTTGAAAAATACCTGTCAAGTACAGTTCCGGCAGCATCACCATGAAGCCTGTTTCAAGCGTCCAACCTATGGATCAGCAAAAATATGTAGCTTAATAAAGACTAATAAAACAGAAACAGCTTGTTCTGTGGAAACTCTGATGGAGCTGCAGAACACTTGCTGCTGAATTACAAGGGTGAGCATGTCTCAGGGGACCCTAGAATCAATAAAAGAGAAATGGCATGGCCCTCTACCAGGTAGAGTTAAGACAGACAGGTCCACAAAATGAACTGACAATGGCCAGCGAGAATTGCTTAGTTAGGAGAAGTAAAGCTGTAGGAGCAGTTACTCACTGGAAGGAGATTTAAGTTAAGCGTATAACCCAACGTTATTTCAAAAATAATTACAAGCGAGGAACCCTAAGCAAGATCTCAAAAAAAAAAAACAACCAAAAAACACCCACACCACCTTTATTTCTAAAGAAGTTAAGATTTAGGCTGGAATAGAATGAAGATTTCACAATTTCATATCCGTAGAGTATTTGCTGGCACTCTGGGGTGCTTCCTTCAGGAAATAAGTTACAGTGCAGAGGCATTCTCATGGTGCAGATTCACTGGATTTTTAAGCCTCATACCCAATCCATCCTCATCTCAGGGAAACCCATCTCCTTAGGGCACTTCTTTGAATATTTGGGATTGTAAACCTCCGAAGATAACCAACACAGACCTGACCACCAACTTGCCTACCACATCTGGTCACCCAGGTCCTAAGAAAATGTTCTATGTAGTCGTTATTTTCATGTCTAGGATAAGAAAGGAAGTCTTGGAACTACATTTCCAATTTCCAATTAAAAGATAGATTTTCAAACCTACACTCACAAAATTATATTCATTCTCACATGCAGACACACACACTTGTACAGAAGCCAAGATCTGCTCTTTGTCTCTGTGCAGGTTTAGAACTGCACTACTAAATATAGGCATAATGGGTCAGATCCTCAGCCAGAATATTCTGGTACTGATCCATTTAAATTCAGGAGACAAAGTAATTTATTTTATCTTACGATTCAGTGTATATCTATATCTGTATATAAATCCAGTCATGATAAGTCCTCCTCTTAAAGAAACGCTGTTGTCCAGAAATGAAAGAATGGTTTGCTGAACGAGTAATTCCTGACAGAAATGAGATTTGTTCAGAACATGGTTTGAGAGGAAGCTGAGGAGCACTAGTGCTCAGTTGCAGTTTTCAGGCTGAAAGTCACAAGTGCCCGCTGCACCAGAGAAGAGTTCCCATCGGGAAACGCTGGTGAAGACCCACAAGACTACCTGCCGCAGAAAAGGGCACCTTTGGAATGTGACAGCAGAATCATTAAAGCCAGGACGTGAGACCACAGGTCTTAAGATATAAATCCAACTTCCAACTAAAGGCTCATGGGTTACGAGAAATAAAAATAAAGTCAAAATAGAGTTCAAAGAGAGATCAGTGCCTACAGCAGTTCTGTCTTCTCCTATGGCCAAAAGATTTTGAGAACTGGTGTTACAATTGTATTAACTATATATATAAAGTCCATATACGTTTATAAAACTGTATTTATTTCAGAGCTCATATTATACCATAATTTTGTGGCTAAAAAAATACCAGCTGGCTGAACAACTGCAGAAACGCATTTTAACCTGCTCAGTGGCACCACACAAGCCCCCTCCCTCTTTCTTTTCTTTTGGAGATGTTCACTAATTTGACAACAAGCTTTAACATTCGTAAGGTAGTAACTGTAACTGTGATAGCGTTAAGATCAATTTTCATTACTGGTGCCGTGATTACCTTTCATTCATCCCCCAAAATAGCCCTTCTAAAGGGCAAGTGTTTGCAAAACAAGTTCTATTATCATACATTTGTGCTTTCTTGGTCAAAAAGAGCAGCTGGAGAGTTAACTTCCAACAGATCTCAATCTTCTTTTAAAATTGATTTTTGTAAATGAAAACTGTAGTCTCACTGTTTCAATACTTTAACTGAGAACTGATGAAGTTTAAACATATATCTAAATCTACTTAAATAAAAGGTAAAATCAGCCAAAGTCTCTGCAAGAGTAGAATCTGTAGCACAAATTTAATCCAATTACCTTCCTGCCATTGGAGGGTCCTCAAATGTACTCTGGTGTCTCTTGTTCTGTTCCTAAGACACATTCCCAACTAATCGCTCAAAGACTGAAGTACTTTGGTGTTGCGCTCAATGTAGGATATCTCAGAGAAATATAATGACCTGTTATGTTCAGAAGGTCAGATTAGATTACTGCATACTTTCATATAGCTTCAGATGAAAAAAAACCCTGTCATCAAAAGAAATGCTTCAATATCTATGGAAACAACATCCATGCCATTTAGTGCTACAGCCATCTACAGCTAGACTGAGCATAACAAAAGCAAGCGGCAGTGAGGGTATCACATCTACCCCTCCAATTCTCAGCCCAGCCCGAACCCAAGGAATACTCTGGAACGGCGCAGGGAATGCTCTTGAATGCCTGTGCTGTGTCTACAGGTACGTCACACCAAAGGAAAGTCTACGATCGTTGCTGTGCCCCTGTAGTGCTAGAAATGGCAAATAAGCTGTGTCATATTTCTCAGGAATTTCCAAATAAAATATCATCTCCATTATCAGCTCAGTGGACAACAAAAGTGTGAAAGTATTTCATGAGATGAAAATAATATATATATAAAATTCACAAAACCAAGAAAGCTTGACGTCTTCCTTACCATCATAGTGAGGCTGAACTAGTTTTCATGGTGGTTTAAACAATATAAACCCACTTTAAAGAAGTTATAACATCATCTTGAGTGACTTAAATCTACAAAAATGAAGAAATTAGCCAATCCGATTGTACGGATCATTTCTCAACGTTCCATTTAGCTTTTAATTACCCAACAGACTGTAATAGCTGCTTTGGAGCTATTACACTCCATCGTGTCAATTTGGCTGCTACAAATGCACAGCACAAAGTCCTCAAGCTAAAAATCATTATGAAATTATTGTTGAAAAAGATTGTTGGGCATGTGCAATAGCTAGCTTTTGAACTTCTATGTTTTACAGTTTCTCTTTTTTTATAAATAGCTAGGGCAATTTGATGCTGTTATGGAGCTATTCAAAATCTTTCAGTTTTGAGATCCAAAGCATTTCTTGAGTTATAGAACTGTAAAAATTCAGTTAAATTGGCAAAGTTCTGTTTGCAGTCTGTCATAGCCTCATATTTTCTTTTTACTTCTGTATACAATCCATTCAAGTCATATTTTTTACATAATGTTCCATCAGATAAAACACCAGAAAATATTTTAGAAAGTAAATGCGAGAAATCTTTGAAAAAAAATCAGGTCTGCACTAGAAGCTACACAATACCAAGAAACAGATGCATGTATAGACAAAGAAAATTCAAAGCATTAAGTAGCACATCTAGCCTTTCCTGGACACTAGATTAAAAAGGAAAAGAAAGGATTTAGGAACATGAGAATACAAAGATAAATGAAGCTTCATGTAATTCACAAGACTAAAATAACAAGGAAACTGTATTTGTGGGATTTGCAGAGAATGAGCAATCAAATGATTTATGGATTTGAGAGTAAGCAAGCTGTATCTAGGTGAGACACTTTCTCAGTTGTGCTCCCCAAATCATGGAAATTTCAGCTGAAAGCACAGAACAGACTCAAACTGGAATGGAAGCTTGTCAAGGACGTGGACCAGGACTTCACAGAGTAACATTTCGTTAAAGAAAATGAAACAGACTGCCACTGTCTCAAAGATCTTGCAGCGCAAGTATAAGACAGAAGTCCCCCTCCCAAAGATGGTATCGCCAAACAAGAAAGCAGAAGGAAATTACTCAACTCTATTTGACAGCATATTAACTTGCTGGATCATGCTCAAAGTTTCTTGCAGGCATCCCAGCACAGAAACACTCCCAGAAGGCTTTTTGTAGTACTAATGAGGCAGATTCACAGGATTAGGGTTTGTGGGTGGTTTTTTTTTTTCCTTTAGTGTAAGTCAGGAGCAGCATAGGAATTAGCACAGGTAGGACTCTGAAAACAGAACAAGGTAACAGGCTGGCAAATGGCTGACTGGAGCCAGGAGCTGATCTCTCCTTGCTGCCTCCAGGATGGGAAAGGTCATAAACCACCTCAAAAGCGGGGAAGAGGGAGACAAACTGTGGAACACAAAACGTGACTGTAAACATCAAAGCAATAGCCAAGATCAGCTTTCTGAAGTCATCAGACACACACACACACAAAAACATTGCAGTAATTGAAATATGAGTTGTTAAGAGCTTCGAGACGAGTTTTAGATTTATTGGAAAGGCTGTATCATCACAGGACTATTAAAAGTAAGAGGAATTTGTAAATAATAGATACAACATAAATATGAAAGATCTAGAAAGATGACAGAGTAAGTAATTTCTAGACAATGACATCCTTTGGGACAAGCAGCATGTTTACATTCTCCAGGGAACTGGAAGAGAATGAGAGGAAGAGGTGTGGCAGGATCTGTAAAAACTGCTGTGGCAAGACAAATCTGAGTTTTCAAAAGTGGTTGACAAATGGTTGATAAATATCAAAGAGATGAAGAGGAAGGGCAAAAAAAGATATCCCTATTGCAGCTTTCTTGGGGTAAGGTGGGAGTTCTCTGAAAGAGTGATTAGACTGATAAGAAATCAAGCACGGATGTGTCAAAGAAGAAGAAGCAGTCAAGATTTCAAGGAATAACGTACTAAAGCATCAAAACAGATTACCACTCCTTTTGTTATTTGAACTGGTGTTAAGGACCAATAGCAAAAAGCAAAAGATCAGGTGAAATGAGCCTCTGTACTATCAACTTTTACATAAAACTAATAAAATTAAATATCTTGGATAAACTCTGTACTTAAAATACCAAGAAGTTTACAAATTTCCCTTTATTATTTCAGTATTTGAGTATTAAGAAAACCAAGAGGAGCAGAAAAGATTTAGAGAAGAATGGTACAGAAAGCAAGTCCTTGGAAAGGGCCGAAACACGGGACCTCAGTTTTGAAACGGATGAAAAAACAACTAGCAAACAAAACATCGAAGGTGAAACCTGACTGGGGTGACAGAGAGAATCTTACTGAAATACTTCCATTAAACATGGAAATTAATGCTATGAAAATAATTACGGCATCAAAAGTTTTTATGCCGATCGCTGTGTATTTTAATGATGCTGACTGGCTATATAACATGCAGACGTTATTACTAGTAAAGTCAGTTCACCAGAAAACAGACAAGACCTTTGTAGGCAGAGAACAATTTGGGTGTCTGTAACTCTGCTTGAAAAACAATTTTTTATAAAGAAGTGGCTATGAAACACTATCGTTGGGGAGTGAAGTAACAACACAGTAGGATAGTCTATTTTTGTTTTGTCTTTAAAAATGTAAGAAAAAACTAATCCTGCAATTCTGCACATTGTTTGCTGAACACAGACACCAAGTACCACAGGCTCCCCAGAAACCTGCTGACGCAGCACAGTGCCAGAGCCAGGCACGTAGCGCGTGGCATTTCCTACACGCCGCTGCTTTCAGCAAAAATTAACAACATTCTTGGAGAGCTTCTCAGCTGTGCAAAATATACATTTTTACCAGTCTCCTGTCTTAGTTTGCTTTCAAGAAATTTTACCTTCCAGGTCACGTAAGTACAATACACAATTTGGGATGTACCTCTGAGAGGCATCTATAACTAAAAGAGGAGGCTTAACTGCTACCTGTTGTTAACGAGTAAATATGAGGGAATAAGAAAAAGCAAAATTACATTTCAGAACATAAGAACAATCAGCATTTTGATTATCAAGCATGAAAAGGGGCACAGCTCAATACAACGGACAAATATACACAGTGAGATAGCCAAACTCTCATTATGCTGAATAGAGATGTGTTTTGAGTAACAAATACAATATGCAATACTTTTTTAAGCCTCTACACTCTTTAGGTGAAAGTTAATTTTAAAAGGTCACTGTCAACATAGAAAAACGTGTCCTTGCTCAAAACCAGCTCTTTAATATTTAGCTATCATCATTTAAGATACAGGTTGCACAGACCGCTTTTGCAATTAAACCACACTTTTTTCTTTCTTTCATAGAAATATGAAACAATATACTTCTCGCACTGTTGTTAGGGCCCAATGTCCGTCACCCAGTGCTCTGAGAGTTGCCAGTATACTGACATTTATGTGAGATTTTTCTCCCTGAGGTGCTTAGAAGAGAGAATCCTGTGAATTCCTATTCTCAGTACTGAGGTGAAGCACAACTTTGAGCTGATGTACCCCAGTGTCCTGGTTTTGGCTGGGACAGAGTTAGTTGTCTTCCTAGGAGCTGGTGTAGAGCTGTGGTTTTGGTTTAGTAGAAGAATGTTGGTAACACCCTGATGGTTTCAGTTGTTGCTAAGTCGTGTTTAGACTAAGTCAGGGATTTTTCAGCTTCTCGTGCCCAGCCAGCAAGGAGGCTGGAGGGGCACAGGGAAGGTGGGAGGGGACACAACTGGGACAGCTGACCCAAACCGGCCAAAGAGGTATTCCATACCCTGGGACGTCATGCCCAGTATATAAACTGGGGCATGGGCTGGCAAGTGGTGAGCAATTGCTTTGTGCATCACTTGTTTTGTGTATTCTAATCCTTTTATTACTATTGCCACTTTATTGTTGTTATTGGTGTCATTGCTAGTTTCTTCCTGTCTGTTCTATCAAACTCTTCTTATCTCAGCCCATGAGTTTTATTTTTTCCCCCCGATTTTCTCCCCCATGCCACTGGGTTGTGGCGGGAAGTGAGTGAGCAGCTGTGTGGTGCCGAGTTGCTGGCTGGGGTTAAACCACGACACCTGGGGGGGAAGACAATCTGCTTCTCACTCTCACAAGCAACTCAGGTCACTGTTTCAACCTGTTAACCTTGGAGGTTTGGCTAGCAGCCATAAATACCTAACATTTCCTTCCTAGATTAACACTTTTACAAACATCCTAAACATTATCTTACTTTATTTTGACTTAAACAAAAAAATAATTAAAATTTTTGTGTTCACAGACTAGTTTGGTACATACTTCACTGTATAATATCAGTCACAAACATAAAAAAAGCCTAGTTGAACTCTTTCAAATATTGTGAAGTTATTTCAAAAGATTTGGATGATAGCATAAAAGAATGTCTTCCAGAAACTCTTGATTTAAATGAAACCTTTTAATACTAGTGGTAAAGGCATAATAAATCTTACCAGTGTCCATCTCACTGACCTGTAGAAAATACAACAAAACCATAGCACGGGTACACCAAGAGTTTCAGATTTTTTTCAGAATGAGTACTGAATCCAAACCCTGGATGACATTTTGGGATCCAGGAAGTACAGCTGAAGATTGAACAGAAAACGGCACTGCATGATACGATTTTAATCGTATTTTCCACAAAATCGGTTGGTCTAGTATTAGTGTTAATCAGTACATATTATGCAGCTAGTTAAAAGTCCACATGAAAGTTCAGTGAGATGCAGAATCCTTTTTCATTTCACCCCTTAAACTATTGTGCAATTTGTTATGAAACAGATCACTAAAAATACAATTACAAAAGTACCTGTACTGTACAGAACGGAAGGTAAAATGTTCCCTACATATAATCTTAAAGCATAATTAGGGCAATTCTGGATTACAAGTGATACAAAAACTACACAATAAATAATGCAGGTAATTTTTAGATTAGCACTGCTGACAGCATTTAACTTTAGCACTGCTGCAAGACTTTGATCTAACATCAATATAACTGACTGCAACCCTTTTGCTTAATTGCCATCTGCAGAAGAATCTAATTAGACCAAGAAATATTAAAATAGTTTTAATGGTTAACATAAAGCTTCATAAAAACAATCACTGCTGGTTCAAGGACACAATCAATAGCCTTTAGTTTGAAAAATATTGTGGTTACAATTATAACTAGACTGGCTTTCAATCCATCCTCTCTCCTTTTTCATAAAAATCACTATCTTGAAGAATGTTCCTATGGCGCTACACGCACTGTAATTTTTCACTCTTTCTCTAAATCTCATAAAATGTGCTGTAGATGGCCCCAGGAGCAAACACAGCAAAGATGAAGTAAAACTCGAAAAGGAGCTGTCTAGTTTAATCTATGAATGTTCACAGCAAGGGCTTCGTGTAGAAATTTGTAATCAGGATTTCCACAAATGATGGTGGCAAGGTTTCATTGGAACTGGTGTTCTTGTCATCTGCAGAACCTGTCACAGCAACCTGCAAGCATTTGCTGTTTCTCTGATTTGAGAATCCCCAAGTGTTATGTTTCTCCCCAGTGCCCAAACACACATACTATATCTTTCTGTTTAGAAACCACCCCAGCTTAATAGCCACGCATTTGTTATGCTCTGCAAGGGGAAGTGCAGTATATACTCAACAAGCTTCTGTAGTTTCAAAACGCTAACCAAAAACCTACCAAATTAAATCTGTCCAGGATACAAGTTAGCGTGTCAATTAGGAGCAAACTCTTTGCGTCGGTGATGGGTAGGTGAGGGACCAGGGGAATGCCTGGGAAGGAATGCTAGTTCTCAGAGTTTCTAACAAAGATGACTTCACTCTAGGTAAACAAACAGCAGAGAGGCTATGGGTCTTGTTTCTTAAGCACATTCACAGAATAAAAAAACTTCGGAAGCAGGAAACAAAAGCTATCCTCCAGCTACCCCTTTAATCTTTTATTTAATTTGTATACAAGTTCTTCAATGTAGCTAGCTCTACAAAGAACGGGGTGGAATTTTCATAGAAATTTCAGGTAGTCCAGGAGGGTTCAGCATATCTGCTGAACGGCAGTGACTCTCATAAAAAAAAGAAACGGTGACCTACACTTATCCATGGTTACCTAACGGAATTGCATCCTGATGCCGATTCTCATCCACAGTACTGGAGAAGAAATATACACACAGCTTCAAAGGTTACCTTTCCTTGCAACTGCCAGACCTCAAACAACGGCTACTTCAAAAACATTCTCTATCAGATGAAAAAGTAACTCAAACAAGTATAATCAATTTAAACTGGTACAAGAAAGAGAAGAATCAGTTCCTTCTGTCCTCCTTACATCAACTAAATCCTTCAGGCAGTTTACAGCCTAGTTTTCAGTGATGTTTCCTCACCTTTTATTCTTTCCATTCTCGTATTTGCCTGGTGTATAGCCTGTATATGAATAAATGTGTTCAGAAGCATCACCTCTTAAAGCACACTCACCACAGGGGGGCTACTGGCACATTTTTATCTAGAGCATCATCTCACTGTCTAAGGTAACTCTTCTCACCGTTATGTTTATGAGAGGCTTCAAAGTTTGAACTAATGATAATTAGCACCATGAGATTTATCACCATCCTAAACATGAGGGATTCTCAACAATGACAGGGAACCAACACAACCAAGGCACCCGCAGCCCTCATGGTACGTGCTGTACCGGACCACTTGGCCCCAGTGGTACCAACATTGCAGCAAGGAAGAAGGGCAAGCAGCCTGTCTTTCCCCTTTCCCTAGCAAAGAGCTACAGCAGAGAATCACCATTTTGTGTGGATCAGTGGATCCTAGAGAAGACCCAGAGGAGAAGAGGAATTATGCTGGAATACGAGACTTGGCTAAGATTTGGGCTGAAATCTCTATGGCGCAACCTCAGCTTCCAGAGTCAGACCAGTCCAGCCAGGGTCAACACAGAAAATACAATGACCTCTTGCCCAAAAGGTTTAATATTAACACTGCTCTCATGTGATACATCATAATTTCATTAACATGGCATATTAAAATAGGCCATTTATCTGCATAATTTGGAGCCTGAACAGCGATTCATCACCTTCTCAACATTTCTTAGAAACAGTAAAAACATTGCTTGTAAATCAGAATGCAAACACTTCAATAGCACATAGAAATTTGTTCTTCCCCAATAATTTACTCGTATTTTGCAATTTCAACTTAGGGGGATGTGTGTAGGGAGAATGGGAGGGTGGAAGATGGAGATGAGTTTTATATCAATTCCCATTAACATTGATGGGAACTGCACCCATAAAAACTCTGGTCACTGATGCTTTTCTTTACGCATTACCTAATTTCCAACATTTTATTCTTCTGGTTTACGTTCTCTGCCCTATAATTTCCCATGTAGTGTTTACATTCTGCCAAAAAAGCTTGTGTGCTAGCTGCCTCTTGCAAGTAAATAGCACTGTGATGAACTTAGAAATACCTGTTTCTCCCATAATTGGTTGGTACCAGTCAATGCAGTCCAGCGACAGAAAAAAATGTGGAAAACACATTGCAAAAAACCTATCTGACTCAAATACTTCCTGAAAATATAGATATTCTACTACACAATCTCATTACCAGCAAAAAACATAAGGAAAGTGTATGATTCTATGTCATCAAAAATAGCTGTTCCTAGCTTGAAAACTAAGGGACTAAGATCTGTATGTACGCTAACACTTTCTGGTAAGGGGAAATAAAGCAAGATCTGTCTTTTCTTCTCTCTCTCTAGCATAAAGATAAGTTGTTCAGTGATCTTGTGGACAGCACACTTGATGTGGTATTCACAGTTCATGTGAATGTCCTTAATAAAATATTTTATCTACAATGAAATCTGAACACCATTAATTTCTTATTTTATGTATTTCTTTTTAAAGAACTTAACCCTCTAATTTAACCATTTCTATAAGAATGCTCGTGCACTGTATCATATGCCAGGGATTATTGATCAGGGAGAAAGGGACTATTCATTCCAAAATACCAGATGTTTTCCAAGATGGAAACACAAAAAATTCAAGGTAATACATTTTATGTGCGAATTTCACTGATCTTCCAGGATCAGTAAGTCTGGTCTTCAAGTATGTGATGTGATCTGGGTCATAATCACTGCTGATAATCATCCTTCAACAGACCAAAGTGGATCAATTTTGATCTGTTAAGTGCTTCTGCCTTGTTTTATTATACCATTGTCCCCTAAAGATGACAGATACTTAAGTATTTTAATATAAATTATTTGACACAGCTCTTAAAAATTCTAGAAAATAATTATCCTTGTGTTGTATATAGGAGTCAATTTTGTTAAGTGAGAAGAGCTTTGGACTGGGAATCACAAAACATGATTTCTAACCTTGTTTCTGCCCCTGATTCTAAGTGATCTTAGGCTAATCGCTTTTATCTTTCTGTGCATCAGTTTCCTCATTTTTATACTGGAATTAATGACATGCACAAGTGGTAAAGACTTTTGAGGAATACTGATGAAAAGCATTAGATATGAATCAGGCCTTATTATTAATAATAGTAAATTGCTTTGGGATCCTTGGATGATAAGTGCTATTTAAATTCAAAGAAAATATTACTACTTTAATTGCTTCATCTTTCAGATCTATCCCAGTTTTACTCACACACTGACAGGTAAATTGAACTCAAGTTCCTTCATAGCAGATACACAAAGTTGTAAGTGTAAAAAAAAAAAAGATACTAAAACCCTTACATTATTACTGTTGCAGCTTCCGAGGCTTTAGAACATCTACTTTGTACTGCTGAAGATCTCACATGGCAAACATCCAAATTTATGCTGCTGTTGGGATACTCAGCATTAATCGAATCTTCTCCACAAATGCTGAAATCCCCAAATTCCACCCATATTCAAACTTCAAACCCTCCATTTATGCAACATTTTATCAAAGTCATTACAATCGTGATGAAACTGGTATTGTTTTGAAATGATATACTGAACAAAATGTCATTATCAAGTAGTTTCACTGAGTGAGTGGAGAACAGAGCCATAGTCTATTAATGTATTGCCATTGATTTATTCACTAATGTGCCCTATATTTTCATCCACAAAAGCCTTTGTAAAACCCAGCGTCTATTAGTGCAATTATCCAGCATAACCACTCTGCAGGGCACAGCTCATTATGTTTGGGGTTTATTTATTTATTATTTTTTTTTTGCTTTTAGTGCTGAATGCTGCCAATAGCATCCGGGCTACAGGAGAGCAGACTTCATCCAGCATGGGATGACAATAACTGAACAAGCACAGCACTGGCTTTGCTCTGCTCTGAACAGGAGCTTCACCCACTGTCTTCATAACAAACTGCAGAGAACACAACTGTAAACTGATACTGTCTTCTCAGCAGTATCCAGTGAGAACGAAAGAGGCAACAGGCACAAACTGAAACACAAGAAATTCTGTTTAAGCGTAACTTTTTTTTTTTTTAATGAAAGGGTGATCGAACAGTGGAAAAAGTTGCCCAGAGAGGTTGAGGACTCTCCATTCTTGGAGATGCTCAAAGCCCAACTGGCCACGGTCCCGAGTGACCTGCTGTAGCAGGGGGCTGGACTCCAGAAGAGCCTTCCAGCGTCATCCGTCCTGTGATTCTATGATTATTAATTCCTCTCAGATCACCAGGTTGTTGATGTGTGACCTATATTCACTACTGGAAATTGAAGAGAGCAGCTGCAAACACTTACAAACCTGACTGGTTATAAGAATACATCCCCTTATGAAACATCTCAGAGAAAACTTTATTTTTCCCCTTTACACATCCTCCACCTGAGTGAAGTAAAGCATAAACACAGCTCTTCTTAGCCATCCTAATTCCGACAGGACAGCAATGACAGACTTAATTACTGATCAGTTTGCATCTTAAATTTTCAGACCAAATGCAGAGTGCTGTATCATGCACGCAGTTTCGTATGGCCAGAATAAAAGTTTTTCTTATTTCAGAAGTGTCTCTTTTCCTCAAAATTATCTAGGCAGAGACTGTTACTTTACTACAGTGTTCCCTTCCAGGAACATTATTCCCTCATTATAACCCAGATTCCAGGTTGAAAATGAGAAAAGGAAAACTCGCTGGTTGCCTGAGTCTCTATTAATTATTGAAGAATCCCTGCCTGCCCCAGTGCCATGTTCAGACAGCTTGTCTTCGCACTTCTCAGAAGCAATGAGAACTCCGTGGGAAAACAGTAACACTTTTTTGTTGTTGTTGTTTAATAACAAAACAAATCAATTAGATTAGCAATGATGGCCTTGGCCCCTGGCACTTCTGAGGAACTTCTGGGGAATTAACAAGCGACCAGCACTTATGGCCTAAAGCAAAACTCCTCCAAGAGGTAGGTATCTAAATGCGTGGCCTAATTTTCAGTAGTATTTGCTTCTCAGTGGGGAAGAAAGTGAGAATAACTAAGCAGAGGAATTTGGATTAAAAAAAACCCTTTTTTCCCCCCCATCAAGCAATGATAATTAAGTCCCTTTTTGTCATTTATCAAAACTGTGACACCAGACTAAGCAGCTGTCTTACAAGTTCAGTGTAACTTCTGCATTTCAATGGAAGTGATTTTGGAGTTCCGGACTTGTACTTTTTTTTATAGTTTAAGGTACTGCTACAACAAAACTAGTAAATCAAATAAAGCTAGCATGTTGTTTGGGGCTTGAACTATATGCCCTGTACAAGATCTTAAGTATAGCTAACATCCATTTCCTTCCCAAAACAAATTTAAAAAAAACTTGTGTATGTGGAAAAAAAGAATGATTTCCAGTATCTAATTTCCCATATAGAAGGACACGGACAACGAGAAGTGCATTATTTAAAAGACAAAAGGGCTATGTTCCAGCCATAGTCAGGCACTATAAAGATTTCAGCTACTTTTATAATTGAGTTCATTTAAAATACCACCTACTCACAAAACATTGCATTCAAAATGTATTGTGCAGAATAACTACCATTTGTTTTGGTCACATCAAAATATCACTCAAAAAAACATTAGGGGTTTGGGGTTTTTTTGGCTGTGATGCTGTAAAACACCGTCTTCTCCCCAAGACAAAAAAAAAAAATATGATATTGTAGAACACATAATTCATCTTGCCCCTGGATAAAATGACCGCTATGAAACAACCCGAAAACTTCCACCATGAAGATAAAACAAAGTATGTTATTGCAAGGGAAAAAAAAAAAAAAAAATAAAAAATCTAAGTTTCTTGACAGCACCTTATATAAACCCAACGGTTAAAGCCCAAATAGTGTCTTTAATTACGATTTTTCTTCATCCTCCTAAGAGTCAAATTATGCAATATTATAAATGTAAGACTCCCAGAAAGAAAAGGTTTGTCACCTATACCTTGAAAGCTTGTCCTTTAAAGACCTGATTAAGTATCTCAGCAATTGCTAAGCTAACCCGTCTGCCCAGGCACTGCAACAGGAGGGACAATGCCATGATAGATCTAACTCTCACGCAATAGCACTAAACATAACAGAACTGTGCAATAAAAAGCCTTGTCTTTTGAATTCTTGGCTTTTACTGGATTAAGTGAAAATCTTAACACGGTTTTTATCATGTTCTACTTTAGTATGTGTTTGTATTTTTTACGGTGCATTTAACACTTCTCTGTAAAAAGTCAGCAGTGAGGGAGACTGGTACGCTGAGGATCTCTATGAAATAAGAGTATCCAGTGGTGTTTTTGTGTTTTGTTTTTAAACTCCCACTGACTTAATAGGAGGCTTTATGGTTTGGATGCTGTGGATTGCAACATAACAAAAAACAAAGCCAAAAGTTAGCAATTCCTAACAGATGCTTCTAGAAAGAAGGGTTTGTTTTGCAGAAGGCAAAAGCATTAATATCCTCTGCACATTTCTTAACTTTTAGATGCTATCAACCATGAACGTGAGAAGCAAGAACACAGCATAATCTCATAGGATTAACCAAAATGTTAGCTATAGAGACAAAACTGAAAATACCCTAACACTTTTTTCTCCAAACACAAATACAGCTGATACATTTTCTCATGAGATGAGCCCACTATTAACATCAACTTTTGTATGTCTGCCTTTTTAGCACTTTTAGATTCCAGTCTCAGTGACAGACATATCTTTCACCATTTCTAATTTTAAAAGCACAGCAGAATTAAGGTAAATGTGATGGTAAGCAGCATTATTTACAGCATTGGCTTTTTAAGGTGTTCCGAATGCCAGCTTTCAGGAAACAGCTAAAAAGCTTTTTCACCTTGGTTCAGAAACAGAAAAAAAACACTTTTGAAGTTTTCTGGGGTTTGGTTTTTTAGGGTGTGTGGTTTTGGGTTTGGTTTTTTGTTTGTTTTGGTTTTTTTTGAGAACTAAAATTGTGGCAGATTGAAGTCACACCAGAAAACATATTCCGGGGTCCAGTAGCTTCTCTCCAGTTTTTGTGTCTGTCTGGCACGTTAAAACCTAATGAGAATGGGCATATGTTTTCACCATTACTTGGTACAATCCTTTTACCCTCCTGTTCACCTGCTAATCCCCAGAAATGCCTCTCTGTTGCTATTGTACAAGCCCTGGCTGAATGGTGGCACTCTCTCTCCTCCAGCATTTTCCAAAATAGCCTTTGTCTGCTGTGGCCATCCTGCTGCCCTAACCAGCTGTTAGAAAATGATCAAAATGGGCCAGTTATTACTCCAACCAAGAAATATTCTTCCACCAGGAATAAGAAATCGCATACATATCACCAGCCCCAAAGTACACAAGGAAAATTACGTTCATTAAAAATTTTTTCATAATGACATCCTTACTATCAAAAGGCTCAGAGATGATTGACCTTGGTGTCCAGGATTAAGCCAGCATTATTTTTCTTGATTACCAGCAGCAGAATAGTGGGGAAATTATAAAGCCATTGAGAGGATTAATACAGCCCTGATCTCTCTCTCCTGGCTCTTTATCTCAAGCGATTAAAGTTCTCTAGGAAAAAAAAAAAAGCCACAGTCATGTAGCATACGCCTGCTGCCATGGAGAGATACAGTATCAGCTCCATGCATCAGCTCCCCATGACAGCCAGGGCAAAGGTTAATTATGCGTTCTGCATATAGTTTTAATCACTTTAATCAGATCACCGCTCTGCTCCATCTCAGGCTATAACTTTCTAAAAGCAAGAGAAGTACTTCAAGCACGGCAATGTTTGTTCTAAACAAGGGGAGGGGGAGGAAGAGGAGGAAACACGCTACATTAACCGCAAACAAAAAAGACAGTGCAAAGCCTATCGACCGAACAAGAAGACTAAGCCCGATCATTTGTGTGAACAGAGGCAGAATGGCACAGAGCGGTCAAACAGAGGACGTAAGGTCCTTTTCCAATTTACAGATATACCCAGATAGCTTTCTGAAACTCTGGAACAAAGCATGCTCTCAACACAGTCTTCATGCTTCTCTCCACCTTCGTCTCCGCTTTCAGAGCCTTACTCCAGCAAAGGCAAAGGAAAACAAGTGGAATAATTGCACAGTAACAGGAAAAGCCACGTTAAAAGAGACTGAACTAACTGGTTGGAAATCACAGGAGTCATAGCTCTCTATTCTGACATGGGAACAAAGGACTGCTCCTTTTAAAACTTCTGCTGTGATTATTATAAGCTCTATTCAGTGTTTTGTGCTTACATCTTACACAGACAAATCTCTCATTTATGGGCATTTGGTTTGAGAAGAAGAAGAGTTGAATAGGGCTCTGGTTTTTTTTTTGTTTTTTTTTTTTTTAGTTAAGGAATATTGGCCCTCAGGATGAAGGGAGGAAGTGCCATCCTTGGAATGAAGTGGGAGAAAGAAGTCTGCCTTTGTTCCCTTCGGAGCATACAGAGCTATTGTTATAGTCTATTTAAATATTTTCTAAATGGGTGGTGTGAGGAGAACGTTCAGGCTTCTCACCAGTAGCCAATGTTTATTACAATGTAAAAAGTGTCAAACATGGATGGGTTCTAACTTTTAACAATATAATCTCTAAGCCAAACTCATCCTCATTACAAGGCTCTTCCACATCACCAGACATCCTTTTAATATAGGGCCATATTTTCCCTGCCAGATACAGTTTTCAGGTTACTTTTATGTCAGAAAGCAGAACACCAGCAGTATCATCTGGCCCCAAATAAGCTCATTTTCACAAAGCCACCCAAAATATTTGATGATTCTTGTGGACTCAAGGCTTCTGCAGTGTTTTATCGAGCAAGGAGAACCCTTAAAATTAATTTCTTTCCCTTTACTTCATAGCAGCCTATCAGTTCTTCTCTATATAACATTTTGGATACACCTGGCTATTAACAGGGGACTTTAAAAGCATGTAAAGATAATTTAATTTTATTTTTAAATCCAGCCATCTGGAGCTATGAACATATTCAGCAAATTATGTAAGACCAATATCTAACAAAATCCTCCATGCCTGCCCAGAGGAGAACTCCATCATCCAATAAGCCAACTCATCCTTAATCCTAAGGCTGCCCTATTCTGTTGGTCCCAGCTTTTTCCCAGGTGCATGAAAAAGCCCACATTTGAATGCCTTTTATTTCTGCTTTTTCTTCATAATCAAGGATCTACACATTTTACCTTGTAAAATACCTGGCATGATCCAAACAAACAAACAACAAAAAATTTAACATTTTGGGGGTCAGGAAACAGGAAGGAGACACACCAGAGAAATTTTCCTATGCCTGTTTCTAAAGACAGTTCCAGATCTCTGACCTCAAACAGAAATATCTAGCTCTGGAAGTGGTCTCTACATATTCCTGCGCACAGATGGAGACTGACTTTTTTCTAACAGTTACTGAGTATCCAGGTACCAGAGGTAGCATAAGACAAACCATGTCTTCTCACTGTCTGACCAAGTCTGAAAATGGATGCCAAGAACGTCTTCCAGCAGCACCTATTTTTCTACAGAAGAAGACGTTGCAATTGTGAGGCAGGAAGTTCCGGTCAGTTTTAGAACAGAGTTGTCCTTCACTTGTGTCTTTCTGAAGCCAAAAACCTCAACCAACTGGAAGTGAAAGATTTAAAAATTACTTTTCTGACACTAGCTGATAAAACAAAACATTTTACTTTCCAAAGAAAACTGTATGATGAGAGCATCGGTCATGTCCAATGTATGGTGGAGCTTATCTCCAGAATCTGGGGGAGCCGACAGAAAGATAACAAGATAATTCCAGGATTCTGTCAAGATGGGAGTTAATAAGGGCAGGGTCAAATCCAAATGTCACCATCTCTTTATGCAACAAGCACTATTGCAGTTTTAAGATAAAAATGCTCTCAGCTCAAAGATTTTGCAAGTTAATATTATCACCATCAGAAAAGCCACTTTAGAGCTCAGCAAGTAATGAAACACCTTTCAAAAGCACCTTAAGAAGAGGGGAGGTAATAGCAGGGGAAACGACTTTGCTTCTCGGGAAAGATGCTGCTTTCAATAAATAAAACAAATGGCAAAACAAAACAAACCCTATTGCACAGAGAGTGACCTTTAAGAGAGTCTAACCTTAGTTCAGCGTAAAGGAAATTAAAGTCTGTGGTACTGAGGCAGACATAGTCAAAAGCATCTTGTGCTGGCAGCAAGAATTCCCATTGCTGCTTTTCTTCTGACCTTTTGCATCTAGTAGAAGAGAGAAAAGAGAAGGGAGACCATCTGGATTTCCAGTAGACAAGATGTCTGTTAACATACATCATGACCCAGCTAGTAAATAAAGAAACCTTGTGATAACCATGGTAAGCAAAAACCTGTACTGCTAATACTACTGCACGAGGTGAGGCAGTAACTCTGCATATACTCCCCATTCTCAATAATCTGCTCATTGTCTTCAGGGGAAGTCAGATTTAACATTTATTTGCCCTTTGCTTACTAGAGGAGCAGGCTGACTGCAGACTGTCCTTTTTCCCCAAGTCATTAGAAAAGCAGCCTTTCTAAGCTTATTTCTCTAAGAAACTTTTCTTTCATCTTCTGAGATGACATTTGTCCAAAATGCTGTCTGTCCATCAACGACAGGAGAGCAAGCTGGCTCTGGCAGAAGAGAAGACCCCTACCTCCTACCCGTTTATCGCCTACTGCAATTCACCGTCTTCCTCAAAACACGCACTCTAGACATTTCCTGATCTTGCGCAAGTGTCTTCTCCTTGCACAATTCAGTCTGTGTGAAACACTGCCATGGCCAATCTGCTCAAATAGATCTTTTCCATCAATCATTTCAGAATCCTAGGAGAAAATGATAGTTATGAGGAGGAAGAGAAATTTTTTGCATGTTTGCAAGGTAGTTGTGGTCAGTAAGAATTCTAGGTCAAAGAACCCAGAGAAACACACAATAGATACATCCATAGAGAAATGGATTTTTTTAAAAAATAAGACTCCTCAGCCACTCTATTTCCTATATTAAGAACCCGTGTGGAAGATGGCTAGAATAATACGAACTACCTTCTTCACAGAAGAATTCCACTGCAACGTATTTATCTGAATGGTGCAACACCTAACACGGACTTTGGATGACACTAAAATAAGAATGTTACTACAGCCACAGAACCACTGACTCTCGTCTCACAGCAAGTCCATGACATCTTCATAATTCTTCACGATACTGTTGACACACTCGTGGCGATACCCGTGCTGCTCAAGTGGTCTGAGAACAAAGCACGTCTGTATTGTAGATGCCAAATTGGGTTACAGTCTGAAACTTGCTCCATCATTCAAATACATCAAGAAATCTCTGCCCGGTTAAACCTCAGGGTGCACAGTAAGTGGAAACACAACTTGTCAAAAGCACTTAAAGCCTCAGATGAGTTTAAAATAATTTAAACAATCTTGTACATTCCTGCAGATAAGAGTATACCTTTGTTTTGGAACTCCTATTTTACTCTGTGATTTGTGGTTCTCTCCAGTCTGCTAATCACTGAAGTCGCCTTTGTGGGATGTGTTTATGTAAGCCTAGATATATGCCCACGGCCTAATCTTCACATTTTCTGTACTCTACACAGCATTCCACAAATGCAACAAATTCCCAGTTTTAAACAAGTGCTCTGTTAGATTTTGTGAAGATGTGCAAGGAAACCCGACACTGATGATTATCTGTCCTGCTGCACTCTGTGAGCTTATATAGCTAGAGTAGAGCAAGTTGTCATTTCTTCTACATACAGAAATATCTGACTCTTCAGAATATCACACTTTTCAGGAGTAGTAAGTAATTTTCCCCCTTCCTGCCCTGCACGAGGCTGGCTTTAGCAACCTGAACATCTACAAAGACTCTTCCTTGAAAAAAATGTACTTATTCACCTAGCCAGACCAGGTAAAAGAGGCAAATAATCTAAGTACAGCCATTTCTTGTCTCTGAAGAGGAAGGTGGTGTTCATGGAGGATCCTGCCAGAAGCATCATAAACCAGCAACTCTAGATAGCATACAGTACTGAATTAAGAGAGTATTAACACTAAGGGTCCTTAGGGAGCATCATATATTTCTCTCAAACATACCTATCATTACGGATTTTCTTAATTTAAAAAATGAAATGCAGCAGACAACACCAGTAATAATTACCTTTATGATAATGCCATAACGCATTTTATTGCTCTGAAAGTCAAATATATTTATTAAATCTGCATAAATTACAGTACTATTAAACTAATTTACAGGCGATACTGTGTAAATGAGACACTGGTTGGGCCTTTACACTAGTGTGTTCTAGCAGATAGGATGTAATTCATATTTGTACAGTGACTGTACTTTTAGTTTATTTCATAACATCATAACTTAAGATTCAAAATATACTAAGCCATTAATCGAGTATCACCAACACTATAAAATCAGCCTTCTGTAAATGCAGATAAGGCAGCCTTGTCTCTTGCTGCTCAAATCAAGCTCAGTTTTCTAAAGGAGACAGTTTCAATCTCATTTGACTGAAAATCTTGTTCAACAGTATTTAATAAACTCAGTACTACCAAGAGACACATATGCTATGTAGAAATGGTACCATTTATAGAAGTAAGTTATATGGCACATTTTCCAAAATCAGTGATTGGTGACGGGCTTGTTTACTGCTCATTAATAAAAAATAGAGGTATCATTCCTGCTGGATACTACTAAGGTTTCTTGTTTACTTTTCCTTCCAGTTACTGTAATTGACCTATAACTCACCGGAGTTCTGGGCATTTATTCTGAACTTTGCACAGAATGCAGCAACAATCCTTCAGCGTGGCAGCTAAATATGTCAGGATTAACATTCTGCTAAATATTCAAACATGAGCATTGTAAGCTGGGGGCTTACGAGAGGTTTCATGCAATTTGTGGATTCTGATCAGATCTGGGATGATATAAAGGGTAAGTAAAGGTCTGTCACAAATCTGTATTTATCTCTCTGCTAAGCTGAAAATAAAAATCCTACGAAACCTAAAAGTCTGGTTTGAGAAAGACTTACGTAATAAGTTTGGTGTATTTGTATAGGCTCTTCTCATTTGAAGTCAAACAAAATACCAGTACCTTAAAGTAATTCCATTCAGGAGCAGGAAGACATCACCATAGGATAATCAGACTGTTACTTTGATCATGCAGAGATGCTTTTCCCTCCGTGCTTTCTAGAAAGGCTGTCATCGCATGGGAACTTAAACATTAATTCCTGGCCTCTAGAAATTACAAGATTTTTTTTTTTTTTTGTGATCATGAGATAAAAGCACTTGATACATGCTTGGACAAGTAACAGTAAATGAGACTCTACCTTGAAAATACAGACTCATTTTAAGCACAGGGACGAAAAATACTCCCAGTACTAGATCTTGCGTAGTAGACTACAGAGCCATCAGCCAGTAGCCTCCAAAGCTTGATATACAATACTTGTGGGACAGTTGTTGACTACAAACCTCCTCCAAACTGTCCTAGCAAACATCTACATTGCACCCTGCAAAACCTTAGCAGTTTAGTAGCTGCCTGAAATTATTTTTCAAAGTAGATTTCTCCTTTTACATAGTGATGGAATAAACACAAACCCTTCTAATTCAGTAATCAGGACAGATAATTACATCCCCTTAATTGTTTTCTTTTTCCAGCTTAGGTTCATGTTGATGGGAGATGGTAAAATTAGTCCACAAGCCATCTGAAGTTTGCCGCTTACTGATTAAAGCCTTAATTGATTCAGAATGTTTTACAAATCAATCTCTGAATTACTTCAGGATCATGGTGGCATATTGTAAAAAAGAATTCACACCCACACTCCCCTTGTGAATGAGAATCACATGCCCATAAATCCTTAACTGCATAAACAACCTGGTTATGTTGTTTCCAAAATTCACTGTTCGGTAAAATCAGAGTAAAATGGCAAAATGAAAGTTACTTACAATAGCAACCTGCTGTGACTTACAGAGAATTCTTATTCTTTCCTAAGCTTACTTTGTAATTTCTGAATAGACCACATGTGATACATTCTCGGGAAAAAAAAAAAAAATATATAACCGTCCCCCTCTTCTGCAAAGCTCATAAAACTGTGATCTGCACCCTGATGGAAGCAATGCACACAAAGCCGTGTGTGTTTCCATGATTCAGCGCACTCCTTCCCTCAGTCAGGATCTGCACTTCTCGTTGAGGTTTTTGTATTGCCTATCAGGCAGTTTTGGTGAGCTTTGCACGTTTCCAGAGACGGCTCCCCAGGATTCCTCTCCGAAACAGATTTTAAAGTTCCTGTGGCAATCAAGGATGAAAAGGAGAGATAGCTTACATTGTTCTTAAGGCCTCATCAAAAGGAACAACTCTGGCTCTAAAGGCCCCTCCTTTCATATTGCTGAATTTGCAGAGGACAGAGTAAGTATGAGACAACTTTGATGCAAGCCTCTCTTCCTTTTCCATTGATTGTTCAGTTCAGCTCACCTTTACCTCATTCTAACCACAAGCCCACTACAGTTAAGGATGTAGAGACCACTTAAAACACACTACTGCACCTTTAAAAAAGAAAAAGGAGGGCTTCTGTTATATATTTCACAAGCTGACAGATATCAAAGTGTCCTGTTCTTCACAACACGCACACTGTCTACAATAACTGTATTTCCTCCCCCCCCGCCTTTTTTTTTTTTTTTAATAGCTATATCAGAAAAAAATAATAGGAGCTAAACTGCAGAGCCATTTGATTATAGGCCAGTGTTTTTCCAGAGACCGTTTCTTCTGGAGTCAGAAGGGTCATCAGCACAGATAGGTTTGCTGTTCGCACTCATTGACAAAACTTTCTATAAATAGTATAGCTTATGCTGCACCGTGAAGGTTAAATTTACTTTTGAAATTTGTTATTAAAAGATAAGACTGACAAAGTTTTACATCACAAACATTACTTAGGTAAATAATATTCACTTCTGATAATTATTTAAAAAATACCAATCGGTTCAGGATAAGCATTTATGACAAACGTAGTATCCTCAGTATTAACACACAAATGAGTTTTGTACTTCCCATTCCACTGGTATACTGTGTCATGAAGCATGTGTAAATACCGTATTAAGGTACTAAGAAGTCATCGAGGCTGCTTATGACATTATGAAGTACCTGATTCACACAAAACTAAAACAGGATAATTGATCTGTTAAAACCTAGTCTTTTAAAGATTACTGCAATACAGTCTTGTCAGCTAGCTTCATAAACCTCTACCTTAAACACATGGTCTTCTTTTCCAGAAAATAGCTTTATTGCTTTAAAAGTAGCAAAATACAGTTCTGAAAAGCAGCTGCCTTAAAGAAACAGTGCTTGCAAAGGCTCGCTGGAAAACAGCTTGGTTGTTATTCACAGTAAATTCATAACTTGTATGTTTTAAGTTTCACAACTCGGAAATATTTTGACAAAATTAAAAACACCTCTTCTGGTATGTGCAGTGAAAGAATGAACCAAGGAAAACACTATCTACCTGCATGTGCTAGCCATAAACTCCAGATAAACAGTGTTATTTCACCCCTCTCTTTTGTGAGCACATATGCTATAGCATCTCATACTGCCACACTAATCAGAGGTCTGTCACTTCTTCCATTACAAACACCCTTTGAAAGCATTTTAACAATCTCGTAAAAAAAAAAAAAAAATCTGTGAATTTTTAAAATTACACTGCTTTTTCTATCTTTAAACCATGAAGAAGAGCCCTCATCAAGTAGCCCAGCTGACTATTTCTGTGGCACTGTTAATAGCAAGGTATTGACACCATTACAAGCTACAACAAAAATGTGTTAACTGTCCCAGACTTGCTTTTGCAAAGTGAATTCTGCATTATAGTCAAGATAGGAATTCAGCAGTCACTATCAAGTCCAAAAAGGTCTGCCAGATTCCATAATATTTCTCCTCATTAGCCTATGAAGTGCAAATTGCCCTTCATTGTCAATGAAGATACCAGATCTGTCAGCCACAATTTCAAAGGCAGTCTCCTCTCCTCATCACATCTAATGCAAGTCTTTGTGTTTGCTGACAACATGGCCAATAATACTAGTTTTCAAAGAATCCCAGGCCCTCAAAGTTGCAACACACTATATCAATCATATAAAAAAAAAAAAAGTACTCAATATCCTTTCCAAAAAGCAAAGTGACAACTGATAATCCAAGTTCTATCAAGATGCTTTCAGTTTTAAACTGTGTGCCACATTTACTGTGCTTAGATTTCGTACAAGACACTTCTTGAAGAGTTAAAACTTAAATGTTGTCTTGAGGGTGGAAAAACATAATATTGTCATATTCTAATTCGTTGCTACTTCCAATTGAAAAAGTCCTCCTCTTTTTTTTTTTTTAATTCCTCATAACTTCTTGGGTATTGTCTATTTGCATTACAAGCTGGAACTTGTCTTTCTACAGTTAAAGGGAAGTGCTGAGCATCTGCTTAGACCACCTATCCCTTAAAAACACACCTGCTGCATTGACTAGCAATGAATCAATAATAAATGTTTGAGTATTTTTTTAGAATAGCTTTTTAAAACACTTGCATGGTACAAATATTTTTGTCAGGGAGGCCATAGACCAGTTCCTAAGCCAATATGGCTAGAAATAAGTGTTAATGTAGTGGAATAAGCAGAATTCTCTATCAACTTTACCAAGGGAATATCCATAAGTGAAATAACATTAATTTAGATGAAGAATCAATATGCAACAAAACTGCTAACGTAACAGTGATCACAAAATTCAGGCAAGTAGAAATGTCTGAAAGGGAAAAAGCTCCTCAAATGATTAAATAAATTATTCCTGTTACACCAAAGGTAACAAACAATAACTGCAAAATACATTGATATAAATCTTCATAATAAATCCCATGGTGTTTTACAGTTTAAGAGAAGATTAGATAGGTCAGCATGAAGTTTGAGATCAATACAATCATAATATGTTGAAGTATAAGCAACCATACAAAATTCTTCTATTTGAATGCATGAAATTGGTCCAAAAGTGATGAGTCTATAATCACAATATGCACAAGAAAACAATCCTTCAGGCTCTAAGTTCACAAGCTATTTAGACATATGTGAAAGCTCTCTGCACTTGTATTAAAATATACACGTAAGTAAGCATGGCTCAAAATGAAAACATTTTTCAGTTTTCTCTACCTTTATCTTTGTTTGCATCTCAAATTTCCATTTTAAATTATGGAACAAAATGAACCTTAGATTTTTCAGCTAAAAAAAAAATTCCCACCTAGCCTTTGCTTTGTGAGATAAAGTTCACCAAATGAATTTAAGTCACTCGATAGTAATTCTTGGCCTCGTTCCAGGGTGACGTGGAAAGGAACATTTGTCATAATTGCTTACAATTGGAAAAGAAGAGGAAAAAATCACTGTTAACGACACAGCATCACATGGCAAAGGGGACTTTGCAGACCTATCACTGCTCAGTGATGACAGTGATGGACCTGGGATAACATTCTGTATAAAAGAGAAGCGAGATGCAGCAAGTTCTCTGCACAGAGGAATTTACAGCCTAAAAAGGCAGATATTTAGTCCCACCTCCTTCGATACAATAGGTCCACGTGAATTATTTTGATTCTTGGGTTTTTTTGGTTGGTTGGCTGACAGATTGGTTGGGGGGGGTTGGATAAGCATAGCATGCCTGTGAGATCCTCTTTTTATGCAAGTAACCTCAGCATATTCACTTCTCAGTTTCATGGGCCTTTTTAGCTAGCTTTTACAGACTTGATTTAATATTCATAATCACCTTGAAAAGGCCATCTGCAATTTTAATCACTCACTACCAATTACTTTCTTTAACAGCTATGACAGTATCACTCACAGCGATTTGATGAATCCACACGGGTGTGCAGTTTCTTCCCCAGCGCTGGCTTTTTAAGCCTTCACTGTCTTTCCTAAGTCAGGTTTATGAGCACATGGCTTTGCAGAGCAGATCAAAATACAGCCAAAGTGGAGTAAATAAGCAAGATTTTCTTTTTATCCCTCCTTAGCGCGTAAAGAACAAGTGGGGAATAAAAAAACCCAAACAAACAACTTTGTGTTTGCTGACAACTTCTCTCGTCTTTCCTTCTTCAGGCAACACACTGTCCACTGTAGTATTTTCCCTACACACACCAGCAGTAAGCTACTTGTGCTCAGCTTGTGAACATATTTAACAGCAAACGTAGCCGGACAAAATTTATAACAACTTTGCACAAACAGGGCCTTACAGACTAGGACATGTGTGCACCTTCCTGGCTGCTGTATTCCTTCATTTTTATCACAGAAAGCTTTCAGTCCTTTAAAGACACTATTTAACAATTATGTTCTCCCAGATTATAGAAGCTGTTTGTTCCCACATTCCATAGCTAAAATGATTTATCCACTGTAAAAAGGCAGTTTGGATTATTTTTAAGGGGCTTAAAAGTGTAGACAATAGTCTGCACATGAAAAGAAATCAGCATTTCTATCACCTTACAGCACAGTCTGTAGGGGAAAAAAAAAATCAGAACTTGGATTACCCTGATGTCTACCCACTCCCTAAATACGAATGACAATATGTGAAACTGAGCAGCACAAAACCGAAGGATAACGAACATCCTAGATCGGCAATTTACAGCTCCCACGGTACAGCCAAGTGGACAAGAAATCGATGCAGCATTTACGTACATCAGGTGAAGCAACCTGGGTTACAGTCAAGTCTGAATTTCTCTTCCTATTACAAATGGGATAGGACAGTCCAATTATTCTACATTACTTTAAAATTCATAACAAGTCCTTACTAAAAATCTAAGAAGCTTTACAATACTAATTTTTTTTTGTTAAAATTTGGAGAAAAAAATATGGTTAGCTGATTTATAAAAAACCAAACCTAGTTGGACAGTGTGTAAATAAGTAACTTTAATCTTGTCTACTGAACAAAACAACACTATGAAATTAAATACCTTATCATCATGTGTCTATACAAAGAAGAATATTTAAAGTTTTACAGATGACCTTGAATCTTGCACATCCTGACTCTCTGCACATCCTGACTCTCCAGTGCTTGGGTTGCAGTTGTAATTACTGTTTTAATTTTCGTTCATACACAGGCTATTGTCTGCGCTTTCAGAATTACTTAGACAAATCACGTCTTTCTGGCAGAACAATGACAGAGACATGTGAGGAGTTTCTATCCTTATTCAACTTTCTTGTTTTGTGATGTACATCGAGAAGAAATTAAAAGCATCTTTAATACGAAGAGCCTTAGAAATGATAACCCTCAAGCAACCATATGTTTGTGAAAGCTCGAGATGAAAATTAGTTTTTGTAAATATGCTGGGGGGGCAGTTCTGCCACGCAGACCTTTAGCATGTGTAATACCACCTTTACAATATATTTAGCCTTTTGCAGTAACTGAGTAAGTGCAAAAGTTAGTCTATTAAACATCTCTTTTGAGCATATTTATTATTCCTCATGTATTTCGTTTATAAGATTTCAAGCTTGCCTAAAACAACAAGAGTTTAAAGAACACCATCAAATAGTTCCTAAATTACTTATTTTCTAAATTGAAGAGCAAGTCCTATTCCTATGAATAAAAAAAACCCTTCTGCTGCAAGTTTATTCAGTTCATAGTAAATATGATGCTCCTTTCTATTTTCCTAAGCAAGAACTTTGTATCTTTTTACCTTCTTGTTCACAGACCAGCCAGGACAACCCGCCTCATTACAAAACAGTACAAAGCTGTCACAGCCATATATTACATGTCTTGCTCTAAATGTTAATTATTTTTTTTTCTTTAAAATAGCATGCTTAAGCTAAAGCTGACTTCAGTAAGTTACAGATTCTTACTTTCTCTTTTTCTTGGTAAAAAGCACCTTTAGTAGGCTTTAGCAACTTTAAATAAATGAAAATTATACTTTAAATACATCTAACTGTGTAAAGATGGGAAACAAAGCAAAAGAAGTCAGCTACTTGGAATACTCCAGGAGTATGGCACAGCAGAATGGGACTCATAAGAGATCAAAAGGGAATGTTCAAACGGGGTGAATTGATATGCGAGTCTCCAGTAGCTATTCCTTTTAAAGCTTCAGAATTACGATACTTACATAAACTGAAACGCAAAGCCCCTTACAAATGCCTACAAATCACTATACTTCTGTCTCCTCTGGAAGTTTTTAGAAAGGAAAGTGCTATTTATCTTGGGTGTACACGATAAAGAAATAAACACTTCTAGGGAAAAAATTGTTCGCCAGTCCTGCAATCCCAGGAAGGGGCCAAGATTGGATGTTGCTTGACTTAAACCTTCCCAGTTATTATTTCTATTACTGTTATCGTATTATTTATCTATTTACTAGATATTAATTTTCGTAGTATTACCAGTACATATTAAAAAGCATCTTGAAGATCCCAAAGTACTACTTAAACTTACAAGTATTGAGAGCAACAACTGCTTTCATGCCAACCATTAGAACTAATCATGAGTATAAAGTATTTAAACAAGAGTGAGAAAATTAGTTCACTTTTCACTGCAATAAAATAGAAAAGAGAAACTAAGTAGAAATATTTTCATGGTAGAACGTGGTTAAGTTGGAACTGGACTATACTATCAATTTTACCATTTTTGCCCATGAAAGATGATTCAATCTTGAGTAGCCAACATTGTCTTTTTATGTCTGATCAAAACAGTGTTTATTTCAGCAGCTTCCTTTCATCTTATTCCACACTAGAGTATTAGTACAAGACTGAAGAAAAACACCAATCAAAAATGATACTTTCTTTGTAAATTCTGCAGTGTTATTTTAAAAAAATTGTAGGTGAATCAGCGAGATTGAAAAGTCTGTCTGTTGAACTAGCAATACTTTTCTGTCCAGAAAAGTTTTCTGGCATTTATCTTACGTTGGTCTTCCAACAAACCATCACAGTTTGTTCAAGATGGCATTTTCCTGGATGGCATGTATAATTGATGTATGTCACATTTTATAAAATGATTGCAAGGTAAATTCAATTTTCTCTTTTCCTTCTTTGTGTCCTCTAAGAATCTCTTATCTCCACATATCAATTATAGAGCACTGACAGAGATAGGATACAAATCACTCCGATGAATGTAATAGCAAAAGTGATTAGAGATAGGGAGAGATTAATTGCATGTGTCAGATACAAGTAAAGGGTTTAAGAGACAACCCAGGATTTTGAGAGAGCATGTGTGTGTACTCCAGATCTCTTACAGACACAACCCCCCAAACATTATAAACAGACAAGTGTAACAAGAAGCTATGTTAAAATAATAAGTCAGATGAGAGAAACTTTAGCATTTGCCATTTTTTCAGAGCAGCATGCATAATGTATGTACACATGCCGAAGGAACATACGCTCAACTCGGGTGCATTTCTCTAACTTCACCAGCTAGCGATGAGTCCCCCTAACAGGGTTGTATTGTTGCATTTGGGAGAAAAGGAAGGAACTACTCTTTCCATAAAAGATGTATTTAAAGCTTTATTACATTTGTTGATGCAACATGATGAAAATTAAAAGCCAGATATTTAAATATGTTTTATGCTGATTTTGGCTGTTAAACTTCTCTTTGATATTAAGGTTGGGGAAAAAAAAAAATCTTACAGAAAGTTTATTTTATTACCTTTCCACTGCAAAAAACTACTAGCAGAAGACACACTAGTTGCCTGGGACAGAGGCCACAGCAGATGCAAAAGAGCACCATGTGTGGCAATAAGTATTACCAAAAATAGTTCAGAGAAAGAAGAAACCGGAGACCAAACAATAGTTCTGCTATTTATCAGAAAGGGCACTGATAGAGTATTTGGGTAAAGCCAAAGAAAAGCTCAAGCTGCCACAGAGGTTTCTTGGTTCACCTTTATTATTCTTATAGTTTAACAATCTATCGTTTTAACCACAGGTTTCCCTCTATATCACTACAGTTAAAAGTGAGGGAAGTTTTCCTTTAAAGAGAAGAAAGGTAGAGAATTACAGAAAAGTTCTGGCTGAAGGTTTAAAAAAAAAAAACAAACCACCAATGAAATCTGGAGTCCAAGAATGCTGATAAATCCTTATTGTCTGTTATTTCTTTGTTTTATATATATATATATAAAAAATGATTCTACACTGCAATACAAGTATCCCTTTTGCAGTAGATAATAGGGTAAACCATTGAGAATCAGTCCCCACTGAAATTCCTAGCTCTAGATAAAGCTTAAACTAACATTTGTTCCAATATAGCAAAACCAAATCTTTAACTCAATTTAGTCCTTTTTGTTATAGCTACAATTGTTATTAAAATGCATTTGACTTAAATATATACATACATATACCTCAAAAGCATGGTTAAGTGGTACTCAATCTATTCTCAAAATAATAAGAAATAAAGATCCCCATTTAAAAAATGTATGCCCTTTAGTATTGGAGCAGATTTGCACTACAACTGAAGAAAAAGCATTAAGACAGACAGTATTTTACCAGGGTATTAAAGATGGCATTTACACAGAATTTATCCTTAAGGTTGAGTTTTAAATCCCGAACACTTCTACAGTCTCCTTCAAATTAACTTTTTGGATAACAAAAGAATGTTAAATGACCGTCAAAGCGAAAGGCACACATTTACTCATGAAACCACATGTGGCACAGCCACTGGGGTCTGCTTCCTGGAAATTCTGCTTGACAAAGAAAGTAAAGCCTGTGTAGAAGATGGGAAAGGAAAGAAATGTCATCATTTCAAAGAGTGACTTAAAACCAGTGTACAGAGGGCTGAGCTGTGCTACGTTGAACTTCCCCAGTATTTGGTCAGAACCTAAGGCAATCATGTACAATCATGGCACAGAAATGCAATTTCATTTCATCCCATATTCCTTCTTCCCCCTCCAAAAGGAAAAATAAAAAGCATCATTGAAGCACTAATTTCACCTCAACAGCATTGACCCAGAGAGGCTAAGCAAAATAAATTCCCTTGGCATGAACTAAAAACAGTTTGACAAGTTTATATAGCTTGCATGAATTTGACCTCAGAATAGAAATATCTATTCCCTGGGGGTGCCAGAGCATTTTTTTTTTTTTTCCTGCCTACACCTGAAAGCTGGAACTAGCTATGAAAAATTCATGCAGCAGTGTGCTTCAAATGTACCCATGAAGGATCCTCAACATCTGCTGACTTGAATAAACCTCGATGGTTAATATGAAAAATTATGTTGGTGAAACACTCTTTTCCAGAGAGGAAAACGTCCGCTCAATCTTCTGAAAACTTGGCTTCTTAACAAACCTGACAGAAGGATGTCAAAAGTAATATTCTACCAAATACACCAACAGGTAGTATGGCATTTTTTTCCCCCACTTCCTTTCCTAACAATGTAAAGAATATTTCATTTTTACAGATGCTGAAAGTGACCTAAACATCTTGTGCTATCATGAGAACCTCTCTTTATAACAGAAAAACAAAGAAAAAAACTTTCAGTGCAAAATCTGTACCCTGCAAGTCTGAAATGGGACTTTTCCTTTCTGTAAAATTTATGTTTTGATACATTAAATTGAAGAAAAAAATAGGTGCCAACCAGAGACAAATAGGGTTTGTTTAGTCTCATGTTAACATCTGCCGTAATGGAATAAAATTCTTCTTGTTGCAAGTGGAAGCTGGGCAGAACAACATGACACCCTCATATTTTAAATTAAGTGCAATGCAACCAAGCCAGGAGTTTAATTTTCGGTTCCCTACTTTTTTTTTTTAACACTTTTTTTTTTTTAAGCATTCCCAGTGCTCAAGGGAAAAATTAATCTTTGTTAAATGATAATTGGCTTTATTATCTTTGACTCTTGAGAAACGCTGGCTGGCAAGGTTTTTAAAATTTTCATCAATCTTGTTTTCTATTTTTACAAAGCCTGCATCAGAAAAAGACGTCAGTCTGCAAAACACTCCGTATCTCCTAGTGTTATGAACAGGTCTTGAGACTATCTAATTTACTAATAAATCTATTGAAGCGACATGCATCTCAATATTTCACAGCTTAACAAGAAGGTCCAGAAGCGAGGCCCTGAATCGCAGTTCCAGATGATTAGTGCTGCAAAACCAATTGAAGCAGGAGTATCTAAGCTGTCAGAACAGCTTACACATACCCACCCTTTTGCAAACTTGGCATTTAAATCATTTACTGGGACACTTTCTCAAATTTTTCACAAAATACTTCAACTAAGGTCTGAAATAGCAGTGCGTAGTGTTAAAAGTTTCTAAGACTGGGGCAATGCAGCTCACACCTACAGCATTGCACTGAAGTTAATAATCGAAAATCTCAGCAGAGCTTTTCGAACTTCTAAAGCAGCACCAGAGTCTTGCCACATGGACACATAATAAAGTAACACGGACCCGCACTGTGTACGCTGCAGTGAATACCTCAGCCAGCTCCTTACCGTAATAAAAAGCTCCCTATGAATCTCCCCCCCCCCCCCAAAAAAAAACAACCCACTTCTTAAACTCTTGACTTACATACTAGAAATCCTTATGGTTTCATTAAGCAGCTCTTAACACCCCTGCTCCCCCTTTCCCCTCAAAAACACCTTCATGCATAAGAGGCACAGCCTACATCAGGGGGGTTTTTTGTTGGTTTTGGTTTTTTGGTTTGTGTTTTTTTTGTTGTTGGGTTTTTTTTGTGTTTTTTTAAGTTCCATACTACAACCATAAGAGGTTTGGTGCAGAGTTTCAGAGAAATTTAGCTGATAAACAGAGTATGGCCTTACATGAAATGAGAGGTTTTTGGTGGCCTTACTTTAATGAACACTTTGATCTTTAAGTGTCCTGCCAACACTGGTAAGATCAAAAGCATGTCACTTTACCCCCTGACAAGCCAGAACCTTTAGGAAGAGATCTGACCATCTGTGTATGTCTGTGGGAGAACGGGCACAAAAGAAAAAAGCCTAAAGAACTAAGGATCTAAGATATTACCATCAAATTTATCGTTGATTGGATGGAAACTGGAAAGAACATTAAGGATTTCCCAATTGTTTTTACTGAAAAGTAATATTTACATCTAAGCAGCTTGTGACAGCCCCATGACACATTAACTCTCACACCTCTCTGGTTAAGTTGGGAAGTTCCAGCAATGGAGTTAATACTGAAATCCTCCAAAACAGTAACAGCGAATTTTCAACAGGGAGTAAGTGATGTATTTTAGTCAAAAAGCAAACTGAGTTTTGTTACCATTTCTATTGCCAAACTCCTGACTTTCAGACTTCCCTATTTTCCTAGCCAAAATTGTGTTATTTACACGAAAGCAAGGACATATGGTTAAAAAAAAGGGCAAGATTTTCATTAGCTTAATATACAGTTCAGCTGATTTTAAGACATGTTTAATTTAGGACTTATTTATGACATCTCATACTAATTTCAGACATGACGTTATTCCCCATATGCTGCCTGTTGGACATCATTTTTATTTCACCGAAGCCTGTCACCTCAGAGATGACTGAATCCTCTTGAAATCAGTGGAAACACGTCTACTTGAAAGAAATGACCATTGTTTTCAAGCATAGTTGGACTGCACCTCATGCTGTGACCTGGACTTTCAAATTAAGACACATGGTTTTAGAGGGCAGGCATGCAGAACACCATATTTAACCCAGCTAGGGACTCAGCTGTTAAGGAAAAACACTGCTCAATATTTGGATCTTCTCACAGAGTGACCGTATCTATTGGCTAATACATCCTTAATGCATACTTAAGGAATGAGCCATCACAGTAATGCGTACTGGATGCGTATCTGAAAACACCAACATGTCCTAAAGATCTGTTAATTTTCATTAAACCCAGGCATTCTCATTCCTACATTTTCAATGTCTAACCAACCTCAGAATGTAGAGAAAAGCAAACCCAAGCACAGCAGAAGCCACACTGACAAGCTAGAAGGCTTTCTTTTGAAGCCGTTTTCCAACTTCCATACATTATGTTTGTAACCAGGGGGTGATGGGTGGATGTGAGACAATGCTGTTTGGGACTCAATGAGCTATAGGTTAGACTGACAAGAAACAAAATGTCTTTACCTGTAAATACGCAGAACCCTATTAGAGAATTCATCATGATTAGGGCTTTTAGACTGTATTTTTGAAACATGTTCGACATCCTCAAATCATCTTATTCAACATGTATCAAATATAGTTATTAATTGCAGGGCAGTTTAGTATATTTTCCAGATGTCACTCAAACTCCATTTACTTCGCTTCCAGGCAATTCAAGGCACTGACTGTAACCTGCAATATAAGGCCCTATAACTCATCTTCTGCTTAGCTCAGGGCTATGCCTTTCTCCTGCTGTTAGTCTGGTATTTTGGACCAGAACAGGACGGCTTACAGCTTTCTCAGCTGTTAGACTGATTTGTAAACGTCCTCTTCCTATGGGCTGGACCAAGTCTGACACCGACATCCTTCAAGGACTAACAGGCTATGCATATCTAACACTGTTCTCAGTGGATGACTGCCCTGAGAATTAGCTATATTTTTTTTCCTTTTGCCCTCAATAAAAGTGGCAATATGCTGGCTACATGCTGCGTCATGTAGCACGGTGGTACTCAATAATTAATATATAATCTACTCACACAGACACTGGATATTTCACACTACTTTTGGTTTATTTGATTTTGATTAAACCCTTTTTAAATTTTATACATCTCCTAATGGAAAGTGACAAGTGTCATCACTCTTAACATCTGATAAGATTCAGACAGCGACAATTCAGTGTGACATCTTCCATACCTGGATGTACCTCTAACAATCTGTTTCCAACCACTTGCTGGAATTCTTTATTACTCTTCCAAAATACATCATTTTTCTGCAACTATTCTCTGGATATTGCTTCAGGACTGTATTTTTGCCTGATTATTTTCTGTTACTGGAGCAACAAGGTTTATTCACTTCTGTCTAATGTATCACACATGTTTCTTCCTCCGGTCAAAGTTCAGAATGACCATGTTAACGTCATTTTCTTCACAGATAATGTAATGCCTTTCAGCCAGTGCCTTTCTTCACGACACACATAGCATTAATAATCCCAGATATCAAGACAAGAACTCAAAAGCCTCATTGGCTAATATTCATTTTAACAAGCAAATCCATTCTTGGCTTTCCATCTTGCCTCATTCTTCATTTTCTTTTATCCATTTAATCTTTCCTATTTTTCACATTCTAGACAGACTTTGCATTCATGGTACCAAGTCTGTACGCATTTTGAAGTGTTTTCCATATGCCCGTATTACCTTCTGCTTTGCATAGCACTTGTTATGCATGCATGATCACAGACTATTTCTAGCATTAATTAAGATATGAAATTAAAGTGGGAAGTACATTATTGGTCACACAATACAAACAATACAAATCTGCTTTAAAAATGATATTACTAAAGTGTTAGCAAACCTCTTTATACTGTCAGAAGTAATAATGTTTACAATCTACATACCACAGTACAGCCAGAATTCACAGGTGGATTTGGAATATTATTTCCACTTCACAAAGATACACATAAAACCCTGAGAAGTTCATTTAGTTTATAAACATACCTGGGAAGAAAACAGATTTGTCTCTTCTGCTGTTACGCCACACAGCGTCTGCCCTCACTGACCCCTAACAGCCCACTAACAGGGCTTCCATTCTTTGTGCAAAGAACAGCTTTCCTTCAAATCTAATTAGGAATTTTAGCAGAAAAATCGTACTTTCTTAGAAATTAAGTCTTTCACAGGAATGTAATGTTCTTGATGAACTTCTGACAAACAAACATAAGCATATTTCCAAAAGCAATTTGTCAGATTTCCTGCTCAGAAACTCAGACTCCCAAGTTTTGCTACTGTAAGGAAACAAGCCATAGGGATTGTCTCAAGTACAATGGTATCCAAGATCAAGAGATCTCGGGCATCTCATCATGCTGACTGATCTAGAGCTGAGAGTCCTGCATCTTCTAGAAGCCTAAACCGTAAGAGCAGCCTGTCAGTAAAGCTGCTAGTGGTATCAACAGCTTACCCAGTCATCTCTTCTTGTCTCTACAATCAAAAATAGAAACCTCCACATTCACACAATAGACCAACATACTCCCTATCTTGCTGCTACATTAAAAACACCTTTACCAAATGCCTTCTGAAAAGGAGTCAAACCAATCTACATCTTTAGAATATTAATTTTTCCATACAAACACATTTAGTAAATGTTTTACAATAGTTTAAACAAGCGTATTTTTGCTGAATGTGCACGTTGGTATATTTAGTATGCAGTTATCCTACTGACCCCATTGCTCTGCTGCTTTTCCCTCCCCTTTGCTATAAAAATCTACTCATGGAATACTTCTGTAATGGTAGGTGTTAATACAATTTGCACAGTGTAAAATAAAAAGTAATAACAATGAAATGCATGTTCCCTGGGACTCTGTGATAACTCCAGGTAAAAATAACGCCATAGACTGGGAATAGACTCATTAATAAAATAGCACTCAGAAGAGTGACTTGTTTACTTACGCACAATGGAAAACAATACATTACAAACCCCTGCATTAAAAAGAAATTATGATCACAACTTCACAACAAATAGCTAGGGGTATCATCATGTACCTGCTCTGCACAAAATAAACCATCAGACAAAAGGCTCTGAGGGTGATTTGTCGAGGGCGTATGCTCTCTTAGGTCCCTCTTATTGCACTAGGAGTTCAATGTGCTCCAAACCTAGCCGGAAAAGTTGACCTCCATTAAAGATCCAATCCTTTGTTAGCAAGGCTCTTTTTATTAGGGCAGACTTTTGTGAATATTGTCTGCAGCCCTCAGTATGACAGCGTATTATCCAGAATTTGAATACTCACTTGCTACACCGAGATGAATAAATGGACTTGTCTTGTTCTCCCCATTTTTTTCATTGACCGCCTGGACATAGTAGCCTCCTGCATCGGTCGCTGATGTTGCCAGGATTACCAGCTGATTCTCCAGTGTGATGGCTCTATTTAGGAAAGAGAAAGGTTGCGTTGAAACCAGAAGAATGGAATCCACTAGGCAAAAACCATACAACACTTCAGACTTGACAGACTTATTCATTGGTCATCTAAATCAAGAAGTTGGGGAATCAAAACCAGCCTGATTTCAAACACATTCGCAAGTAATACTTAAGATCTTTGATGTCTCTAGGCCTTTTCTCTGTTTAGATTGTAAGATGTTTATGGTGACATGCAGAAAGCTACAACATATGAAACTAGAGCAGTTTGAATGGCAATAAGAAGTTACACAGGAAATGGCAAATGACAACAGAGACCTATAGCCCGCAAACTGCATCGTATAGGTTGATGACAATCCTAGAAGTATGCTGCAAAGTCAGTTTTACTGAAAACCTTCTCAACAAGTGAAAGCTAGCTTTATTAAAGACTGACACTCAGGGAGTAACAACATATAGTTTAGTGAAGGGAAAAAAAAAAGTAAAAAAAAAAAAAAATCAAAGGCAGCAGAACCTCAGAAGGTAACCTTTCTGTATTTATGGCATCACTACTTATCTCAGCATCACAGACAAGAACATTGGCAAGTTAGAGCCTAACTGATATACACAGATGATTTGTGTGTAGATAGGGAAGGAAGAGTTTTCATTTAATCTAAAGCAGGTAGGAAAGCACAACCCTGTAGTTAGCACTGGTGTAGGCCCAAAGGAGTCAAAAGTCATGGTATAACACAAGTCTATTCTTGCTTAGGGCTGCTACATAACAAGTGTCCCTACTGACTCCCTTGTAGGCAGCATTACCCATTTGCACTGCAATAGGGTTGGTTAGTTTGCATTTTATATGTATTAGATGCTCTTTTCTTGACTATAAAAGATAAAGGTTTAATCTAGAGACAACACGTGAAAATATAAGGGCTTAACTGAACAGGACACAGGAAGCTCAAAAACTAGGTAAGAATAAAAGAACACGTAAAGTTCCAGAGAAAGCCCGTGGAGCAAAGAGCTGACACTAATGCAGACTGGGACAGGCACAAACTTGGAAATCTGAATGCAAGACTTGGAGCAAGAAACTCCTACCTTCACTTATATTACTTGATGAGAAGCCCCATTGAGTTCGGCTGTGCTATTAGTCATATCCTTGAGCATGAGGTTGAAACAACATATAAAATTATTACACTGGATGAAACAAGTTCATGCATCAATAGGCCTCAAAAAGAATCAGCACTAAGTCAAAGTATTCGTACACTAATCAATCGATAATGAACACTCCTGCATTTCTTCCTCCTGTTTTGGCATGGTGTGGTTAATGTTAATAATTCACAAGTATTTTGATTTTGGAAAAGCATTTAAAGCAATAGGGGAACTCACACATTCCTACTACAGCATACTAGTTTTTATACATAGGAGGGGGCACAAAAAATTACAGTGAGAACATAGTTTTCAAAAACTGAGTGTATTTTATTCATATCACTTCAGTTTAACAATGTGGATGCAAAGAACACTGAACTTCTATAAAGCTATCAGTACATACCAAGAAATAAAAATCTCCTGAAAAATATATAAGGCTATATTTTTCAGCTCTGAAATCAGTCATCGCACATCAGCTAAAGATACTGTTTACATTATCTTTATTGACAGTTTTTATTATAATAACTACCGAAAAAAAAATCACAGTATGATTTTTTGCTTTATTCAATGAACCTGTACTAGCTTAACTGACTTAGAAAATTAATCAGGGAAACTGTGATAGATTTACAGAATGGGGATATAAAATGCAATTAATATGACATTTGATAAAGCAAATAAAGATAAAACTCCAATGAAGTGCTAATAATTGAATATTCAAAGACAATTACATTTATATTCATTTCTACTTTAGTTTTAAAGAAAGCAGCATTAAAAGACTGCTTGAAAATACTGAAATATATTTCAGATTGCTTTGATGCCAGCTGCAAATGTACCCAAATTTTTAACGGTGATCCTAGAATACTGCCAAGATGCACACTGCTACTATCTGTATTAAACTGGCTAGAAATTCTGACAATTAAACCATTATACTAATTATATACTAATCAAGATCAAATGGAATTAAGAGGTATTTATTAAGAAAATTGTTTAAATTGAATATTTTTTAAAATTATAAGACAAATACTTATTGGAACATGAGCAAAATGTAACATTTGTGAGTGAAATGTAAGTAAATATTAAAGATTAAATGAACATAAGTATATTTGAATCTAAAAAGGTCAGCGAGGAAGGGCTAAACATTAGAAATTCCATGTTCAAAATAGTGTGAAAAGAAACTACTGGAGACAGCTCTTTGAGGTCATCAATTACATAGGCAAATTAACTTCAAATTAGAAACCCCAAAATGAGTTATCAATATCTTAATAATTCTCTGAAAAATGAAACCTTAATAATTCCCTGAAAAATGGAACATTTCAATTTCATTAACTAAAGACAGGTATAGAACAAGACACAAGCTTTCACAGGCTGCAGACTCTGGGAGTTTTATGAACATCAAGCACAAGCCTTGTGCATGAGGAAAATCAATTAGTCACATTTTAAGGACTCATTGATTCCAATGTTTCTAAACCATCTGACGTTTCATGCCCCAGCCTTTACCAGGCTTGCAGCCACTTTTTGCACAACAGCTGCACAGAGCACCCTAAAATTGGCTTAACATGTTTTCCTGGGTTTATTGTTTGTTTTCATTGTCTGATACAACTTTCAAATTACGACAGCGCCACACTAATGTTCCAAGGAAAACCTGATTCCCGGCTGCTCAGTTTACCAGCACATTTGAGGAAGATGACTGCAGCAGATGGAATGGATCTGTCAGTAATTCATACCCAGCACAGAATTTATGAAAAATATAAATACTGTATTTTTAAAGCAATATTGCACTTAATCTAACATTTTCAAGACAGGAGCAACCAGCAAGTAAACTCAGCAGACTGATCCTTCGGGATTCCTCAAGCACAGGGAAATGAGCATTTTCAATCATACGTTTTAATAGAAGAATTTTTTAAATTTCTCTGGAGCTCAGTGGAAGCCTGTAAGGAACAGCAGCCAATATACAAACAGCAACATAGACATCTGCAAGTAGTAAGCAGTTATAATGGTGGATTCAGTATTATGATGTCCTACAAGCATTTCAGCAATACCTTTACCACAAAAGCAGCCAGAGCCTAGAACAGATTGATCTGAAAGCAAAGGCAAGTTGGGTCTCTGAAACTACAAGCTATGTTTATGACATGCTGCCTAAACAAAGACTGTGGTCTGACAGGATGGGAAAAGGCAGCAATGATAGAGACAAGTCATTTTATATACCCAGTTCTTCCAAGTATCTGAACATGTAAACGAGCACCTAATGAGGTTTTCGTTACTTCCATTTATTGCAGCCAGAACTTAGCACTTAGATACACTCTGGGATTTTTAATGGCAGCCTTCCAAATTGTCCAAATACTGTAAAAAAATCTGGTGCAAATAATATCTAAGTTTGACTTAAAGCTTACAGAAGTTATTGTGTTAACATCAGTGGAACATGAATCAGGCCTTTAGAAGTAAAGAGAATTTTCCAAAGGGGATACTTTTATAAAGGCATTTAAGACCAAGTTTTTGGAGTTAAATACATTTTTCCTGCACTGAAAATAGCATCATTTATTAAAATGCTGCAAATGAACTCTTCAGCATCTTAAATAGGTGGATTTCCATTAATAATGTTTTTTATGTGAAAATACCAAAATATACTCTACAAGTAGATAATTCCCAATAGTTAGATATTTGTTAGGTTATTAGTCTACCAGATTACACAATAAATAGATAATACTAGGTTATAAAAAAAATCATAAAATGAAAATCAGAGTAACCTGATTAGACTTTCTTTTAGAAGGCTGCCATCTGCTCATGAACCAGCATGCAATATTTTAGTACAAAGGCCTTCATAAAGCCTCTTTTCCAATATTATCTCCAGCGAACACAAATATCAATCCCACTTTACAAGGTATTTTTTACTAGAAAACCTCTATTCCCCTTTTAAAAACTTCTGTCTGCATTACACAGCAAGCACCAATCTTTCTCCACAAGCCAGACCATGCAGTAACAGCAATGGTAACAGAAAAGGGAGTTATTATGGAGTAATAACAACACAATTACTGAAAAACTTCCCCCATGGATTTCCCCTTTTGCAAAAACATAAAGATACACTGCAGTCAAAACCAGAGTTGGTCAAGTGAAATCCTGACTCGGAGTAGCACATGCATGGCTTAACAGAGTGAGCATTTCACCACCCATGTGTCTTGCAATTCTGATGGGGAATTATTAATCAAAATTATTTAAATACCTGTCTTCCACAAACAGTCCATGTTTTTCAGGACTCAATCACAGAGCAACATGTCCATAGCAATAAAACACAGAGCTGTGACTGGGTGCCAGCTTCACAAAATATTACTCAGGTTCCAGGTATGTTGTTACTGCAAATCAACCATCTATTAATAAAAAAATGTACACTTACACAGCCACTGAACGTTAAGTATAACTACACAAATTAATGCATTGACTTTACAATCAATGCTAGTTTATACTATCGCTTCTGCAGCTGTGCCATGGCACAACATGTGCTTGTGGGAAGTGACTGGGATTTCTAGTCATGAAAGCATGCCAAGGTTACACAAGAATAACCAACACAGTCCTAATTGCCAGGCAGAGGTTGAATACTATTGTGAAATGAAGGAAGACTAGCTATTGACAGGTTTAGCAGATATATTTCCAGGGCAAAATGAGAGAGAAGGCAGGATTTCCATGTTTTAAGCTTGGCTTCCCTAGTCTTTAGCACTAGTTTTGGAGCTTGCAAGGTCTTGGTCTAGTAAGGCTACAGACATTATTCCCCACGTTTGCTCATGAACACATTACATGTGCTGGAACAGAAGTGGATGGAAAACCATAGTTGACAAATCATCAGTGATCCACTACCTGACTGGAAATATGTATCAGGCAGAAACCCACAGGGTCTGTCTTTGGCCCGGCATTATTTAATATTTTCATTGTTGTTTGTTGACTGAATACAGATTTCACTTACTAAATCTGCAGATAAAGTCCCAAAGACTCTGGAAAACAGAATTGGAATTCCAAATGCAGACAACCTGTTCAAGCCTCTCCACAAGACTGAGGTTCGCAGCTCAATGAACAAGTTCAAAACATCGTATCTGAGAAGGAAGAACTGACTGCAAAACAGGCAAACCTCACAAGAGGGTGTGCAAACAGCAGTATCATTCAAAAATTTAAGAAATAACCCTGTTTCTCACCCAGTGTGGCCTCCACTCAGTTCTGGCTATCAGATTTAAGCATGTGGGCTAGTCAAGAAGAACAAAAGAACTCAACCAAAACCACACTAGAACCATCCACTCCCCCAAACCCAACCTTCCAACCCCAAAGAGTAATCTAGAAAACGTGACACGCAGGAGAATACTCAAAACCCAAAAGTCATCACAAGTGTCTTCATATATGTTCAGGACTGTTACAAAAAAGTATCTCAGACTTAAGCAGAATCATCAAATATTGAGTCTTGTTATAAAAATCTTAGCAGTTCACCCTTGGAAAAAGCTTATTTTTAGTCTTTGGAGTTAGAGGCTCCCAGAGAGGGTGCTCAGATGAATTATCCCAAGTATACATTTAAAATCATGCTCAAATCAAGCAATTACTGGTCTAGAGTTTAAAAAAAAAAAAACACAAAACAAAACCCAAGATAATCACTACATAACGGATCAGATGTTTGCAGTGAGAGACAATGCTACCAACCCAGAAACAAGCAATTACAGTAACAAACTAAGGAATAATATTCATAAGTCTGCTTTTTATGTTAAAATGTTCTCTTTCTCCCCCCAGGTTTTCAGCAGCTTCAATACTTATTTAATGCAACTTAATTATCACTCTTTTGGTTTTGGTTTGGGGTTTTTAAATTATTATTACATTTTAAGCAACAAGACAGTACAGCTGATATAAGTACCTATGTGCACTTAAATCACAGCTCTTGGGTGTTATCTTACTGAACCACACTGATGCGTGCCTTGATGTGCTACTCCAGCAACAGTTCTCAAACTAGAAGAGAAATCCAGACTTTCAAGACAAAACATACATCTTGGTCAACAACAGAAACCAAAGACTTGGAGTAAAATAAGTCAATTTTCTCTAGTCACCTCTTCTTATAAAACTCTTACTGCCTTCAAGATATTTGTAAACAGATCATCTATTTTCTTCTCTCTCCAGTTTATCATATAATCAACACATTGAAATCCACTTGCGACATCACTATCTGTTGCTATGGTCATAGCTAGCAACCACTGGAAAGAAGAATAGTGGAATTTTTTTAATATAAGTGGGTTATTTAAACAAAACATTGCAGTTAAAATGTATCATAGGTTGTTGATCTGCACAGCTGACTGACTTCACTGACGGCAAGCACAAAGACTATTTGTAATCATTTGGGATTTTACAGTTCAATTTTCAGATACAGACAGATATGAATATTGCTCCACTTGATGATACTTCTGAATTGATTATTAAAGGTGCTGTGGGTTTTTGTAAACACTGATTTTCCACCCCCACCCTCCCACCTTTCCTTCACCATGAAAGGAAAACTTCTGTTACTAAATTATATCCTCACTTCTGATAAAACACGTCAGCATAATGCTATGCGGTGTAGTGGTTTGTAGTCAAGTATTAAAGAGTTTCCTGTTGAATATTGTATCTTCATCCCATTATTTCACTAAGATACATACTATAGAATAAAAAAGAATGTAAGGCATGACTGTGAACTGCATTAACTATAAAACAAATTAGCAGTGGCATGGTCCTGTCACAGGGCAATGCACTGAAGAGATAATTGATTATACAACAATGACAATGAAAACTTCAACCTCTTAACAGCATATTTAACAGATACATTTAGACATGGCACAACTGTGCCCACTTAGATGCTTCCAATCTCTGTTTATTCATGTTCCTGAGTCTGCCTCAGCACCATCTCTGCCATTTTACTCCTGATTCCACACATACCTCATTCAAAACAATCCCCATTTTCACACAGGTGTAGCCGAGAATAAGATTTGGCACAGCTGTTGCTGTATAAACCTACTTAGTCTCAGGGACTCAAAAATCAGTATCACAGCAACTGAAGTATTCACACAGTTTGGAAATAAAATTTCAAATCTCGCACAGGTCAATGCAAATCTCTAATATATTTGGTCAGTTTTCTCAGTTGAAACAAGTCCTTCTTCAGCAGCTAAATAAATGCACGTGAGTGTATCTAAAACTGACATACCAAGTACACAGAGCATTGACAGAAATCATCTGGCTATAATCACAAAACCTAATGGCAACTGCGTATCAGTGAAGATGAAACAGCCACACACATGTGGAAGACCTCAAGAGGACGGCACCTGCAAGGACTGTTTATTATCACGAGCCAAAGGCTTTGTTTTTCTTCTCGTGCCAGAAAAATATATATCCACCTTAAACACTACATCCAAACTTTTACCACACTAGTCCTATAAGTGAGAACAACAGTACACAACTAGCCACTCAACTCCTTTAGGTGACCTAGAATACAAGTATGTTGAAATAAATGGGAGAGTTTCAAGGGAGAGGAACATTTGTACAGACATAACTTACTACACACTTGTTTTGAGGAGTAGTAGGGAACGTTACGCTCCAGAACTAACAGTCTAGTAGTCCATTAGTTTCTAGATGCATTACTTCTCCTTCTAATACTACCAAATCTTTACACAAAGAGCATGGATATGGTAGAAAGTAGCAAGTGACCCAAGCATCAACCTCTGCTGCTGCCATCCGTACAAAGAGCAGCCATATCAGGTAGCAATAGAGCAATTTATTTAGACAAGTTTTACTATGAAAGATAATTAAAGATTTAGTGGCCTGGATCAATACAACAGCCAATGCTATCTATGTACAGTACTGCAGTTTGCCGAGACTAGCATTTGTGTTACTGTTGCAAATTCATTGTACAGTGTTGTTATACAGTATCTCAGGTTTGCTGTCTACATCAAAATAGGTATTTTGTTTAGCTATTTCTACTCACACACCATTAAGATATATACTATTACTACACAGCACAAATTGAGCACAGGCCTGGGAGCCAAGTATATCCAGGTTTTGCCAGTGATACGTAGCCTTGGGTGAGTTACTTAGCCTTTTGGGCTCTCTGTTTTGCCAAGAGAGAAGGAGGATAATACAGGTATGTATTTCTTTTTATGCTGAAAAATTTATCTAAAGGCTTAAATAGTTAATACCTCTAGCACTCAAAAGGTGTAGAGGATTATGTAAGGAGCTAAATCTTAATACTCCTTACTTTTCTCCCTTGGATTCAGTTTGACTGCCAGGCATTTTGTTACGACTGCAGGCAAAGCAACTTCTTGCTTTCTGATTTTCAACTGCTTTAACATCTTCTGAACTATACACACCAGACAGGTGAACACTGCTTTCTGAACACCAGCCTTCTAGTAACTCATGGTATTGCACTACATCTTCCAGTAGAATCCCCTCATACTGAGTACAGGTGCATTTAGTAACAAACACATCTATCACACACCCCGTAAAATCCTGGTTATTATTGAAAATAATACAGCAGAAGAAATTTTGGCTCTGTCAAACACAGACTTTTTTTTAATGCCATTAATGCAAACATTTCAAAGCACTTCAAGTTAGTGACAATAAAACATAAAGAAAACACTGGTTTAAAAAAAAAAAAAAACAAAAACAAATAAGCGGAACTTCAGCAGAAGTTTAAAAGGAAGAAGGGACTCCATATTTCTATCATAAATAGGCCATGCAGTGACACAGAAGCAAAGCCAGGTTGGATACATTCAACCATATGCTGAACATACATATGAAGCCAAACACTGAAACTTTGGAATAAAAAGAAAACTGTGTAACATCACAGCAGCATTTTGTGTTACAGTTTTTACCCAAACGTGATTTCCTGTCAATACTGTGGGAAACAAAGTACAGTAAACAACTGGAAAATACTGCTCTATCAAGAGCATTTTATCTGTTCTGGTAGGTATACATTACTAGTTAAAAATAATACAAGCTGAAAATTTTTCAGAAAGAAAAGGAAAAATATGTCTTTCCAATAAATGAGGCAAACATACACAAAGCTCTTGTGTAGCAAAGCTACAGAATTCTAAAAGGTGGAAAGTAAAATTATGAGAGGGTTTATATAAGAGATTGAGAAGATAAATGCAATTATATCTAAATCTAACCATTTGATCACCCGTTTCCCAGGCAAAGTAACACTACGTATACTAAAATCTATGAAACCTCAATGTGAACATTAGCATCTTTTAAAATAAAGTGCCCTGAAAGATAGCCTTTAGACATTCAGAAGGAAAGCTCCCTTTTGGGATCCATTTGTATGTTGTATATGAAACCCAGTTGCAGCCCTTGACTCCAAAACTCATAAAGAACATTTCAGTGGCCAACTAAAATGTAAATAATGCATGATTAAAGAAGCATCAGACCATATAGATTTTTTTTGCTTTCAACCTGGGTGGTGTTGCCAAAACCAGGAAGACGGGTAACTTATCAACTCCATTTATTTTTAAATTACTTGAAATCAATACACGGGTGTGTTTGTATGACTTACTGCTTATTTGACTTCCGAGTCTAACGACACAAATTTCCTTTCAGTGGAGCAGCAACACATATTCAGGACTCCTGGTTGTAAAGCTTAAGGAAGTCAGAAGGCCAAAGCTTGTGTAGTAAATCTTGCCAGTCCTCTGGTAGAGTGACAGCAACTTCTACTTTAGAAATAGTCCCAGAGGTAACATAGAAGGCAAAGAACTTCAGCTTCCTTCCTTCCAATACTGAAGCTATAAGCACCACACATTCCCTCTAATGAAGAGCAGTAGAGAGTATGCATCTGAGAGACTGCCTTGTTTACATTTGCTGGATGATCCATAAACACTATGCCTATTGAGCAGGCAAATGAAACCCTGAAGTGTCAGTAGATGCAGTTTGGTTTCTTTGATTTTATGGCTACAATATGCTTTGCAGTGCATTTTTATTTTCAGTGCTGAAGAAACACTCAGCTATGAGATACACAGCAAAAGAACTCACAAATCCTGGAAAAGATGCATGCGTATTACAGCCTAGCTTATATTCCCGGGGTTGTGAACAGAATGCTCAACATCTTGCCGATGCAAGTAATTCTACATAATAGTCAGACCAGAACAGAAAACCTCTGATGCCCTCAAAGTCTTTGCTCCAATCTGTCTCCACATATTTCTCTCCTTACTTGCAGACTTTTCTGCTGCAGAGGTCTTAGGGATTTGCTCCTGCAACGCAGCAAAATGCTGCTCCCTGCGATTCCCCTCATCTGGACAAGAGGTGCTATTACCGAGTTAATGGACAGTAGACACAACAGTCCCATCACCTTCAGTTACTGACACTTTTTATCCACTTCGCCCTGTAATGAGGATCTCTACTCGCTCACATTTACGTAACGGCAGCATCAGCTATCCCCTAATCCTGCAACACATTAAAATGGAAAGATAGATGCAGGAAAACATTAAAATGCCCTTATCACTTGGCTGCAGGGGTATAAACTTAAAATAGGAGATTGTTTTTCTGTTGAAAACAAACAAATAATACATTTACTTAATTTTCTTCTTAAATAATCCTTAGGAGTGTTGAAAGGATGCTTTGATTATTACTGTAAAGATAAACAATGAAACATTCCATTATATCTTACCTAGGTGAGATAGAAACAAATTCAATTCCTTCCTGTACATGTTTTTCCCAGGTGCATTAACACACTTTACATTCAAGAACCAACTTTTATTACAAGCTGAGTGTGTAGGGAACAGGGAGATAGGGAAAGAAAATAGAATGAACTGAATGCTAATGAGAAAGAAAAATACAACCCCGACAACCAGTCCCTTTAATTAAACGGACACCTACGTTTAACTTCAAGTTCTTAATCCTGTTGTTACTGAACTCAGAAGATGGAAAATAGAAACAATGCTCAAATAAACACTGCAGGCTACTTTGCTGAAGGAAATGTAAAAATTAACTTCTTACCTCCCAAGATGAAAATACGGTACAAAATAATGACAAAAAAGGGTCGTACGAGAGCCAGAGCAATGAGGCCAATGACAGCAATGTACAAACTTCAGAATGAAATCTTGAAAACAGAGCTAATGAATAGGAGACAGGGAACAAGACAGTCACACAGGATGGTTAGGTAGACTTCTTGTTTTCTTCCCTATAGTCTTTACCCCAAAATAAAAGCCAAACCACATATTTGGTCATACTGCAGGTCTTCCTGAATCATATAAAACAATCAGAAAAATTACCCATCTGCCACAAGTCTTGTTAACTTATTAATAATAAAGAAACAGAAAGAGAGCTTCTTGCAGGTTTGTAGTACTTAATAAGATAAATTCTCATTTGTTGATAAGATTCTTTATACAAAGTACAGCAGTTCACATAATAGCCTTGTTTTGAAGTAGCAAAACACATTGTGCAAGTGCTTAATATTTAACCCAGAACAGAAGCGTACCCAGGGATTGTAACTTTTCTTAAAACTAAAACAATTACACAGGAATGCAGGCTCGCAGTTCCTGAATACATACCAGTCTACACTTCAGCTCAATACACTCTCTGCGAAATTAGAGACACCACCGGGAAAAGGAAAGTCATGGCATGGCTCATTTCTAATTGATTACTTGTGTATGAGAATGAGAAGAGAGGGCACACGTCCACACTAAAACACACAGATAGATACACATCTTGGGAGATGTGTCAGAGCTGCTTCTTGATTGATGCCTCTGTCAGCTGAAGTACCGAAGTTCCTCCTTCAGCTCATTCAACAGACTGAGTTTTTGAAGTAGATACTTTAAATTCTGTTCCCTGGTGCCTCAAATGAACTAGTAGTGCCTACGTGAAGGTAGGGATTGTTATAATCACAGAATCAATTTTTAAGACCTAATGATATTGCTCTACAGATAATTTCAGCATTCTCAGTTTAGATGACTTCACCCAAAAGGTCATGAATATAACACGTACCTTTTCCTCCCTCTTTCTTTACTCTTCACTCCAAAGCAGCAGCAACTGAAAAGGAATATTTGAGAAGAGAATGCGAGTTACCTCGCAAGCGGCACCAACACCACTAGCACCATCTCAGTGGTTTCCCTCCTAAAGCAGCAGAGGGACTGTCAGTTTAAAGAAACTCCTTGCTCCAATAGCACTGGAAACAGAAGGAAAAAACTCTCCACCAAAATCCAACACTTCAGTAATGGAATTTTTTTTCAACATTCTTATTGCCACTCTGATGCCTCAAGGGTGTATCAAAATAGTATTTGCTGGTAATCTCGATGGCAAGAACAATATGAGCATAAAGCATTTTCCTAAGAAACACAATTCTCTTTTTTCCCCATATAAAGCAGCTGGAGGTTTACTAGAGTTGCTGAGCCACCTGAAACCCTACTCTCCCACCCCATCATCATTTTCTGCTACTCACACTTCCAGCCCCTGACACAGCGGTGACTCCGTAAATGTGCTGTTCAGTCTATGTTACACGTCCCAACCCTGAGACAAACTGCCAGTGAACCCACTTATGGGAGCCTGCAGCAATATGTAAAGGCTAACGTTAACATGACCTGTGAAGATGGATTAGCAAACTCCAAAGCTCTGAATTTCAATGCTTTATTGCTTTAAACCGTATTTCATACACTTAATGTAGATTTAAAACAGGTCCTTGGGACTGCTTTCAACCAAGAATGTACTTTAAGAAGAAAAGGACATAAAACACTTGCTGAAACACAATTTTAATTCTACATGCCTAAACTTTCCACATTCCCATTATTTTCTGCAAACATTTACTTGTAGTACGAACAAATGCAAAATTATGCATGTTTGTTGTTCAGTTGAAATTACCTAACAAGGTAAAATGGTGCAGAGGCCAACCAGTCAGCATTAAAACAGCAGCTGCTCTATTGCACTATACTGCAGAAGTACAAATACAGCCTGCATTGCATAGCAGCACCTGCCACTAGAAAGACAAACATGCCATTTTGAGTAGCAGAACCAACAAGGCCTTTTCTCTCACAAGTTACATCTTATGACCCTAAATCTTAGCACCACCACCACCAAAAAAAACCCCAAAACCCCACAAAATATTCAAACAGAGCCCTTATCTTGTTTAACACTGACCCTACAGCCCCACTACCCTCCTTTGCTACCTCCAGCCATAAAACACCCGAGAAGACTTTCCTACTCCACCTTCAGTCCTCTCTCCAAATGGCCCTCCTGTTTTCCGGCAGTCAGCCCCAACCCTCTGAGCTCTTGCTTCCTCCACCTCCTCCGACTGTGCAGCTGAGCAAGTGGTAGCACCTGCAGCTCATCTGGAGCTAACTGCAAGCTGATGAACTCAGCCCAGCTCAGCTGAGCCCAGTTGGCAGCAGGCTTTCTAGCAGCGGGGTACTTCTTTGGGGCTTTTACCTCTAACCCAGCATCCAATTTCCACACAGATTGTGGGAACTCCTATTTGTACCCTCTGCTCAGTGGGGCTAATTTTGTTCTGCAGATTCAAAAAGATTTTGAAGGAAGAAACCAGAGGCAGATGTGGACAAACAGAACAAACAATACTACCTAAGCCTCAGTCTTTTAGGAGGAACCTTTGTAAAGATGTCCACGTCATGCCAGATCCCATTTATTTCTTCAGAGCTGTAGTACTTCGCACAGCATTGCACTGAGTCTTGTGGATAATAAACAATCTTCTCATGACAAATTCCAGGGCTCCCATCATCTCAGAGCAGAAAGATCCAGAACCAAAATCCACGCTTACATGACATGTTTTCATGTCTGGATACAGGTCCACATGAACTTCTGATTCCAGGATATACAATCTATATATGTTGAATATACCTCTCTATATATTCTATACCTATAGAACAGATATATAGAAAGACAGCTATATCTATAGAATATATCCATAGGTATTCTATACCTGTAACAAGAAATCTGTAATATATTCTCTATCTACAAGTTTCTGTTTGGAGGTTTGAGTTACAGAATCTAAGCTATTGTTAATTAAAAAGGACACCACTCAAATTACAGTTTACTCCAGTCTTTTTATTTGTGTCCTCACACCGAGTTTCATTCTTTAAATAGTCAGCTGCTTCAAAAACTCTAGGGATAAGGAAAACATCTTACTCTTGAGGATATGCCTGCTCTCCTATTTAAGCTTTAAGCTTTGCTTCCAACAGCCAAATAAGTAGCAGGGAAGTGGAAGGTTAAAAACTTTGCGCTTCATCTCTGCCAAAACAATAAAAGAAAAATGAGATTGCTGAATAGCTGACAATGACTGCAGAATCAACGCAGCAGTGATCTGCCTATAAGCTGCAAAGGGCAAAACCAAGGCATCTGTTTAAAAGCTTATACCAACTGTGGGATAAAAAGGGTAACGAAGCCACGATAAAATGTAATTATTACAGGAGCTATAATTATGGCATTATTCTTTGGCGTATTCAATGTTGTGCACATTAAATGTTGTACACTGTGAATATTTAATGATTATATGCTTACTCAGAGCCCTTAATGTCCTTAAAATACAGGTATTTTTCATGTATTAAGAAGAAATTACACATTATTTTTGTCCTAAGGATCTGCAGTTGAAATAGATGGACAACATTCTGTGAGTCTTCTGCAAATTTAAATCTCAAAGCTTTGGAAACTGTGTATGTTTAGAGCCACTGTATGTCAATTTTCAGTACTTTTTGAAACAATAATGCACCATCTTGACCTCAAGAAAACAAAATGTAACCTCTGAGTGGTCAATTGCAGCTATGTTCTGTATTATCATCTGTAAAAATTACTGATAAATAGCTACCTCCAATTACTCTGGTTGTAGTAGATCTCTAAGAAGTCTAATAAACTTTGGATACGTGCAAATATTCTTCAGTAGTAACAAGCAAAAGATGTATTTCTGCAATAAGAAATAGCAGGAAGCATGATTCACTAAGTGTCAACATAGCATAAAACATAGTAGTTTCTACTGAACTACTTTTCTATAAACCATGCACCCAGCAACCATATAAAGACAGAATTTAGTATGCAATGTAGTATAACAGGGGCCAGACATACAGTTTTCAGTGTGGTATAAAGATATAGGTGAAAAATTATTAGACTTTTCTAGTATGCATTGAGGCTTTAGTACGGTAAATATTGGCAATGGATTTATTACATTCTGCGCATTGCATCCTTACCTGAATAGAGACCACTACAACTTGATGTATCTTTTTTTAATACTAGAAAAGACTGACTTTTAAAAACAGCTTATTTAAATTTTTTGTCAATAGTCTGGGCTCTTGTAAGACTGCTAATGGTTTTGCTCAAAATTTGACTTTTTGCAAATACTAACCTGCTAATCACTGCAAACTCAAAACAGAAGAAACAGCTTCCAAGACTGCTGGCTGGCTCATCATATCAGGATGGGAATCTTGCAGATCTTACTGATTATTTCACTTTAGCAGTGAACTGCTGATAACTCTTCTCAAAGTACAATGTTCCAGTTTTCCATCCCTTTCCTAGTAACTTCTGGCAGACCAGACATTCTTACAACTTACAAGGAGTATCAAAAGCCTTGCCAAAATTGAGATGCGTGACATCTGCTGCTCCACACATATCTACAGAGCCAGCAATCAAATCGCAGAACGGTTCAACACAATCCATTTCTGACATATATATATTGGTTGTTAAATGACCTTTCTATTTTTGATTAGGAGATTAGAATTAGTTTCTTTGGTTGCTTATTACAGTATTTTTCCAGGAATGAGAGGTAAGCTGACTGACATTTAATTTCCAGATTTCTTTTTCCCCTTCCTAAAAATAGGCATGACATTTCCTGGTGTTTTGCATCCCAAGCTCGCATTCTGCATTCATCCCCCAGGATAACTGCTAACAATTCCAAAATTGTTCAGTAGGTTCTCTACGTAACCTAGGTAAACTTCACCTGGCCAACTGATTAAGAAATATTTAGGGTACAACATCAAGGGAGAGGGATGGTTATATATGTAATAAAGATGAAAAAGTGCTTGTTTTCAAAAGCACCGTGATGTTCTCATGGTTTTTATTATTACTTATTTCCAATTTATTATCTCAGCAACACCGAATACTTTATCATTCTAACTAGCTGGAGAGCACTTCTGATCCTCAGGATACGGTTTGTGGCCTTGAAAGGATATTGAGTTAAAAAGAAAATTAATATGAACTAAATTAAGCCTCTCAATGCATGCCTCACTTATTTAAACTGAAGCTAAATCATGTTTGATAATGCTTCCCCGTGCCTCCATGGCTTTTTTGTCTCTGAGCAATCCAGAGATGGGTGTTCTGAGCATTTGCTGCTTGCTCTTTGCTGCATCTGCTCACAGTTCTCCATCTGGATGACTCCAGTCATACAACGGAAGTCTGGAGGTAAACCTCTGACTCTGGGAGCTCCTGAAAAAGTAATTTAGATGCTTGCTAGAGCAGCTGCTGAAAAGAAAGAGATTTCTTCATCCTGTGCTTCGCAACACTCCAGATCAGGACAGAAGGAATGAACAACGTTAAAACATAAAAAGTGAGAGTTTTCTGCATCTCCTGGGTGATGGCAGCAGATCAGAACAGATCAAGCCCCATGTCTGGAAGCCAGACTCTCTTTGCCTGCTCTAGAAAATGCAGGGAAGGAGGGAGAGATGTGAAGAGAATTTTTGATTGTTTTCTGCAGTTACAGCACAACAGGAGAACATGACAAAGATTGTGCTCCATAGCACTGCCTGGGGTCTCTTGACCATCAATTTCTTGCTCTCAAACTAAAAAAAAGCCAGTTGATATTGTCTTTTAGATTTATGAAAACTGTTAGAACATTGATAAACCTCCACTGTAGCAGAAAAGAACAGCAGCAAAGAGCAGCAGCACAGGAGCACAGGAGCAACACAGGCCCCCAGAACACCTGGGTAAGTTATATACTAAATATTAACGCAAATTCCACACACAGATAATTATTCAGTAGAATTACATAACTGATTAAAGTAACTAAACACATACAAAGAGGACATTTACACAAGCCTAGTTGTTTGTAGCATTTCTTCATATGACGTTCAATGAAGTTTCAAGTGCACTAGGGCCAGGAATGGGAATTCTTTTGTGTTAAGAAAAGGATGCTGAGCAAGGCACTGAAGAGCAATCTTTTTGCAAAGTCTCTCCATTTCCCGGTCAGCTGTGATATCTGGGGTCACCGAAGTGGCATTTTGTTTGGTGGATAGGTTTTTGCAACACAATGAATGATTTTACATTTTCTAACAGTAGTATTTGTAGTATTCGCGGTAAGCCCGTTACATAGCCTTCTACCACTTGATATTTAAAGGCTTGCAGATAATTGTGGAATATTTTGCATATTACTCGGCAATGTGTGTCCTGTTCATAAATACGTATTACCTGGTGCAGTGTGCAAACCATTCATAAAAGTTTAACAGATCTAAGCATTACTTTAAGAAGTACAAGAATTGTACTACATATCTGTGCATTTATGAGCATATATATACTACCCTTGTAAATATATTTGTAAATGAAAAGGAAATAGAATGGAAAAGGAATTTTTCTAATCATGCCTTTGACAAAATAACGGCCTCATTATGCTTCCTATAATATGTAACTGTAGAATATTGCATTTTCAATCATATATCTTCACTGTTTGTTCCCGTAAAACATTTTCTTATACCTGACCAAATTGCATAAATGTTATTTTAGAACTCTAAAAAATCTGCTAATTCAAGAAAGTAGCACTTTAAAAATATGTCTGTTATCAGGGTTTTCCAGGAAGTACATGTAGAAAGGGAGAACTAATTCTTAGATTATGCAGTATACTGATATGAAATCCATTTGATTAAAAATATAGAAAAAGTACTTTTTTCACCAAGCCATATATTTGATTTGTCTTCTTTCCCCAATTTTGAAACTAAGTGCCAACTTGTTGCTTCTTTCCAGCCTCTTTTATGCCTCCAAGTCTAATGAAAAAAATCTATAGTCACCTAAAATATCCCGTTTGTCACTATGCAGCATACCATTGCCACTCAGAACTTCAAAGCATCAGGACAAACCAAACTGGGATCCTTCTTTTTCAAAAGCACTGGCTCCATGAGATAAGAAAATCTTCATTAGCTGCTTGCTTTATGGTGACGATGAATCAATTAAGCAATTCTAAATCCACGCAACGAAGGGCAATCATACGAATGTATACACTAGACAACCAGCAGTGGCAAAACTTGTAGAAGTTTCCATGGTTTAGATACTGCTGATAGCAGAACTGGTTGTATGATAACTTTCTGTTTACTGCAGTCTTTGCAGTTTGGCTTTTATTGAATAGCAATGGTGTATGGCCATAATCCAGACTGCTTATTTTGTCCTTCTAGATATTTTCAAAAAGAAGGATTTGGATGAGTGTTTTTTATTTTCAATGAAATATTTCACAGATGAGAAAAATTCAAATGATGTATGGTAAACATTTACATTCCATAGAAAGCGTCTCGTGATAAGACTGTTCTTAGTTTTCGTAAGTGGAAGCATTCCAATTCACTTTCTGGTGTTTGCAACTGAGCTGCTGAAAAGATAGTACTCAAAGATTCTTACTGTGGGAAATAAATTTAAATCATTCTTTTTCTGGAAGGGCTTGTATAAGTAGTTTTCTTACGCATTTATTTTTTAAGATTACTTAGCTTAATATAGTCAATGCCACTGTTCTGTTGTTCGCCTTTTAAATTTATGTTTAGCACCAATATAGAAACAAAGCATTATGACTATAAAACCCACAGCCTAGTTTAACTTGGAATTAAGAAAATGCAGTGTTAACAGGGGCAAATGGGAAGATATTATTTTTAAGTCACACACGTAAAATAGGCAGAAGAAAACCAGGTTGCATTAGATGTTTAAATTTAGATATGATACTGCAGTGCTCATTAGCATTTTGCAATATAAATTAGCTTTAATAAATACAACAGCATGGTGGAATTACTAGAAATCTCAAGGTAGATTAGTGACTCCAGCCAAAGCTGACTATGTGTAATACTGAAGCAGTTATTCTACTTGACCAGAGTGATGCCCCATCTAGAAAAAACTACACCTTTGAGAACTTTTCCTCAAAAGAGCTATTAACTCCTGATTAAAGATACTGATTTCAGTTAGAAAAGCCAAGGTCAAAGTATTCTTGCATACCTCCTGAAACAACTATATCACCAATGCACAAAGGGGCCATTCACTGGGAATTTTCCACGGGAAAGGAATGAACCCATTCACTACAAAGTTTTACAGGGAAAACTCACCTAAGTGCGATATAAAAAGTTATTCTGGAATGACAATAGAAGAGAGAAAGTCTCTTTTTTTTCTAATATGGAAGAGTGTTTTGTTCCCGAAATATGAATCTGAATTTAGCATCTAACAAAGTCATTATTGTTCTCAAAATCAGAGTGAGCAAATATATGATTAATGTTTTGGGCTTTTTTGCTGCTCTCTATTATGCATACAAGCTGACAGCAATATGTATATGTATGCAGTCTATATCTGATTGTATGAATTAATCTAATCCCCTGACGAAAACAGAAATAAAAATGGAAAATTGCAATACATTTCTTGTCAACTAGGGCAAATAGCAATTGTATCCTCTATGATTAAAGCCAAATTTTGGTTCTCCTAATAGATGTAGGCCCAGCTTCATTCAGCCACTCGATACACAACCAAAATTCAGAAGACTCAAACAATTGCATAAATAGATCTAAACTGTAACATGCACATTAGCAGACCATTTTGTATTCTCTTTATAAGCATCAGTTTTCCCAGGACAAGTCCTAATATCTTCATTACACTTTCTTTCTTTGATTTCTCTGCTTCAACCTTTAAACTTTTTCAGAAGTTCTGAGGAATTTTTTAACACTTGAAATGATTGCTGCAAATGTTGAGGGTTACAGGAGTACAGAACAATCACACTTTCTACATGGCATTAAACAGGCCTGCAGCTACATGCAAACAGCTGTGTGTTTCTCTATCAGCCTGTAAAAACATCCAAACATTCCCAAAATCTCTGGCCAGTACTTTCTTTTTAAAAATTAGTATTGCAAACATACAGCATGTGATATAGAACTTGCTTTCCGACAGCAAAAGTGGAAGTTGTAGCTATATATGAAAAATGGAGAACTAATTAATGAGGATTTAAATAGGACTTTAAATGCAAATACTGCAAGTTGGAAATCCTGTGGAACTTGGCCTGCAAAAGAGAAGTCCTAAGTATCTAAGGAAAGAGGCAAAAGACCACCCATATCCACATGCAGCCACTGTCATACAGTTATTAAAGGTGCTGAGAGGAATTCAATTTCAAGACTGGAAGCAGAAATATCAGGCATGAGAGGGGATTTCTGCAGAGACTCAAGTAACTGCTTTGGCTTACAGATATCGATCGGAGCATGCAGATGAAAGGCAAACACATAGCTGGTCTTACAGACAAGCCAGAATGTTATTACTGTAACAAAATCAAGCTATCTGCCTTTTCCCTTTTTTAATTAGATACTTCAAAAAGTATGGAGTGTACAGATTCTCATCATTTCACCAATAACTAGAAGTAAATTCTCTCTTCATTTTAAATGTAGGATTAAGCCCATTGCTGAATCAGCTCACCCTGCCGCTGGAAAAGTTCAGACTGCTACAAATTTAGGAACTACTTCTTATAGATGCAGAGTTAGAATAAATCCTGTATCACAGTTCCCTCAGTTGCTAGGCCTTTTAGCTTTTGCTTTGAATTGCACTAAGTCAAGCTTTCCACACTGTTCTAACATTTACCTTCTTTCTATTACTGTTGTTTTGAGCGTAACTGTACCACAACAATCTTGCCAGGAAGCCCCAAAAGCTTATTTGTCCTCTGAACATGTCTCAAAAGCAGACATTCCTGCTTGCCTCCAAGAGTTAACTGGTCAGACTTGCCATATCTGGGAAGTATAGATAAATATACTGTAATAGAAAAGGGCAGGGCTGGCAAACTCCGGATAGGAGGCATCACTTCACCTATGTCCCCTCCTGCTCCACATGCAAAGAAATGAACATGCTTTGGCTTTTCTTGCATGTATATTTATGCCTCAGTATTACAGAAGTATAAAGAACTTTCTGGTGCGCTGTTACTGCAGACAATTAATGTCCAAATACACAATGTATCTGCCATAAACAGCCTCTCTCAGCAGATTCTGAAGCTGCTTAGGTACTGTGCCATTTCATTAATCAGCGTTTGCCTGAGGCACAGCACATGAACTTACCTAAATTGCTGCCAGGGTTCCTAAATCATCAGAACGAGAGTTACTCTTCAGTCACTATCCTACTTAGCACACCCATTCATACAACATCCAAATGTATGCAGTACACACACAGCAGACAGCAGGCAGTTGCTGTAGTGTATGTAAATTAAGTCTCCTAAGACAAGGTGCAAGAGAGAACATGACTTGTTATAGACAGTAAGTAGCGAAGAAGACACGGTGAAGGAGACTGCGTAAATGTTACTTTATCCAAAATTGATTGTAAACTGTTATTCCTTTAAGGCAGAATTTGACAAGAATTCTGAAAATGACAGAAAATTAGAGGCAGATGCTACAATTCCTGACTTTAAAGGAAGTCAAGAACATTTAATACTTTGCATGATCAGGGTATTAAACAAATCTGATACAAGATGATTTTATCATATATGAGAAACAAGGGCCTATGTTCTGCATCCTTACTGCAGCTGTTAAAATAAAAAACCTTGTCTGACCTAGGAAGGAATATTCAAAGGATTCAGACCTTGCGGTTTCAAAGTATCTGCTTATCAAAGGTACCTTTCTGTGCACTGCAATGAATGAACAAATAAGCTGTATAAACTTCAGATTTTTCAAGTACATCTTAGAGTCAAAGATTACATCCTTCTCATTTTTTATTTTAATTCAAAAAATCATTGATTTTTTTTTTTTAAATGCATACTCACGCTCTATAGACCCAGAATACTTAGACATGAGAGTGCTGTTGCTGAAGTCTTCTGGCACTGCCGTTTGTGCCTAGATCCTGAGGAACCTAAAGTACGACGTTCTAATGTTCCCTGCTTTCTGTTAAAATCACCTATTATTGTTTCATATCATAATCTTCAATAAGTTATATGGCTTTTAAATTAAGATTCCGTTTCAATTTCATTTCAGAAACCAAAACAGCATCTAGAGATCTATATTCTTTAAAATAAAAAGGTGATGCCTAAGTAAGCAATCCAGTAAGAGGGGAAGGCTGAGATACCTTGAGGAGGAGTATCAGAAGCCCTAGTGGACACTACACAATTTCCAGTTCCAAGTAGTAAAAAAAAAATCCACAATTAATTAGGTTAAAAAAATAAAAGAAAAAAACACCTAAAAGAGGGAAAAAATTCCAGATGTTTAAGGGAAGACAATTTTTTCTGTACATAGCAGACGAATGTGAGATGGCTTTTGACATCAGCTCTGTCTACTTAAAAAAGCTCTTTTTGTACTGAACCTGCCGAAACAGCTCTTGCTTGTGAGTTACGCCACTGCAATGTGGTATTTTGACGATGTGTGATAAAATGTCATCACCCTATTTGATAGCATGGTAGGGAAAATAGTTTGAGCAACACTGAAAAGCGGCTCACTTGGAAAACTACGACACTAAGGAAGTTTCATATGGAAAAAAATTTTGTGCTTTTATTTATTTTTACACATTATCTCCCACAAGTGTTAGACTGTTCACCTTCTGGCATACACTAAAAGCCCTTACTGAGTTCACAGACATCAAAGACTTACGGAATTCCCACACATGGCTAATCTCTTGCACATAACAGTATTTTATAATAATGGAGAAACACTACTAGCAAGTGACCATAGTATACACATCTGAAAGATACTACTCCCGAGATGTTTTCAAAATTGCTAGTACTGTATAATATTCTTCCAGAATATAATAATTACAGCTTCTAAAGGTTAGCTTGAATTAAAAATTTTCAATATACTGCATTGATACTATCAAAATCACCAGCTACACACCATTTTTGATACCTACAAAAGCTGTTGATGTTATCCCCACTTTTTGCCCCTCAGGATCATTTGTAATCCTGGAGACCATAACACAGAAGACAGATTTGACTACAGCACTTGCCCACACAAGAGCAGGGATTTATTATAAGTTCTTTTTAAACAACTGCAGTCCTAATGCAATTCACTGCTCCAGCCTAAGACGGACAACCTGGCATTCTCAACATCTGTACTTTTTCTATTCAAAATCTATTTCACCAATGGGTATCAAACCGCATTGCAAGACAGATTGGATGTTTATTTCATAAAAGTCAATATACAGAATAACTTTGGGCAGGACAGAAAAGAAAGGGAGGAGGAAAAGAACATTAATAATCTAGCATTGTCTTTGTTAATTTAATATTACACTGAGGTATTCTACTAAAGTGTCATGTACTAAAAGCACCTCTTCAGAAGGGATGACAAATTCTCCTCAGTGTCAAGGAATTTAAGCCTACAAAACAGATACCTTAGTCTAAGAGCATTTAGCTGCTTTGCATTCCTGCCTGCTAATGTCTCATGTGAATTGGTTTTAGTGGTAAAATTTTGTCTATAATGTGCACGCATTGCAGCACTTTGAAGTAATGAAACCCAATGGACCCTTCAACCTTATTCTGTTTATGTTATATAATTATAAACTCATTATTTGTATATAAAATGCTATTCTAATACAAAAAAGGATGCTACAAGATATAGCAAATGTATCTGTCAACGCTGCAAACCAAACATGTATCTGTCAACCACATATACAACTATGTATTTGTTTTATGATCGTGAACAGCAAAATTCAAAATTAAGCTGAAAATTAAGCTGAGCTCTTTCTGCCTCTTCTTCAGCCTCACTAGCAATAAACATTCCGATACCTAAACCCTGCCTACCTACACCTGTGCAATATCACTGTCTGCAAAGTATGCACAACCACTGAACCACAACCTTGCCACTCCTAGTAATTCTTCGCATCATAGTCCTGAGCATGGAACTCATACTTTAAAAGCACTGATTACTGTCCTCCTCTTTACTGGTATTAATATCTAACTTTAAAGCCCCATTACTATGTATGTATTCAAATTATTTTTTCAAATGTGCATTACTTTCCACTTACATTTTACTATATGCTGCTTATAGGCATTTCCTATGTTATTTTGGCTAAATTAGTGAACAAAACTCTAAGGACTGTGTTTAATCCCTTTTATCTCTCCTCATTATAGTCACTATTAGAAGAACAGCTTTATATCACTGGGATTTCTTATCAATTGCGTAATTTTGCCAGAAGAATGACTATGACAGTCACCACCACAGCCATTACTATGGTAGTTAAGCATCAGGAAGAGAATCTCAGTATGCTCTAGGTGTGTATTGCATAACAAAACAGATAAAGAACAGAATATGCATGCATAGCGGTATATTCACTGCTTCACAGATAACTGCATCAATGGTACAAGACGTACCAGCACTAGGAAATCTATTTTCAAGGCAGCTGGAATCGTGCATGTGAAATCCTTACTCATTCATGCAAGGATAAAACATTTTTGTTGTAAATTTTCAGGAAACTGAAAGCTACTTGTGAGGAGGCAAAGGTTTGTCTAGGAACAAATTATACGCGCAAGGTAACAACACAAAAGTATAAAACTTACATGTACACCATTACTACAAGCAACATTGACTTTTTTTTTCTCTGACACTAAGTTTTGTTAGACAAGACTGTATCTTGCTATATTGTGCCTGGTACCTTGAACCAGCATCATATGATCCAGCAAGAATTGTAAAGCATTTTATTTTCATGATGTTTTATTTGTTCTGTAGAGTACTGCTTCTGAGTAGTGTCTAGGCTTCAGTTAATATAGAGTAATCCTGTTATACAATATAAGCCTGTATTCTCCAGAGTTTCATATTAACAGCTTTTTTGTTCATACTCCAGAAGATAGCATGCTTCCTCTGCTGCTCTTCACACTTCCAGCTGCTTTGACAGTGATGGTATTAACAACTGGGAAAAAAGGGTTAATAAAATTACAAGTACCTGCTAAAGAGGGATTCAGACAGTAATGTACTGTCATCTTGGTCTCACTCTGACATGGAAGAGTCATCCTTCTTCTGAAACCAAAATCCTGAGGGAAGTCAAACTACACATTTCCAATTCCGCCTGGCTTTCACATTCACTCTTTATACTACAGATACAATTCTCTTTTAAGACAGCATGTGAATCAAGTGCAGGAAAGGACATATATGATCAGAAAGAATTGCCTCACCTCTCAAACCTTAATTAATCAATTTTCCATTTTTATATCATGTCCCCAGGTCCCTTTAATAATGACTGAGCGTTTGAAGGTAAAAGCTGCACTTATTCCAAATGCATGGTAATGTTGCAATGGTGAGATGAGTTTTTCTGCTGCCAGTATCACACAGAATTGTGTTCTGAAGATTACGGTATGAAGCAATTTGCAATAAAGAATGTATATGTAGGACAAAGCAAAATTAGCCTTTAATGTCTTTAATCCCAGACAAATATAATTCATGTTGTAGTAAGGATATGAGATGCACACACATATGTCACTGTGCCTGTTAAAGGTTCTATTTTTAAATAGCTCTAGCAGAGGGTCCAAGATCTGCAGGAAATATTAAGCTACGAAGACTCAAGATAAAGAGTTGCCTGCCTCATAGACAAAACCAGCAAGCAGGAGAGATCTCAGACATAGGAAAATACATCCTCAGTCTTTCCCAAATAGCTTCAGACAACTATTTACAACTAAATCTGGACAGTCCTGTTGAACCTGGTACTCAGAAATTTCAATTGCTTCCATCTGGACTTTTGGCCTTGAGAAGAAAATGAAAAATAGGTGGAAGAACAGAGGGAAATCTTTGGACAGAATTTTAATTTTCAGTCACTGGATGACAGGACTGAACCATGTTGGTACACATAACTGAAACATATTGTAATGGGTTTACGTGGCAAGGTTTTGGTAGCGGGGAGGCCACAGGGGCGGCTTCTTTAAAAGTTGCTAGAAGCTTCCCCTGTGTCCAATATAGCCAGTGCCAGCCGGCTTTAAAACAGACCCGCCGCTGGCCAAGGCCGAGCCCATCAGCGATGGTGGTAGCACCTCTGGGATAACAGATTTGAGAAGAAAAAAAAGTGCTGGGGCTCGGAAGCCGCAGCCGGAGAGGAGTGAGAACATGTGAGAGAAACATCTCCGCAGACCGCCAGGTCAGTGAAGGAGGGGGAGGAGGTGCTCCAGGTGCTGGAGCACAGATTCCCCTGCGGCCCGTGGGGAAGACCCTGGTGAGGCAGGCTGTG
>JAVKLA010000061.1:15038838-15051340 GCA_034782735.1 Sagittarius serpentarius | reverse complement strand
CTCGCAGCCTAGAAAGCCAGTCGTGTTCTGGGCTGTATCACAAGAAGCGTGACCAGCAGGTCGAGGGAGGTGATTCTCCCTCTCTACTCCGCTCTTGTGAGACCCCACCTGCAGTACTGCATTCAGCTCTGAGGCCCCCAGCATAAGAAGGACATGGACCTGTTGGAGCGGGTCCAGAGAAGGGCCACGAAGATGATCAGAGGGCTGAAGAACCTCTCCTGTGAAGACAGGCTGAGAGAGCTGGGGTTGTTTCGCCTGCAGAAGAGAAGGCTCCCAGGAGACCTTACAGTGGTGTTCCAGTACCTAAAGGGGGCCTACAGAAGAGCTGAGGAGGGACTTTTTAGAAGGGCAGGTAGTAAGAGGATGAGGGGTAATGGCTTTAAACTGGAAGAGGGTAGATTTAGATTAGATATAAGGAAGAAGTTCTTCACTGTGACAGTGGTGAGGTACTGGAACAGGTTGCCCAGAGAAGTTGCGGATGCCTCACCCCTGGAAGTGGTCACGGCCAGGTTGGATGGGGCTTTGAGCAACTTAGTCTGGTGGAAGGTGTCCCTGCCCATGGCAGGGCAGGTTGAACTACATGATCTTTAAGGTCCCTTCCAACTCAAACCTTTCTGTGATTCTATAATACTATGATACATATAAAAACGTTGGGACATACAATTGTATTTTACACATTATATGCTCCAACGTATTTTTTATTAAATATAAATACCCAAAATACCAATGTTTGGGACATGTAACTAGACATCTAACTCGCTGTTTGACGGTAAAAGGCCTTACCGCATTACTAATCATTAGCATGGGTCCAAATTTCTCTTTTTCTTCTGTAATATTTAAAAAAGCAGATTAAAAAAATGTAGCATTTGGAAAATAGTGGGTCACAATGGCTTTACTGCTCCTGGATACAGTTTCTGTTCCTAAATCCAAATAAAAAAAAGAAATATATATTTTCCAGTCATAAATATAAATTCTCATCCAGTGTCTTGTTCCCTAACCAGTCCCATTGTCTCATAAACAACGGAGTGGATTCAGTTTACTTTCCAGCCAATTTTAAGGTCAGTTTATATTTTGTGTGTGTTCTTCAGCACAGCTTAGCACTCAAGAAGATTTCTAAACAAGCCCAGCCAGTCTCTGGAGAACGCTTACTTTAGTAGTTTCAAATCTTAAAGCGTAACTTAAATTGACTTGTCTGATGACATTGTGGTGTATACCTTCCAAATTGTCTTTTTCTTTGAGTTTGTTTTTGCCCATAATCAGCATCCTTGCAGTAATCTTATCACTGTCAATCAGGATGAAAATATTAACTGGGGAAAAACATGTCCATTTAGACATCCTTAGTTTCATCAACTCGCTAGAGTTTAATTATGAATAATATTAATGTGTAGGCAGTGATTTATGCACTGTGTGAATAATACATACAGATAACAGAAGCCAATCAATAGTCAACTAAACTACAAGGGTCAGATGAACATTTCAGGAAAGCTAAAAAAAAAAAGAAAAAGATTTACGTAGTCTTACTCTTCAGTGATCGCTTAAGAATAAATTCATACTATCGCTAGAAGTAGTGTAATTTATTTAGAACTGGGTGGAAAGGTAAAAGACATAAACCAGCTTTTAACTGACAGCTCATCAGAACATACTACTGAGGACTACAATGTATTTTGAAAAAGGCTTTAAGGATAAGAAGAAAAGGATTTTTAAGGTTGAAATAAATATTTGTAGATATGATAGTACATCCTCAAGAGTTCCTGTTTACATATTGAGGCATATTTTGTCAGCAGAGAAAAGCATATTAAATAAATACTTTCCTGTTTTTCCTTTACGCGCAACACAATTTTACAGAAGGGGAATGCAGGAACAACTGGCCACCATTCACCACTTCTCTCCAGTATATAGATTTCAACCTGGATCAAAATATCAGAATGAACACTTGAGTTTAAGAAGCACACTCACAATACTTAAGTGGTATTTTCCTTGCAATAAAGATCGCTGATGTGCACAGAAGGAATCTAGCATACTGTATCAACTGGCACAAAGATTTACGAGAACAGGAGAACTGAAGAATACGGTGACTGCATTTGTAAGGTTGCTATGCATTATTCAGCTAAAAAAACAACAAAGTAACATACAGCATATGTGAAATTACATATTAGGTTTTCAAGTAAAGTGCTAGCATAAAGTTTAAGCTCTAGCTTCCGTCTCCTGAGAACCCAGAATCATATTCAGAAGATCTTCCTCGAAATTCACAATTCTGATGGCAGTTCCTCTTCCTACCTGCAAAATCTTGTCTTTCAGCTCACAAGCCAAGGAAAAGGTGCTTTTATTTGTGGTCTGCATTTGATTCATGACCATTTAACAACAAAAATAAAATCTGTGCGAAACACCTCTCTGCTCTCTATACTGCCCAAGCTGCTTCTAGCTCTTCCGCACAAAATTTTCGAACTTAAATAATCAGACTTTAAACTGGGTCAGAAAAAGCAAAAGATAAATATTTTCTCTCCAATGGTTTACAATGTAGCCAACAGGAAGCAACATCTAAAAGACAGACAACTTTCAAAATTCAATGATCAGATTTAAAGACCTGATAACTTTTTCCTGAGGTATTTTTGTGCAAAAGAGACCTAGAAGAAAGCATAGTTAACAAACTCCTGGGTCAGACACTTCTAGTCCTTTCTCACTATGAATTAGGTGAGGCAAACAGGAAGGCAGTTTGCAGAAAGAACTGATTCTGAAAAAGCTTTCATCAGCTGCACTGGGAAAAGCTGTTTGAATTTCAAAAAAACATTTTTCTCCATCCCCGCAGCACCAGCTAACTCTCTAATCTCAAATCTTTAAAATAGAACATCCAAGGAACGGGAGAACATGCAGTTTGCAGGTAATGATATTTGGACTATATGTCTGAGATGGATCAGATTACTGAAGCATGAATTCACAAAGCATTCAAACTGAGAGAGATGAAAAATTAGTTTGCATATTTTATAGTACCAATGTATATGAAATACCAAGGAGGTAAAGCTGATCTTATTACACACTGACAGTATTTTCTGTACATGGAAAGTTCTGGTTAGCTTGTTCATACAATGCAAGATGCCAGTCTTTGAGTACAGAATGTTACCTGTGTCACTGAAAAATGTGGAAATTTGTCAGTGATGTCAATCTCTGAACATGTATCAATGTCAGTATCTTTTATATAGTCGTTAGAAGCCTAAAAGATGTCAAACACCCACAAGGCCTCTTGAAGTAATGTCATTAAACTATGTATGTAGATTGTTACAGAATTATAGTTTCAGTCTATTAATTGTCAACTAATGTGTTTGTTCTTTGGCCTACAGAAAATCAGCAAAAAAGATTTACTTCAAGGTTTTCTCCCTTGGATTTCACATTTTATTGTTATGATTTTATAAGTAAACAGAGAAAAAATACTGGTATGCCAGAAAATGGTATAAAAAAGACAAAAATATGCTTCTCCCAATCTTAAAGAGATATTCAAGTTTTATACCACTATAAATGGAATTACATCATAAAGTTTGAGAATCCATTCCTAAAGTGTAAAACCTGAAAACTAAAACCTGTTGTAACAATCCCATGTCTAGCAAACAAACAGGCAGAAAAATTGTGAAACTCAGCAGCTGACCTATCTCTAATTGAAAATAATTTCGTAATTTTCATAAAGAAAAGATCCCCCACTAATGTGTCAGACTACCTTCAATATTACCAAAATACAGAATGTATTGTATCCATCTGAATGAATGAAATTCGTCATCTGCCATTGGAGCAATCCTGTCAGGAGACTGACCCAGCTCCAACTCAGTGGAAACAGTGGATTCCTCTAAAAAAATCAGTTTTCCTTTTCCTTTTTTTTTTAAAGCAAGCAAGGAAAAAATAGTCAAGAATCTTAACGTGGAATTTCTTTTTGTTATATCCAATAAATTCAATTATCATTCTAAAGACTGTTTTATTAATAACACTCAGCTTCTTTAGCAAGACTTCCATTTTAAAAATAGATTAAATTAATTCTTTTTTTACCATAAGACTTCTACATTGTCTCCTCTATCAGAAAAAATTTAATGCAGCTTCATAAAGCTGGCTGGATACTAAGCTACCCTTGAAGCTCACAACACTGCAAAGAATTGTATTCCTGTGGCTCCACTGAGTCCACTAAAGACAGAAGTGCTCACAAACTCATCTACAAAATCCCCTTTCTTTGCTTATCCCCGAAATTGTTCAGCGTTTTTCAGCTCCAAATAGCAGACAACATAATCCAGTCCCTCTAGGAGAAAAGTCAATCTTTACAATTTGTTCAGTTTAAGAAATCTTCAATATCAATAATACTGAGATTTACTATATCATGAAGTTCCAAAGCAAAAATTTCATATCCATCCATTTGTTCGTCCTAAGAGTTCTAGCATATTAAATGCTGCATTATCTTTCTACACTTAAATTTCAACTCCTTTAAAGTTTGGAGAAGTTTTTTACCCCTTATTACCATTATATTTGTGTGGCAAATGGATTTTTAAAGCTTCCTTTAGTCACCGACAAGGCAATATGAAAAAAATGTTGCAAGAAACCATATTTTTGTTAATTTGAAGAGAACTACATTGTTATGCCACCTCGCCTTTAATCCTCCAAACCCAATGATTATCACAACCTTCTACTCTAGCAATAAAATTGAAAATGGGAAATGCTATGCAAAGTTCAGACACATCCCCAAACACATAAACACCAAACACATACGTTAGATCCTAAATTCCCAGAAATCCTCCTGCATTCTGCACTGTCCTTTTTGTACCCTCAGATGGAAGAGTACATGACAATATAGGTGGCTTTTATTATTATTCTTCCTTCGATAATGCTGAGGCATTACATATGATACTTTGAGTTGTTGCTTCTTCTAGTGGTACAAGATGATGAAGGATCTGTCATGTGGTCATAAGAAGCTGTACTAATGGATGAAAAATGACAGACATTTTTGCAAAAGAGATCTGTTTTGTACATTTTTTACCCATTCTTATATTTACCTCAAACTTTCAAAACCTGATAGAACCACAGACATTTGTACATATGTGTAGTTACTGGATCATCTTGTTCCAGACTCCTTTCAGTTCCTGATGTATCAATGACAGAATAATTCATCTGCCTCTTTTCACCTTCCTGAGCCTTCTAGGTTGCCAATGTCTAATTTTTGACCACTCTGATTTCTTGTTGTCCAAAAACTACCTTTTCTTCACTGTTTGATGAAAGACAACTTTAGTTTAGGATGTACAGAGAACAGAGAAAAAAAGAAAATATGCTAAAGTAGAAAAGAATAGTCAAAACCTAGGTAGCAGGTTAAAAGGGAATAATCAGCTCCATAAGCAAAGGAACTAATAAAGCCTTGTCTCTTCTCAGATTGTACCTTCAGGCTGAGCTCCCATGTGGATACTCTAATGTCTAAAAAGGGCTGTAGCTTTTCTCACACTAGATGCATTATTGGTCTCTTGCTTCCATCCAGCTTCACTTTATCATCAAAACTTTTTAGAATTCAAGACATCTCTTCCTCTGTCAACTTCCATTGAAATCAGCCATGAGCTTCCAGAGGGGTTCTGGAGGCCAAGAGCAGACAGTGTCAGAGAGACAGAAAGGTGTGGAACTGGGTGAAACCAAATGGAGATGACAGACAATAGGGGAAGTAGGATGTTGGGTTTTTTTTATTATTATCATTATTATTTCTTCTCAATGTTCTTTTGATTGTAAAACCCAGTTTAACATTCATCTCTTCGACTGCAAATGTAAATCAATTTACTTAAGTTTCCAGTTTTGTAGATAAAACTCTTTCTCCTTATTTAAATTCTGAATAAGACATACTTTAAAGGGAGGTGAAGTGGAAAGAGATGGTAGCTTCTTATCCCTCCTTTGCTCTTCTGTTCAATGCATGTTTCCATCCTATGTTTATTTTGCAATTCAGTACACTGCCTATTACTAATTTTTGTCATTTTACCTGATTTTTTAAATTATTTTAAAATTAATTATATAAATTGTAATGTCTGGGTGCAATACGGTGCTTTTCATTACTGCTTTATTTCCTACATGTTCATAGCTGCTAGTAAGAGTTAAAAAAAAATCTTCAGCATTATCTGCTGGAGATACCTCACATCATAAACTCATTTCTTACAGTTTACCAAACTGTCAACATATGTACATGATTTTGGTCACTCAGAGCTGTGATTAAGCTTCAGTGAATGACAAGAAGTGAGATGCCCTCTGAGCCCCTGGTTCCCAAGCCAGTGAGCCATCAAACCTCTTTCATGGGCCATCCAGTCTCCCTAGCTAAATTCCATTAAGGTAATACTGCTGCTGCCTGATTAATTCATTTTCATATAATTTCCCACTGTAGTGTACCACTCTTCCTTTATTCCATCATCTGAATAATTCAACTTTACATATATTGCTTCCCCACTGAGTTGGTTCTATAATTTCCCCATCTTTCTGTTTCTTTTGCTGTACGTTGCTTTCATGTTTCCAACTGCTTCTCCAGATCTCGGTCTTTTGAGTCATTTCAGTCCCCTCTGTACATGTTCCACTTTTGTACTGTGATACGCTCCCCTTACTCCTTTTGCATTTCTTCAGTCCAGGAGATTATGGATTTACTGACCTCTGACAAAAGCGGTAATACTCAGCAGGAGAAAAGTCAATGTGCCAGGTAAACGAGATCACTGAAGTACTGTGTGGCACACCTTGGGGAGAGTCACCAACTAAAAAATCATGGCCAACAGCGTAATCGCTTTCTCATTACACACCACAGTTTTCACATAGCTTATTACAATTCACATTGTTAGATACATTCAATATAGAACAGACTGTTTACTTCAGAGACGTATGCCTATGAACATCTGCAACTAGCCATAGCTGAGAGTAGAAAGAGATTAGGAGCAATAAAATCATAAAAACTGGCTACCAAATAAATAGGAGACATAACAAGCCATCTCTGAAGAGGAAACTGGTGACGGCTCCCTGTGCTGCAATTCACTTTCAAAGTCACAAAACCCCTTTTGAACCTCTTGTATTCCCCTGACTAATGCCATCATTATTTCAACACTGGCTGTTCAGAGCGAAACAGGTGCTATCTTGTCAAATGAGACTCTCCTGCTTTCATCATCCCGGAGTTATTCATTGTGCGTTGTTACCACTGACAAGGTTTTGGGTTGCCTGGATACCAGGTCATGCTGATATAACTGCTAGTGATCTCTGCATAACCAAACTTTTTTGGTGAGAAGCAAGCAAGGGGAGGAACAGCTTGGAAAAGAATTGTTTTATTCCCATACGTCATCCTCCCAGCAAAAGAAGTTCCATGAGCTTATCTCAGAGAGCAGCGGAGAGAGGGCCGGTGGAATGCTTCCAGCACCTGATTATAATGATTCACTCTATAGTAAGCTAGCATTTCTAGTCTCATTTCTAAAAGCTTTTCTTCCTCACTACTTACAACAGTCTGCTAGATTCCTGAATAGAAGGGAAAGATTAATCTGTGCTAAATTACCTGATGTGGGTTTAAAATTATTCTGACAGAAAAGTAGAACAAAGTTTGCCCAAGGAAGCAAAAAATGTAGTATCCACCCCACTCCTCCGTTATGAATACCATGAGCCACCAGCACCATCCAATTCAGAGAAATACTTATAGTTACCACAGAAAAGTAGTTAAATTCAGTTGAATCAGATTTTTGTTATGAATTTTCTTTATATCTCTTATGACAGATGGCTTTCAGAAATAATGTTTTTCAGCCACATGCTTGCCTAAACTTTCCCAGGAACTTTTTGGGTAAACAAGATGTGTTTAGAAAGATTGTTATAGAAGAGGTTTTGTTTTAAGCAAACTGCTTTTCGTTTTTCATAGCAATGAAGTTTTATTTATAAAGCATCATTTTCCCTTGAGATGCTGGAGGCACATCTTGTTCTTGTCCTGCAACAGGAAGGTTTTTGACAGTATCACTTTAGGCAGAAAAAAAGCCCAACCTCACCTGCAATTTCCTGCACAAAAATCTATGACTGAATTCCCTAATACGACTTTTGTTTTTAAATGGTTCAGACTTTCAAGACACAAATTGTAAATCTCCAGATTTCTGAAGACATACACAGCAGGGAAATCCGTCTTACTCAATCAATGGCACTCATTCTCATGTAGCCGGATAAAAAGTTTTCGCCTAAATACTACACTTTGGCAGCTTGCTCAGGCGTATCAATTGAAATATTGAAGTTGACTGAAATGGTCCTCAAGCCTTTTAATATTTTTAAGCTAATGTTATATGGAAGCCACCATCTATCATACACAAGTTTAGAACAAGGCAGGCTTAGCTAACTAACAAATTTTTCTTGGATGATGCCCTGATGATTTTGGGCAGGCAGGGTTTGAAGAAGTCATGAAAACCACCTGCTCTTAAATCCAGAAAAAGATGTCCAGCCATGCACTTAGTTAATCTAGTCTGTTAATTAAAACAAATCTTCTCAGTACCTTCAAGAAAGTAATTATTAAACACAGCAATTAAAAAATATAGATAAACACTCTTGGCCACAACTGGCAAAAAAAAGATGCAAAATGGTTGAGGTAGTATGCAAGAATTAAAAACATGTTTTAATTTCCAACCAAGCAAACAAAACTTCTTTAAAGTCCTGGGTATCATAAGAAAATCATATTTACAACAGATACAAAAAGGAGCCATGTAGGAACAGGGAAGGGAGGAAGTGAAGGGATAGAAAGGATGAAAGAGAGCTGGCATGTGGTGGAAAGGACAGAAATTGAGAATGAAATGATACAACAAATTAGTTAAAAGAGATGTGATTTTAAATGCACTAATATAAAGAAATTGCAAGGATTATTTTACTAATCTCAATCTATATTGAATGGATAACTTTACAAAGAAACAAATTTATTCTCATGTCCTCAACAAAACATTGCATTGTTTTCATTCAGAAAGAGATGTCAAAATCATATAGTTCTGTGTCAGAGTTAATGTGTATAGTATATCATGAGTCATATGGAAAGAGTTCATTTGACTTCCTTCTCCTTTGGCTGCTATACAGTTGGAAAACTAAAAGCCTACGTAGGGAAAATGGTGACGATGCAACTTTGAAGTGCAGCAATACCTATTTTCAGAATTGAAATTAAATGGGAGGAAAAAATATTTAAGAAAATGCACGTATCAAGTGGATTCCTGCCCAAAGTCTTTCAGATTTTTTGAATGTGGACCCATGACTCAAGTAGAGACATAAAATTCCCTGAGCCCCTGATGGGCAATACTAATAGGCATGCAACTTGCAACACTTTCTAACATGTATTCTTAATTTAATCCATTAGAACCACAAAGGAATAATGTATTAAAGTGATAAGTCTGTACTTTCAGTAAATAAATATCAAAGTGAAAGTCATGAAAGCTTTAGGGAAAAAAAATACAGTCAGAAAAGAAAAAAAAAAGAAATTTAAAGCCCTTGAAGGAATACATCACAGAAAAAAATAAATTGATCTACTAAATTAATTAAGTAAATTGATTGTAAAAATTTACTACCCTATGCAGTATAGAATAAGTCTCACGGGAGGTAAGTTAGCAGAGTCAATTTGAGCCTTTCAACCATGAGAAACTTGTAAAGCACCTCATAAACTCTTTCAATAATACTGTAGAAGAAAAATAAAAACTTTCTATACATGCTAAATACCTCAAGCAACAATCTACAAAGTACCTTCCTGCACTGCTTTTTGCTAAGTGTTCCTAGCTTGTCCATTTTTATTAAAACCACAATAACAAAATATATAATTCTTCCAATGCACATTTATTTAATTATGCTCACAGTATGTGAAAAAATTCTATAAAGTATCTACTTATTCTCCTTCTTTTAACTGACTTAAACCTTCTATTCATTAGATATAACTAAAATCATAACTTCAGAAACTCATCAGTTTTGGGAAGCAAGCACCTTCCTAAATTTCCTATCCCAAGCTTTTGACAGAACTGCATATGACTAATAATGCATTCCTCTTAATCACAGAGCCATGAATCATAGGACCAACTATTTCTAGAGCAACAGTCAAAGATCGTCTAGATAAATCGTCCAGTTTAGGGCACGACAGCAATACCTAGATTATTCCAAAGAGAAATTTGTCTTCTCATACTTACAAAAAATTACCTGTAAAGGATACATCAAAAGCTCTTCTCACAGAGGAGTATCAGTATCCATTTTTTCTTTTGGTTAGAAAAACTTGCCTAACCCAAATCTTCCTTACAATAAATTATGCTGATTTATTTTCTTGTTCTACCTCCTTTCCCCACCAGCTATAAAGAAAAACTGATCATCCTCCACTGAATAATGATATGTGCTAGAAAATGTTACCATGTTCCTTCCTAATCTTCTAAAACTAAACAAATCCCATTCCTTCATCTTTTCATCATTTGCCAGTTCTTCTGGGAGAACTGCTTACTTCACAGTGACAGTGTCTCACATCTTTGAGGAGATTTGATCTTTTTCCAGTTAACCTGGCAACAGACACAACGAAAGAATTTCTAAATTCATAAAGAACTGGTTGTGATCATGAAAAGCACTTCAGTCAATGTTTCTAACAGATATGCTAATTAACAGAGATAACCCGTCTTAATCAAACTAATTACATTACAGATTAAAGGTATTTGGAATTTAACACAGCTTCTTCTACATATCTACATTACATTATAGTGACCTTAGGCAGCAACCTGGAATAAATATGTTAATATGTTTCTTTAAGGAATTCTTAACACAGAATTTAACTGCAAAATTTAAGAGACAAGAAATAAATACGAAGACACCATAGTTTTTATGATTTCCAGTCTTGTTTAGAACCGTGGGGAAAAAAACCCAAGCCTGCCAGCTCTGCTAAAGATCAAGATATTTCTCAGAATCACTGACTTGAATTTCAGTTTCCTCTTATTGATTCATGGACTGTGCATGTCAGGCCAGTGCAATGGCTCACAGACACAGGGGAGCTGGAGGCGATGCTAGGAATACATAACCTGTTGTACTTGGGGCATTGCAGCTTGGGTGTCGGCATTACCTGCCACCGTGGCACCCATGTATCGTGCAGCTTCAGTATGACAGATGACGAGATCATTTTACAGGAAGATGGAGGCCACGTATCCTAGCAGAAAGGACTAAGTTCAATTAAGGCAGTGCAATCGCTCTCCCAAAGATGCTCCATTCTTTACGTCACTCTGAAGGTTTCAGACTGCACACTGAAACAGTGTCAACAAAGGCAGATGAACAACAGAGTCCACAAGTTTTTTGGTTGGTTGAGGGGCATGTAAGCCTCTTCACAGCTCTCACTGTCCCTCTAGAGGGTTTTCACTTCAATTCAGCACTTCCTTCTCACAAGACATCTGACATCTCTCAAACGGCCCTGCATAATTTTTTATAGGAAAGCTGGTCTGACAAGGTGATTCTTAATTGTAGAGTGCATGAAATCATCGTCTGTGCTGCAATAGGTATTTTATTTATTGACTTTGTTGCAAAAATCTCACTACTCCTCTTAGATTGCAACCTCTTTGCTCTGCCCATTTCTGATACTGAGTGGTGTCCTCCTTTTTGACCTTCTGTACCAGAGCTTTACATAAGACCATCTGACTAAGGTCTGAGGTGCGGAATGATGAAACTATGGCCTATAAAATATTCTCCTTACCCAGTTTTTTTGTTCTGCATTATGTTTTGTTTATTTTCACATTTCCACAATAATAAATCCCATGACAGGATCACAGTATCATTGATGCCAAGAGGTTTCCACGGTAAAGAAAAGTAGGAACATAAAACTGTTAAATGTCTGTAGAAGCTGGAAGGAAAACAATGTAGTAATTTTATTTTAATTGCTACCCGCACATTGTCTCATAAGGTCAATATGAAATGCATATATTTAAACTAATTAACCAACTTACTTGTAAACATTGTATTTGTTCTTCTGCAAAGAATAAGAGCTGAAAATAATAAGGCAACTACAGCTTCTCTGTACTACATAAATTAATACACACACATAGACATGCACTGAAGAACAACTACAGGAGAAAGGAAAGGTGCAGGAATCCTTTCTGTCTATTGCAATTATACTAGTAAATAAAGTAAAAACATCTAATATTTCTCAATATTCTTGATGCATCTCTGGTATTAGCATGGAAACAAGCAAATAAAGTTTATTTCGGATGCAAACAAATAATGCACCTATTGATCTTTTCACCCTAACCATGCCTCTAAGATGACTGTTGCATGCTTCTATGGAGTCGTACGCAGGAATCCTTGTGACTAAGCTCTCCTCGCTCCAAAGGCAACATCACGTAAACTGAAATAGTTTGAAGGTATCAAAAGTAATCAGTACCAATGTGCTACCAATCACCAAAAATATTGTCCTCCAGCTTTTCCCACCTATAGTCATTGCCTAAAATGACATTGTCCTGGTTTCGGCTGGGATAGAGTTAATTGTCTTCCTAGTAGCTGGTACAGTGCTGTGTTTTCAGTGCGGTAT
>JAVKLA010000061.1:15005648-15038738 GCA_034782735.1 Sagittarius serpentarius | reverse complement strand
TCCCACTGGGTGGGGGGGGGAGCGAGTGAGCGGCTGCGTGGTGCTGTGTTGCTGGCTGGGGTTAAACCACGACAGACATATGAGGAAAATTGTTGTTTATTTAGCTGTTACAACATTGTATCAAGAAATCAATATTCTAGGTCCCAATTCTGAAAAAGCAGCAAACACTTCCATTCTATCTTTGATGATGCTTTCCTACTCTTTTAATTCATAAGGATATCAGACAAAATTCTGAAATCAAGTTGCATGTCACAACACCTCTCAATAAATGAAGTTTATAAATGAAGAGGAGGTGGATGAAGGCTCAGTCTAGTCACATAATACATTCTATTGATTTGAATTAGAAATGGATAGTTGGTGTGATAATAACTCATCTTTTTATCTTATGCCAGTTTAGGCGTTCTTTGTACACGGTGAGGCCACAGAGTGTTTTAAAACATTCAATTCGGTATAAGCCCTATACTAGGAGATACACATTCTTTTCCATAAGCAAGTTTAGCATCTTTAGGCACAAATCAGAAGTTATATGTACCGCGGTGTAAATTGTACCCACTTAAGATTTCCTTTAAGTCCTCAAGTCTGCCTCAGCCTGTTCCTTGCGAGATGTGCAAGAGTATAAAATGGTTGTAACACAGGACATGCACATGTGAAGAGACAAATTAAATGCCTGATTAAAGAAGTTAGTACTCTCACTGTTTGTTCTCATCCTCTTCTTTAATTAGCTTCTCAATTGCTCACTTGTTCGAGCCAGCTTGGTAACAGAATATATTTTCAACAGCTGTGATAAGAGCTTATACTTCTATGTATACATGCAGGCACTTGGATTTCTTAACCTTTTTTAGACTGATTTCCTCTCAAGATTTGAATCACTTGCCTAAAACCAGGCATCTAGTGCCATGAGAGGTGACTTGGAATATGACACTCCACATGGCAGAGTACACACGACACAAGACATAATGGAGACCTATGTCCTCCTGGAGCTGCAGCTGGAGGCAAGAGGGACAATGTAGATTGTCTAAAATGGCACCAGACACTACCTACAGGCAACTGACTCATAACTTCAGTCACTGTCAACACTCATAAAACCAGAGAAGCTGGAAATAAATGGCAAGAGACATAAAGTACTGAAGAACTGATGGCTGCTTAGATGATATTCTTCCAGGTGTCAGATAGGCTCACATAAGCTCCCTCAGTCATCAGTGAGGCAGGTCCGAGTCTAACAAAGTACAGAAGGGATTCCGCTAGTAGCAGAGAATGACATTATACTATCATAATTTCTAAATTTTATCCTTTCATTCAGTTTTTCCTGTAAGTATATGCTAGATATGCTTGCTGGGTCTTTTCAACAAGTAGCAGGATTAATCCAAATCCTATTTCCATGTAAATGTTCTTTTAACAGGCAGGTAAATTTGTGAAGTCTATCTCAAAGCATCAACTGAATTTTTTTGCTAGCTCAGAGAATGTTTTTATTCTATCCTTTCACTTCTTTAAAAAGGCCCCTGGTTTGAACATCCTTGTGAGCTAAGTAATCTCTTCAGTTACTTTCTAACAAAACAAAATTAAGTTAAATGTAGCCAAACAACTATAGGCAGCAATAAGAGGGTGCAAAATATCACACAGTAGAGACTGCTATACTCATTTGTGTGGCTGGCAAGAACTTGGGAGCACAACGGCCTCTCCGGAGCTAGGTTGAACCCACTGCTTCTTTCCTGCCTCCCAGGCAGAGATTATTAAACCACAGGTCAGCTCTCCACTTGTACAATGTCAATTCAAACTTATTAGCTCAAATCTTTCCCTGTGGTTTAAACTGGGACAGCAGACTTTGCCCTTAGGCACTTGGGGAGTGTTCTTACGGCTGGCTCTGCTCTAGGATGGCAGTCTCTAGCTGAGCAGGGACACTGATACCGAAAGGCATAGTAACTTCTTAAATTACATCAACCTAAGTCCTCACTGACCCTGTTACACTTTTTGAAGTAGTCAGTGTTTGCTCTCTTCTGTTTAACGCGAACCTGGGCAGGACACTGAAGCATCAGTCTTCCGCTGAGAAGTCATATTTACCCAGAAAAATTACTCCAAAAAAAGGTCAGATGTAAACTTCAGTGTAACAAATATTTAATAAAAGCAACAAATAAGAACATGCCTATTTTAAGAGATAAATATTCTGGCCAACTGTTCCTTCTGTATACAAGCCCTGAATTTTGGAAGATCGGGAAGAGCGAAGGGGAGATTTCCTATGACACTTCAGTGGACTGAACACCAATCCATTACTTCAGTCAATTTAGCTCCTGCTGATTATACTATTGGTGACTAGCTGTAACTACTATGATATACTAACTACTGTAATATACTGACCTTTTTGTTGATAAAAATTTTCATGTGCAGAACATATTTTTCCATTACTTGACAACATTACTAATGACTTGCTTTGTTACCCTTTAGTAAGCTAGAGCAACTCTATGAACACTATTTTTCTTCTATTAACCTGATTAATAAAGGGTTCTACATGGGAAACTGCTAAGCTCCCTCAGCTTCTAGACAGAGCTGAAAGCATTCTATAGCTTTTAGGAGCAACCTACAATGAACAGCCACCAAATAAAGATTTGTAAGTACTCTACAATTGCTTCAAACTAGGAAGCATTAACCTTAAAACTGGACTGGAACTGAAGTACCTGCAGCAAAAACCAAAATGTTTTTACAAGATGTAATAGCATGCAAAGGAAGCTGCTGACAAACACAGCCTCATCAACTACCACTCTACTGAAAACATCCAGTGAAAAACTAATTTTTAATTTTTTTTTCCTTATTCTGAATGACAATGAGTTTGTGATGGAAAAAATTACCATCCTTTCCCATGCGTTATGAGTGCCGTTAGAAGAAAACTAACACCAAAAAATCTGCTTTAATTACTACATCTGATTATGATTAAATTAACCAATTTTAAAAGTTTACAAAAGGTCAAGAAGTTTCTGTTTCTTCACATTAATAAAAGCACTCAAGTTCTACTCCAAGCTTATCAGTAGTATCTCCTGAAGAATATCTGTACTGAAGCACTCCAAAAGAAGTGGCAGTTTATATATTTCTGGAAAGTCTTAACTTCTGTCAAGTCGCACTATTTGCCACTGTAACCTCATGATACCAAGCATGAATAAGATAAGCACTAAAGGCATAAATGAATAATTGATATAGTTTACTATTGTCTTTTTGGAGTCCTGTTTAATGCAAACTATACTCTGAACCAGCTTTCTCTTCTCATGTTAAAAAGTGCCTCACTCATGAATAGTCCTCAAGACACTACAAAATCTATTCAAGGTTACTCCAGCCTTATGCCATAATCAGTTATTCTACTGTTAGATGTTACTATAACTTGAGAATTATTATTTGATAGAGGTTAGCAACACAGTACCCGATTCACACACATCATCATTCTCCTTAGAATCCACATCTGGGCTCTCTCCTTAACCTGCCTGCAACCCTTCCAGCCTACTCCTCCTCCTTTTAAGCCTATTAAACAAATACTTAGAAAAACTTCTTAGTACTGGTATTTTATCTCCACAACTTTTTATTTAGATCAGCTAAAGACGCAGTGTTCAAGTGATATTTATATTCTTGTGATTTCTATCATCTAGATAGATGATATATATGATGTAGGAGATGACAGGTTGACTGCAAGATGTGAAATTTATCTACATAAAGCCCTTTGTGAAGATGCATAGGAAGGTGAATCTCAGTTACAAAGCAAATTAAAACATACTGCACTTGCACAAAACAGAATCGTGACTGAACATGTCAGAATATGCAAAGGAAAAAGCAAACCTGTCATCATGACAACTGTATGCTTCAAAGATGCTTCTTTTCATTTCATCACATTAACCGTCAGAAAATTAATATGAGGGAAGAAATTCTCCAAATAGTAAGTACTTTGAGGAGCTGATAAAATTTAAACCAAGTAGATTCTGCCAAACTGACATCTAAAATTACAGAAAATGGTTGCCTTCATTTCACTTATGGCTTATGCACATCCTGTAACACCTGGTAAAATCATTTATGTGTTGGCCTGTTTCAGAATACAATATATTTGACTGCATTCTGTTTTCCAAACATTTCAAATAGCGCTCATAAACATACCCATTAGAAACAACTTGTTAGTTTGGAATAATATTCCAGTAATGCTGATACAGCTACCAATAGCTTTTTCATCTTTATTTATACATTCATTATTTCTGTATAACTTCATCAGTATATGGTGGTGGTTGTGTCATTGCTGGCTGTTGTAATTCCCCAATATTAATGTTTCTAAAATAATGTGGGGTTATTCTGTTTATTTTAAACCATCTCCAGTTACACAGCTCTCCAAAAAGTCATTTCATGTGTCACCATATTTACATCAACACCCTGAACCTTCCATGTTTACAATTCCAGTTTCAACAGGACAGTTCACAAATCTCTCAGTATATGGGCAGATGATCAGAGGTGACAAATTACTGCAGCTTAGAGAGTCTCCACTAGTCACCTGAGCCATGACAGATGACTGTATATTCTCTTAATCTGCTTGATTTATCAAGCAAAACATATAAATTTATCTATCTTCAAGGTAGTCACCGAAGGTTTATAATTATGTATAACAAAAATAATTTAAGCTAACACGTTTTAGTTTGTAACTGGAGTGAGTAAAGAACAAATGCATAGTTAATAAATTTCGCAACAACCTTTAGTTTCTATTTTAGATTTCTAACAAGCACTGTGCTTCTCACACAGTTCTGGTTTTGTTCTTCTTCTAGAAGGGAAGTGTGTTCACAGTTTTGGATTCAGACTAGCTGATAAGATACTAAAATGAAAGCTCTTCAACAGACTTCTCAAAAGTCAGAGAGCACTGTATCAGAAGTGCTGCTGGTTCCAGGATCTAGGCAAACCTAAGAGTGGAACACTGGGCACTCTTGCCTCTGTGTAGGAACTGGTCATAGATGGATGTCAAATTAGCTCACAGAATGGGGTATCCCAAAGGATGCAAAGAAGCCTCTGGAAGACAAGCAGCCCTTGATTAAGTCATGACGTTAACCTGTCTGCAGTGTGAAATAAGGTTAAGCAAACAGCTCTTGAGGGAAGGTTTCTTGAGGTCTGCCCTCTATCTCCAGGGGCACAAGCTATCTCAAGCAATTCCTCAACCACAGAGTTCTGAGAGGCTTTTGTGTCTGTCTTGTCAGGGAGTTAACAAGATCAGCCATAAACTGAATGACATGACTAGTGAAGAGAAGTTTCAGGAAAGAGAGAGACTGCTTTTATTTTATTTTTTAAAAAAAACATTAAAGCTTACATTCCGGAGACCAAGTTGATAACCGCTACACAAAGCCCGCAGCTGCTTTTCTGCTATGGACCAACTCAGTGCAAACTTTGAAGGCTACAGCTCCATGGATAAAAGCACTTTTGGGGGAAACAGGGTGACTGACAGGAAAGCTAGAACATCACTACTCAGGTATCACAACGATGAGGAGTCTTATAAAGATACTCTGTTCTTCTTTTGACTTAGCTGGGAAAAACAGCAGCTCAGGAAAGCAAAAAACCTGCATAAAGGTCTGTAGCAAAACGAAAATACGCCAGGGAACTCCCTGCAGAGCAGGGGCCTTTGTCATTTCTTCTGGGCTGATTACTGCAAATACGATCTAATACACAGGAAGGCCTTCTGAAAGGAAGGCCAATTTATGGATCATGGTTAAAAAACGGGCAGGGGAAGATGAACTGAAGAAATGATAGATGGAAAGAAGATGACAAAATATGTGGAAGATAAAGGAAAACCAAATAAAGGAAAACTGAGACATGTAAGAATCAATAAGTGATAAGGTTTTATATTAAAAGGCTGAATAACAGGGTGGAGACTATTAAAAAAAAGTGATCAGCACTAGAAATTAATCCTAGTATTTCTTGTTGCACTTTTTGATATTTTCCATTTCTTTAAGTCTTTCTAGCGCATCATCTTTCATTCTAATTCTGGGCTTTTCTCCTTAAATGCCAATGAAGCCTTGCAAACATGTTTTCATCTGTTTAACTGGATGAGAAATACATCTCTCATCTCTCTTAAGTGGTTGCTGACTTTCAGTTCTTTATTCCTTTATTCCTGTGACACTCTCCTTCAAGGACTTTTCTGTATTAGAAGAAACTGAATGACAATTAATTTAGCGCACTTAACGCATTTGTACCGGCTAGATACTCTCCGGATTCCTGAGTAGGAATAATTTTGCTCTCAACAAAGGCAGACCCACCATTTTTGGTGCAACAGAAAGAACAAGTTCTTTAATAAGTGAAAATTCTTCCCAAGAGATTAAAAAAAAAACCCTGAAAAATTGGTTGAGATGGCAAATCACTAAAAAATTTTATTGGAAGTTCTGTATTTTCTCAGCAGTATAATTCTCTGTGACAATTTGAGCATGAATCTGACTATAATGCAAACACTTAGAATGACTAAAGTACTTAGATGAAAAGTCTCCCTAATTTAACAGACATTTTTGACATGAAGAAAAAGCGTAGAAATCTTCCGTGTCCAGTATTTAAGGGAAAAAAATGTGAATATATCTCAGAATTTTCATTTTCTGGTCACTGGGCTGTTTAACTGTTAACATTTTCAATGGCTATTTCGATAAATTAAAGCCAAATTTTATGTTACAGTTCTAAAACCAGATCTTATAGTTTCTGTTACTGTAAACCAACATATAATGAGATTTACTGTGTTCCCTGTTCAGTGATTTTGATTATACATTAGATCTGTACACAGAAACAAACAACAGTCAGATAAAATCAATGCAGCAACAAGATTCCCTTTTAAACGAAAAGCATCTCAACTCTCTTTTGCCATGCAAACAATCATTGAGTGGTACTTTTCCTCAATGTCTATTTATGATGCAAGCCAAAATGAGAAAATCAATGCCCTTCAACAGCGGAAGCATCAGTGCCTCTTTGTAACCACAGTAAACAACCCATTCTTGTGCCTTATCACAGCCATGCCACTCTTGTAAAGCATAAAAAAAACATTCCCCGGAACGTCAGTCAGAAGAGGAAACCTCTTTAATGATCCTTCACTAGGAAAGAGATTATAAAGCTTTTAAGAAACACTTCTTATGTTCTACTCACAGATTCAGAAAATCTCCTAGGATATTGATTGTTTTGTTTTATCAGAAAGCAAAAAGTAAAAAGTATATAAATATAAAAAACACTGGAACCACCAAAATTCACTGGAAATGTTACATCTTTTTTTTTAATCTATGATTTCTTTGAGTTTGATCATACAATTAATCCTCATGTCTTGTTAAAGAATAATTTTACCTAGATAACTGAAAGGAGTCACAAGATATTAGAGATTTTGAGAAGAGTAGAAATAAAGTTGTGCAGGATATTTCATTCCAAACAAATTTGTCCAAAAAATCTTGCATTTGGGCCTTAACAGAAGCTACAGAAAGTACACTTTTGCCACCGATTGTAATTATATTCTGTCATACACCTTGCTGATCTTGACTACATTTGTAAATGAATGGTGTAAACCAATCCATTTATGTCTAAAGTCATTAACTATTTAAGACTGTTCAGAAAGCTACTGAGAGTTTTGCTAAGATTAAAAATAGAACAATTTCATATAATTTTCAGCACCAGTATAGAGTGTAAAAACACTGAACAAAGAGTTAATTTGCACTAGTAGAGAAAGCCAAGTCAGAGATGACACTTGGGCTATTAGACCGTCTTCAGGCTGTGGAATGTATTTTCTCTTAGCCCTTAGAAGAGCTTACAGCTGAAATGTCTTCTCTAATCTTATTGTTTATTTATAATCTGCATTTATTATCCTCTTTGCTTTTATTTTGCAGCTAACATCCTCCTGCAGGACCCTATTTGTCTCCTGATGTTGATCAGTACACATTCCTTTTGCTAAATGTCTTTTGGATCTAAAGCCTTTTTCATACTGGGATTTGGTAATTGTAACCTTTTATATCTTCACTGTTAGTGTAAGCCTACTCCTCGCAGGAACAAGAAGCGATGACACTCAGTGGAGTAAGATGTCATGCAAGCACATGCTATGGAATTTCTTTGTATGAGATTTTGCTAATGTACTTTATTTTAGCATTCTGGCTGGCAAGTAAAATGGAAAATGCATAGTTCATTCCACTCCCTTTCTTAGTGTTGTGTAAGTACATTCTAAAGCAGACTCAACTTAATGTTTTATGAAATTGGATTTTGACTGCTGTAATTTCAGATACTTAATTGCAATTACAAGCTCTGTTTTTAAAGAAACTGTAATTCAGTAGAGTCACATGGTCCAAAAGGCTTCCTCCTGATGAAAACAGTAAATACAACATTGCCCAGAAACATTTACCTGGTATCTTAGATGTCTCTGCTGTTTGCCATGTAAGATAATCACCAGGCATGGAAGTATTAGAAGTATTCAATAAATTCCTCAGAAGAAAAGTGGTATTTTGTTTAGTTTTCTGTTATCATCTACTCTTCTATGGCTGGGGAAGGAGGTTTCAATAGTCATCAGTTCTATAGGTGATACCCAAATAACCCAGGAAACCGCTAGAGTTTGGAACCTATTCAACAGAGGAAGAAGCTGATGAACTGTGTTTTAACCCAAAAAAACATTCCATGCTAAACATAGCTATTCAGTGCCTTTTTTGATGATTCATGAGTTATTGCTACGGATTGATGTATAGCTAATCCCCCTCCTGAGTGGAGCGTCTTTATAACACATTAATCCTTAAGCAGCTCAACACAGTGATGATAGGGCAGATTGTGAAAATGCTTCAGCTAGTGTACAGTAGAGTAAGAGAGTTCAAGACATTTCTTCCACTTGTAGGAGTAAAGGCTTAGAATTTTTGCCAATGCAGGGAATTCAGTTAAGAGATTTGAAGGCATGTCTGTATCAGCAAAAGCCATGGTGTATAAGCAGTTTTATCAGTAATATCTGTATAGGGATGGATGAATCCTAATCCTGAAGAAAAGGTTGATTTTTAGTGATTAAATGACAGTTTATTTCAGGATACAGGCATAAGCATTTCTATATTACTAATGCACAGCTTTATCTGTTAGCATAACACCCAAGAAACCTTTTCTAACTTAGTCCTTTGTGAAACAGCCTAGAAGAAAAGATGAAAGAAATAAGAGAAACATATATTGCCCTCTTTCTGAATCAAGTTTAGAGAGTCAGATGAATACCCTGAAAGATCACACAAAAAGTTTTTACTTTTTTTTTTCCTTCCAGAACTCCTGGACTCAAACACTCACCCTCTACCAGAGAAAGTGCTACCTCTTGATCATTAAATTGCTGGCCAAGATGTTGGTTTTTTTTCCCCTTTTTTGAAAGAGCCTCCATTTTTCAATCAAATGTCATCCTGTATTTACCTTCTCCAGTATCTCCAGATGTTTGCTGCAGTCCTTTAGTATTCCATCAAATTTAGTATAGTCCGTGAATGTTACCACAGCGGTATTATGTTTAGTCTCTTTCCTAGACAATTTCTACAAATATCAAATAGGAAAGCCATTTTCATAGATCTGTGTTGTCATACTGAAATAGTTCACTGTTTATATTAAATTTTCCTCCAATTTTTTTACTAAGTCTAAATTTTTGAAGAAAAAAATCATAACGTTGTGAATATGCTACCCATGTGCTTCTTAAGTGCACAAGGTACATACAATCCTTTTGCTTGTTTGTAATATTCCCTATGTACTTTGTGTTAAAGAAACTGCATTTACAATTACATAAAGCTGTATAATAATTCTCATAATATTTAATAACATAAAAAAAGGGTAAATTTATGCAGGCAGACAATATCAGCAGGTTCAAAACAGGATTAGACAAACTCATGGACAGCAAGTCTGTAACCAGATACTAAAAGAACTGAGCAGGAATGAACCCTCCAGCATACCTAGTCCAAAAATTCTGGATGCTGGAGGAGAACAAGGGAAAACAGCTGCATACTCTCCCTAAAGAGCATCTCATTTTACTAGCGGCAAGACAGAATACTGGGCTTGATGGACCATTACTCTGAGCCAACAGGGCATTTCTTATGTTCTAATGGAAAACCTAATTTATCTTTTCTAAAAGCCAATTAGACATCATAAAAGACAGATATTATTATCAAGTTAGGACAATCTGTAAATGGAAAGTCAAAGTTAGTATCAGTTAGAGAAATGTAACTCATGTTAATTGAATGTTAATTACATGTGCAATTATTCTGGATTATACTGAGCAGTAAGACAGTACGTTAGAACTTAGTGTTCAATGGAAGTCTATCATTTGAAAATTTGAACAAAGTAAAATGATTGGATTCCCCTATATCATTTTACGTATATATTTGTTTAGTTTTTCATGTTGCATGATTCAAGCTCATGTACAAAACTTCCCTCCCATTATCTGTATTTCAAGGACAATTACAATGGACATGCAGAGCTTGAGAACTGGTCCCTTTTTACCTAGTAGGGTTGCAATGCAGAAAATATCAATGATGTGGGAAATTCCTGAGGCATATGGGGAGATGGGATATACCATCATCCTACTTCAGGTATTGTTTTACAGAACTATCTGAAATACATCCTAAAGTTCCCAACTCATCATTCAGAAAAGTAGAGTAAGATCTGTGAAATAAAAGGGGCAAAATTCTGTAATTTCTATGGTTGTGCAAACACAGCTTAATCAAGGGCCAAATAAAAGTGCAAAGGACTAGAAGCCTTAGAAAAGCAACTCATATCCTGGAGTAGCAGAGTAACGCAATTTGAATTCCATAACATGAATCAAAGCTAGCAAATTTCTGAAAATCATCTACAAAAGGGAAAATACTGATTTATGTAGTAAATAATGAAACCCTACAATCCATGCACTGCAAGTGAGAGAAAAAAAGGGGAAAAAGGGCAAAAGGAATGAAGGAAATAAAAAAAAATACTTGTGGTATTAGGAATTTCTTCATGTTTCTACTGCTCACTGCCTTGCTTTTGTAATCTGTATCATTTCATTGAGGTTCATTTAAAAGACAATATTTTCTCACCTTTGTCTTAACTAAATTTGTATGCCTGACAATTTGAATGGGATTTCACCTGAGAAGATATCCTTTACACATCGTATTGTTCTTTATGCTAATTTTTTTCTTAATTTAAAATGGAAAAATGTCAGGTCAACCTGTAACACAGATATTCTGGAATTAATGTTGCATATGCCAATTTAGCAACTTTTTCATAAGTTTCATTGATCTGTCTTTGTGTCTGTGGAAAAAAGCAAAGATGTAAAGGCTTTATTAAAAAAAAATCCTTAGATCATAGAATATGGCATTATCATAACAGAAAAAATATAGTTACTTGAAGTGTTTAATGCTACAAAGGAGGCCAGAGAATACAAACAAGAAATAGATGTTTCAGAGGGGTATTAATGCTAAACATTTCAGACAACATTTTCAAACTGTTGCTTCCTCATTCCTGCTTCACCAGTAAAGCAATGGTAGAAGCAATGAATCCAGGTAGTATAGTTTCAAGAATCACGTCTAATTGGTCATAGGAAAACCTACATAATAAGCAGCTAAAAATGAATGTGGTTACCCTTTTCTCTCCTAGCACCTATCATCTTAGAGCCGGACCAAGGGAGACTTAAGGGGAGGTAATTTACCTGGTACAGCCCTGGACCAGCAGAAAAAAAAAATGCATTGACAGCAACACGTGCTCTGTTCCCAATACCAGCTGTTTAAGTAAGTGCCAATATCAGGGAAGATGGTCAGAAGAAGAGGTGAGAAAAACTGCTTTAGTCTTTCCACATTATTTCCAAAGTCTGTCTTATTAGCTGAATCTGTGTACATAGAAACAAAGCTCAGGCAGAAACAAATCAGTAAATGATGCTCCAAAGAATTAACGCAGGGTGAATTTACCATTTTGTTGCCACAGTGCCAACTGAGCCATTCAGCTACTCTGCCCAGGTCTGATGTCCTCTAATGAGACTGCCATTCGAGTAATTCTTTTGGGGTTTTTTAAGGACTGGAATTATACTGGCAGTCATATAAGCCTTTGGATTTTACCATGTTCTGAAAGATTTGTTAAAAACTAACAGTCACAGGTAAGAACCATTCAGGTGGGTCCTTTGACACACTCAGAATAAATTACTAGGTAAGTCTTCTATTTAATCCACACCATTGTGTGGGTTCTACCTAGCCATCTATCTAACTCCATAGTATTTGTTCTAAATATAGAACTCTAATGCCTATTCTAAATAAGTATTTCTAGTTTGCATCCAACAACAGATCCATACCTGATTTAGTTTAAATTTGCTCCCGCTACATTTTAAAGCTCCTGCATTGTCCAATATCTTGCAATGGAGTCAGCTATTAGTTAAGTCCGAAATTTCTCCTTCATCAGAGCCACCAGTTTGCAATTTGTACAGGGGAAACATCTTTTCATGCATCTCAGTGGCACATCAGTGAAGACTGTAACACCATGTGATTCTCAGCCCGTTTTTATTGAACAGTCAAAAGAGAGCAAAGTAGGTCAGCATCATCCCTCCATAAGGTTTATCAGTAAGTTCCCTACGTGAAAGCTCAAACGCTAGATCAAAGCCATACCTAGACTGACACACTGAAAGATCCCTCTAGGATGTGCTTCCTTACAAAAAGCTCTTGTTAGGTTCCACAGGAGCTTAAAGCCTGCACAAATGAAACAGTAACATTTCCTTCTTGTTGTACTTTACAGCTCCTTGAAACACGCTGTTATTCTCTCTGAAGACTGTAATTGAAAGTTATAAGTTATAAAAACTGATTTATTCTTGCTGAAGGACTATTTAAAATGATCTGAACTAACGGGAATTTAAAGTTTAAAAACCACATCAATAGTTCTATCCTCAACATTTATTTAAAAGAGGTTTCGAACAGAGCAATATGATATAATTTAAAAATGAATTCAACAGTTGTTTTTACTCCCTCAGAGAGCAGTTATTGCCTGTCATATAATTAAGTGAATATGCCAGTGACAGAATACACAAAGCAGCAGGGCGCACAGGAAAATACTGAAGCTTCTTGTAGTCCATGAGCCTTTTGGCTCACCACAGTGAGAAAAACCTGCCTAATATATTAGAAAGACAGAATTAAAAGACATGACCAGACAAACAAGAAATTGTCAAGGAAACACTCTATCAGTATATTTCATACTGAGTGTGAATCAATCCAGAGGATGCTCAGTGAATTTTATGACACGTTACAAAACATACTGTTACACTTTATCTCACATAAACATTTATTTAAAATCCATAAGTCAGTTAAAAATAATAATATACCTTGAACAGCTATGTTGGATGAATGAAAGAAGCTCACGTAGCTTCAGTCCACACTGAAGACTGTAGTATCAAGAGTTCATCTACTCTATTCAAATCAGCCTAATGTGTATGTACAACTGTAGACACCTTTGACATTTTTTTGTCTTCAATTATGAGACCCTCTACAAGAAATAAAAGGAAATAGGAGGTTCTTCCTCATCTCTAGACAGGAACAAAGGGAATAGAAAGGTTTGGATTGTTGAATTTTTCTTCTGAAACGTATGTCCTTAAAAGTTACCTTTCAACTATCCGGATTCCTCAAAACAACAGGAGATGTTTAACATCGTAACTGCAAAGCCAGGAGTCATCCCCACGAGATACAGAACTGTCTTTAGCACACCGTATTTTGGGCACTATAGCAGCCAGTAACGCTTCCAAGAATATTTATTAGCCTGTCTCATCTCTACTGTCACTGACCTGGTGACACAGTATTCTTAAGCAATGCCACTAAAGATCATTGTGTTCAGAATAAAACCACACATGTGTTAGACTAAAACATGCTAGCCAAAGATATTTTCGTCTATATTTTTTTGAAAAAAACTTATAAAACAAAATTATTCTTGAAAAAACAAAGGAGCTTTTCACAAATTTGGGTATTGTTTCATTAAGTTTCAAAATATATTCAACATTCAATCTACTAACATATTAATATTGCTCAGCATTTCTTTTCTCTTTTCTTCATACATGATAAAGGCATCCAAGTCCAAAATTCAGACTGCTTTTGAGGAGGGAACTTGATCCTCAGGGAAGTATTACCTTCCTTCAAATCTTTCTACAGTCTAAGAGGCTGCTTGCCTTAAACACTGAGTGTGGACATATATATCACATTACTGGCCTGTACTCAGTCTACAAAAATTGAGAGAGATGCACCAAGCAGTCCAAATTTCAAATAGGTAGGCTCCTGGCAGAAATGCTTCTCTGAACACCAGCTGATCTCTAACCAAGATTCACGAGTACTACGGAAAACAGTTCCTGAAAGGAACAAAAAGCGGGGGGAGGGGGGAAGGGCTTAAAGCAACATCAAAACAATTTATTACGGTAACTGACATCCAGGTTAGAATGATAGCACTGCTATGCTGGTTGGCAGTGCCTGTTCCCTTCCTTTCTGGCTGTTTCATCTATTTAAATTCCTTAAGCCCAGGACAAGTTTCTTCCTATAGTGGAGGACGCTATTTGAACAAGTGGTCTACCCAGTTCAGTCAATTAATAAAACTGCCAGAGCTGCTGGCAGCCCTGAGACCGCAGGCTGAGTAAGACAAGGGAATGGCTGTGTCCACTTGCATCTATAGGTCCACGTGCATCTATAGGAGCCGTGGAGGAGACTGGTACAAGTGAGAGCCAGCTACAGGTTCTTCTGTCTTCCACTTCAGGGGGACTTCACAGGGGGTATTTCTTCTATGGTGATTTTGCTACGGCATTATTTATTCCCATATTCTGTAAATAAATTTATCGATTTTTTTTAATCTATTGTTGAAAATTCTGAAGAAGTTTCATGAAAATGCCTTCAGAAGCTTAGACTAAAATGGCAGAAGCTAAAAATGAAACCCCAGCATAGAAGTTAGCACGTGAGCAAAGTTAATAACACGCTAACCGCTTTTCAAGAATGGAAGCAATTCTTCATGGTCTTGCCAGGGTAGATAAGCACAGTCACATGAAACTACACTCTGACAACCAATCTAACTGGGCCACCAAAGTCATTGATAACCTCTGCATGTGGCCATGTCCTACTGTTGAGGTATCTGGAAACAAGAATATATTTTGAATAAACATATGGTTTATGACAGAAATTAAGGTATGTTTCCTCAGAGGTGAGCTGCTGTTACACCACCTGTGATGAATCCCACCATTCAGAATCCAGAAATAATGAGCAAATTTTGGACCTGTGACTCCGATTGCTGCAGCACTCCACACATGACAACATTTTTCTGGAAGCTTCCAATTACCATGGAATTTTTCCTGGGGATTTTTTTGTACCACTGGTTAAAGATAATCATGAAAAGAAAACTATGGCTCCTAATTGTTGAAGTTGTAAGGGAATATATTGAGATGATTATCGACTTAATGAAGCTGGCTTTAAAATACATTTTCCTGATCTGCTTACTCTGTGTACTCTGTCTTCTAACTGGATAATACGCTGCATTTTTACTCAGCCTCAGTAAATAACAGATTGATCTCTCTTGTTTGCAAATGACAGCAAACACAGTTCCGGGAAAAATAATAAAACAAACAAGCGCAACACGCAGTGCAAGTATCAACCATTTCAGTTTCAGTGAAAATAAGCTTTATAGAGAAATGCTTGTTTCAACATACTTAAATTTGGTGCCAATTTGTAATTACAAATCTAAATCTGAACTACTTACTAAGTAAAAATAATATGGGGTGCAAATTTCATATGAATTTTTCAAGTGCAAATCCACACAGATTGATTTACAAAGCTAAGTTATGTGCACCTTCTATGGAGGAAAAACTAAAAAGATCAGTTAAAACAGTCCATCCTTCCTTTAATTTCAGTAAAGGTTAGTATCCCTGAACAAGTTTTCAATGCATTTTTTCTTGCTCTGTCTTTATTTACTAAGAGTTTGAGAATAACCTTTTTCCATTGAATGAGTATAGAGGGAAAACTGGTTGGTTTTGACTTCCTGCTATCAATCTACCATAACTATTCAAAACTTTGCCTGTGAATATCCAATCTTTTACTTCATGTATATATTCTGGCTTCACTTCTCATCTTCCTAATATAAATCCTCCTTTCCAGGCTCTGGAAATTTTGCAGCATACATATTAAACCACTTTTCATCTCTTGATGGATATAAGCATATCCTTGCAAGAAACAACAGTGAAGGGCCAGAGCCCTTGGTCTAGACTACTATCTGGAAGTTCCTAGTGTGAGGATTGAGTGTGAATATAAAGCATATAAGGGTGCTTCCTAGAGTTCATCAGAAGGCTGTGATCTTATGTGGACATAGTCAGGCTGGTACTTCAAGTTGTGCCATGATGAGCAAACTAACCAGCACTAGCTGGTTTTTAAACGTACTACATGTAGCGTATGTTACTCTTCCGGGACAAATGATCTGTCAGTCACAAATATGGATGATTAAAAAAACCTAATATTGTTCTACATTTGTACAGTGTATAAAGAAGAAATTAACTCTTGAGTTCCACAGATGATCAGTCTATAGCAGTTCTTGGCATAACTTCAAAATTACTTATGTTCTAAGTGCTGTACACATATTAACCAATTAATCTCACAAAACGTGAAGTAAATTTGTAAGTATTAGCATATGCCCTGAAGCATGAGATTTCATTACCTTTACCATTATTCTAGCTTTCATAAAGGTGTTAACAGTAACATAGAATGATCCAAAGGAAAAAGAGGTGGTTACCTGCAACTACAGCATTTGATTTGAAAATCTTCCAGGAGCTGCAATATTCCAAAGCTTGAGTGCAAACACACAAATAAACATTTATGTAAATCCACTGAATATATCAATGATACAACTAATGGTAAAAAAACCCAAACAAACAAAAACCAAAAACCAAACCCCAGACATTTCCTGTATGTCTTTCATGATTCCAATAGTGTGCTGAATAAACCTTTTCTAATGCCATTGCAAGTGGCTGAAAATTCCATTCCAATTGCCAGGAAGAAAAATAAAATGCACAAAGTACAAGACATGGTACAATTCTCTTTCCATATTCTAAAAATATTAGGACATTTTCCTTGTCATTCTCTGGATTAATTCTGTTTCTGTATCCTGTACCGAGTTCGCCAATTACATTTGACAATTCTATGTCAGTATATACAAATAGGTATCTGCAATGGCATTGTAATATTTTCTGTCCGTATCTAAGGCACCTAATATTATCTTCAGTATTGACAACACTACCTAATGGGCAGATGTCTACATTATAAATAAAGGAAATTAAGTAGAGATTTCAAGCGATACAGTTCACTCCGGCTCAGTATTCTGAGTAGTAAAACTGTTTGTTCATCACAACATTTAGTTAGAAATGTTAGCTAGAAAACACAGATAAAGTGGTTCCAATCTCTCAAATCTTTGGCAACTCTACACAGAAGTCATTGCAGAAATAAAATTTCTTAATGTAGAAGCAGTGGCCTGAATTTTATGAAAGTATAAATCTAATTTCAGTTTTAAGCACTTGATATTTGTAACACAATCATTTTCATCTTGGAACCGTGAAGGGAAGTTGAGAGATCTGTAAAAATGTAGAAGACCCTCTAAATTTAAAATGTACCATTAAGAGTACAGTCACATGATTATGACATAAATGCCTTCAGAATCCAATTGTGTTGCTTTTCTTTACCGCTTAGCAACTTTTTTAAAGAACTGTTGCTTATAGAAATGAAGTTTTCTTGCAAAAACTGTTTATTCAACTAAACAATGCTTAATTAAAATACGCTTTTTAAATCTTCAAATAGAGACCAGATCCTATAAAAATTTATGCAGATAAATGCAGTAAGTTCATCACATGCTTAAAGAGAAGTACACAGTTTAGCACTGTTCCATAAAACACAACGCAGGGATCATGCCTGCAGTACGGTAAGCAAAATGATTCAAGGACTTAAGTGCCCAAGTCTCCTAAGAATACCACAAAAATTTCCCCGAGAATCTGAGTTTTCACTATAATTAAAAAATGAAATGAACTTACACTACACCCTTATTAATTTTGCTAAGTTGTATCAACAAAGGAGTGGATGAAGGAGAACTACATGGTAGTAGATTAGAACTTTCAGAAACTCTAATAGGCTGGTATTAAGAAAACTCCATTCTCACAGAATAAGGTGCAAAATAATGAGATGGATTAGAATTTTGACTGAAGTAAAAATGGACATTACATAAAAATGGTCAATTCAGAGTTTGGCAGAGTTAATTCTGAACAGTCCTGATGTTTCTATACTTGGCTGATGTTGAATGATTAAATTGTGATATGGCAAAACTGCAAGGCACAAAGCAGTATTTATCTACTCAGGACAATTGATCAAAGAAGGCTGAAAGGAAAAACAAGCATTAACTAATGTAAAACACTATGGGGTTTTGGAAAGAATAACATAAGCCATTCACATACCAAAATGGCTTAGAACAATTCTGATATGAGTTAGTAGGCAACTAAATCTTCTCTTCTGGTTTGTTCTGTTTTGAGCCATTCTAGAAAGGTTTCCGTTTTTATTCTCTTTTGTTATATTGCCACTGATTCTTCTCACTACATTCACTTAACTTAAAATGCCACTGACACCACAGAACTGAGACTTAACTCAGAAGACCTGGGTTACTCACTTCCCCAGGACTCTCTCTGTGAAGGAGCACCTTGTTGCTATCATGGGTCATGACAGGGGTTGGGGAGGCAATACTTTACTGCTCTAAAGATTGTTATCTCCCCACCTAAACATACTCCAGCCTCTGCATATATCTGCCCTGCATACCTTCCCCTCCACTTTACGGCTAGCCTAGCACAGGGTAAAATAAACTCTAATAGTTAAAAGATGAAAGTACAAAGATCTTCTTAAGTGTGACTATATTAAAGGAGCAGGGAACTGTTGGAACAGAAAGTAAATGTGAAAGTGAGAGGGCGCACCTTCAAAGCTCACCCAATGCATTATACTTAAAAATGTAAATTTAAAAGACTTATTAAAATACTGTATTTTATACTAGCATTTATAAAGCACAAGCTCAGAGTCCTTTTCATAATTCTGGTAAATCCCTTTTGCAGTTTAATAAAAGAAGATATTCAACATTTGCATGTGAGTAAAGATGCAATGGTAAATCCCTTTTGCAGTTTAATAAAAGAAGATATTCAACATTTGCATGTGAGTAAAGACGCAATGGACTTTTTTTTCTTTAAGGTCTACATACGAGTAAAAAATGCAACCCTTTGGAAAGTACTTCGATGTTATACAAAGGAAGGTTTTATTATTATGTTATTTCAGAGGCATAAATGAAGTATTAGTGAATTAAAAAATTTAAACTATTAGAAAATCATCTGGCATCTAGCTGGGTAGCTTAGATCTGCTGTCATACTATTTCACCATTTTACATCATGCATATGCTCTTTATATTACACAAGTTATATATTAAAAAAGTGCAGCAAATACAATGTGTAATCTTTGCTTTTTGTGTAAAACAATCTGTCTGTACTATCTAACATAAACCTATCAAAAGATCAAAAAAGCACTGCATCTGATGAACACCCATATTTTGCTAAAGAAATTATTAAAATTCACACCTACTAGTAACAGAATGTATTAGAACAGATTAAGTGAATATCCCATTGGGTGCAGCAGGCTTCAGAGTAGATGACAGCAGTCTCAGAGACCCCATAATTCATTACTATCTCCCAGAGAGAAAGAGAGAACTCTAAGAGGTGTTCCTCAATCAGAAATTTTCCTAGCGATGAAATAATTTTGCTTAAATAATTAAAACCATCATGAACGTTCAGCTGCTTTATTCATCCAGTATTACCTCTACAGGTTTCATGAGAGAAAGCAAGGGATATTTTACACTCTAGTTTTTCCCGCTTACATGCTTGGTATTTTTTTCCATTCTGGAATTGTTTCCTGAAGAAAAGTGGCTTCCCAAAGAGACAAGAAGCTGACAACTGAAATTGTACCTTTATGAATCTTGATTAGTGAACCTTCAGCACCATACAGGTTTTTATTTAGTGAAATTAACGCTGACAGCTATGGATTAGAAGCTATCACGCATTAAAATATTAAACCACCACTCCTTTTTATTTCACTGAAACAAGAAGATTTTGCTAACTCCCTGTTTTTATTAAATTATCAGTGGCATATCAGCCTATTTCTTGGTTTGGAATTTTTAAATCGTCATCAAACAATAAAGGTTTATTTACAAGATCTGTTTGAGGTTTTTTTACTACTTCTGCTAAAAGGTTTCTTAAAAATAAATTTACTTTTCAGATAATGCTGTTGAAACCACAGTTGGGTCCAGCCAATACCAGATCTAGGACCCAGTAAAGTGGCTGCACGATAGTCTCTGCTCACACTCTCTTGCTATGCACCCTTAGCCATTACTTATCAGGTATTTATCATCCCCCTCATTGCAGTGTGTTTTTAACTACACATACGTATGCAGACAAATCCATCTCTTTGAAAATATAGCTTGATTTTTTTCATAATTATGCTAAATGTGAATAAATTATTGATAAACAAGCTGACATAAAGATGTGAGGGCAGATACTTTGTTTAGAAGTGAGTTTTGTGGTAAACATTGAGGATGTGAATTACATGATTCAAGATCAGTTCCTGTGAAAGAACAGACTACATAAAGAAGGAAGAACTGAGAATTTTCAAGGCACTTCCACTAACCTCTGCACACTTTAGATTTGGGACAGAAAGAGTTTGTGATGAGGGGTACAATCAAAGATATAAAGATTAGCCAGACTTGCAGCAGAATTAGCAGCGGAGTACTTTTATTTTGGGATCACCCAACAAATCAAGGAACTGTGTCATTTTATTAAAGGACAGTTAATTTATCTAAACTTGACCAAGTAAGATCCAGTGTATAGTAGCTGACAAACAGGGCTAGGGAATGTTTTTGCAAGCTTCTACAGTAGTTTTATGAGATGCTTCAGGTTAGTGGAAATTCTTTAGAGATAATTTGAGAGCCTGGGGAAATAAGCATTTCTCCCCTTGCACCTCAGCACTAGATGGAGCATCTAACAATTTCCCCTCTTCTCCTATTTTGCAAGACAAATCATCCTCAATCTTGTTCCAGCATGTTTGTTAGTACATATATTGCCCCAAAATACTTCCTTGTAAGCCAACTTCCAGCTGTGATGAGAAAAACAGTATTAGAAGACAGGAGAAGATGATAGGGTTGGTTGTTTGGTATAAGGTCTTGTAATAGAACAGCTTTCCAAGAACTGAGATATGTCTTAAATGGCTGCCTCGCTTCTGAACCAAAATAATGACAAGCTACAAAAGTAATGGTTTTCATTCTAAAACAGTTGGAAGAAAAGAAAAAAAGCTGGCCAGATATGCATATTAATACCACATTCAATTAGTTGCCCCATTATTCTCTTTGATACTTAAATACTCCGTAAAAATCTACAGCAAAACAGCATATTTAAATCCACACTACAACTACTACTTACTAATTTGGCAAATGGGTTTTATAAATGGTGGTGTTTATATGACTACCATTTTTCTTGGATTTGCCTCCTTTTCTTCCCCTCAGACAGATGTCTGCACTGAAGTATGGTCAGTGCAGACTCAATCCAGATTTATCATTCTCTTCCAGAATTAAAGGTAACGCTTTCATTACGCAGGGAGCACCAGGAGCAGGATGGGCACATCCGCCCACACTCACCAACAAGAGGACAGCAGATGGGGCCAGCAGCAGAGGAAGGGGACAGGGAGCAACAGCAATATCTGGACAGGAATTGAGCTGCAAGTACTGGACCCCTGAGATATAGGGTCCTGTGGAGAAGGTGACAGAGAGGGTAGAGAAACTTTGGTAGAAGATTTGGGCAAAGAAGAGGAAAATGTTTGGGGGACGGAAGGCAACAGCTTTGATGGGAGTTATTAATGGAAAGGTAACAAGGTGTCCAAGTGGAGAGGTGAGGAGAAAAGGATATGCCTGAGCTGGGAACAGCCTGAGAACCTGGCTGTGGATGACAGGAGTAGTTGGGAAGGCACTAATTACAGAGAAAGCAGTTTCATGGAGCTCTGAAACAGTAAGAATTAGCAGAATTTGAGCTCTGGAGCAGCAGATATGTTGTTCTGGGGCAAAAGGTATGGAGGAAGTAAGACTCTGGAGAGCAGAAGCTCTGGGATAAGATTACCAAGGGACAATACTCGAGACCCTTAAAAGTGGAAGCCTCCACCTATCTTTTTCCCCCTCAAGGCAGGGCATTTTTCCAATCCTTTTTATCATGGTCCTAGCTAAAAGAATAGTAAGGACACTTGATGGAAACATCCAATATTGACTGCATGTGTTAAAGGTTATTGACATTTTCTCTCTCCTTGATCATAACAGTTCTGCTAAGTTGTGAAAAATATGAAAATATAAATAAATTAAAATGAAATATACATAGAATTTCAGAAGTGCATTATGAGGTTGTTGCTGCAATATCTGTTGGGTAAACAGAAAATGCAGCTGTCTAACAACAGCCATTGAAATTTGTAAGTATCCCAATAAGCTCTGCTTCTTGTTGCTGCTAAGGTCAGTTTCAGTTCCCATGGAAACAGATGATGGATTGCCAAAAATGAGATTTGATGTTTTAAAATAATCAGTAATTTGAACTACCGATTATTATGAAAGTATTGCACTCTTCTTCCAGTGAAGTGGTATTATGCTGGGAGTACGAAAAGAACACATGGCAGCTGGCAGACAGCAACAGAGTTGTTACAATTCTTGCAAATGGTATTGGTTGCTCAACAACAACAGCAAACACAGTTTCTTGAAAAATCATTGAGCAAAATCTAGCAAAACTCTTTTAGAAAGTAAATAGCCTTTGAGGTTTTGCAGAAAAATACATATGATATTGTACAGATCTTAGCTTCAATGCTTTCAAGTGCTTTTCCTAAATAAGGTCTCCTTTATACCTCTATTTTGAGAATTCAAGTAGCCAGGAACAAGCTAGAAATTGCTAGGTATCTTTTCTCCTGCTTTTTGAGCTATGAGTCTATTTGTCAATTACTCATTAGGTTCCAATCCTACAAATAAGCCACTACAAAGACAAAATGTTGACAACTTTCAGTTTTCCAGTGACCAGGGAGCAGGTCCAGAAGGGATGTATGTCTGGGAGGGATCAGTGGCAATATGGAGGGTTTTGGTGGGAGCTGGACTGAGAGGGTCAGTAAGATTTTGGGGGAAGAAATTACAGAAGAGTGAGGCAGCTCATGGAATCGGCATGGGGGCTTCTCTGATCTTTTGAGGAGGCTGGCTTTTGTTCCTATGGGGCTTCTCAATAAGATGGTGACATAAGCATGGGCCACACTCTCAGGACATTGGCACTCCAGCTGCCATGTGAGTGAAAGCTGAAGATGATCACTTCCAGACCACAGTCTTCCCAACTCCACCTCTTACACCCTCTTCTTCTAGGATTTGTGACCATTTCCCTGGGCCATGCCATCTTTGAAGTTCCTCTCTGCCTTTTCTTTCCTACGTCAGGGTTGAACAACACAATCCATCTCGTCCCAGTATCCACAGTCTTCACACATGCACCTGTCTTGACCCAACTATGGTTTTCTTCATTTCTGTGCTGACAGCGTGTATCAGCCAGGTGGAAGGGGAGGAGAAGCACAGACTTCCTCCAGCATCTCCCTTTGTTATCCTTTTCCCTTGCCACCGCTATGATGAAAAGCAGGCTGAACGATTCTACTCTTTCCCCACTCTCGTGACAGGAGTTTAGAGAGAAAAGCAAAGAGAATATAGCTGAGCAAGCAAGTGATGACTGTGGTCACCCCAATAAACAGATGCCTTGTTTGCCTATGTTTAGAACTGGTCCTGACATGTAAAACAACAGATTTCTGCAATACATAAAAATAGCCACAGGCGTATATTAAGAAATAAAAGCTAGTATTAACATGCAGCCGACAAACAGATTTCATATGAATATTGGCATTTTGACTGTTTTGTCTTACTTCTAATTGCAAGATGCCTTTACAAAGTTTCGCCAGAGCCAAAAATCACCCCTCTCATGCAGATCAGATAGGCCCACGAATCTCAGAAAGGGCATTTACAATTTATTTAAATTCATTCAGAATCTGTTAGATGAAGGCCAAACACAAAACAGCTAAAGATTCCACTCACAACCAAGGATCAGAGATAAGCCATAGGCAGGCTGCCAGCTTCTTCCTTTCTCTGCAGCATTAATTAATGTAAGGTCTGCTTCACATTTGCTTCCATGTACCAAAATCTTTAAATTCAAGTTGAATACTGTTAACAAAGTAGACTTGATGCAAATCAACCACAAAAGCCACAATACATCCCCCAGAGTGTAAAGTTCTGTGGGTTTTTTCTTCCTGAATCACACAGCAGTTTTCAATATGAAAGTAAATCTGCCAAAATGATAGGCTTTTAAAATTATTCTACATAAACCTTTATTATAAAATTACAAACTTGTATGTCTTAACACCTTTGTACATCATATAAAAATCCACTAGAATCATAAGGAAGAACAGCATTTGTCCATTTCTGCATAGAAAGAAAATTAATAATCCTTTGCAGATTACAGCCAGAAGTACTGACAGATATGTTTTCTTCAGTCAGTTTTGATTAATAAAAGTTAATTGGTAAACATAAGACATTATTTTCTGCTATATTTGATAAGTCACAAGCATTTTGCATCTATTTCCATAAAAAGAGAGATATGTGAGGGATCACAGGAGATAAATTGTTCCCAGGGATTTGTGAACAATTGCCACTTTTTATGCATAAAGCAATAGTTTTCTTTTGCGTATTTGCTCTTAAGAATGACTGCAACACTTTTAAATAGTCTTGGCTGCGTATTAAAATACTGCTGTTTGTAGACAGAGTAGTTCAAAGATGGACAGAAAAACGTTTTTCCACAAAAGCACATTAGTTGTTAAATGATTATATTTGTGATTTGTCCCTAGTGTCATAATGAGTTCTGATTAGGAAATGCAGCAGATACAAGTGAGCCCCAAAGTACAATGACAATGAGTCTTCATATTTACCTACCTCTAAATTGAATATAGTTTTTTAAAAATAGTATATAGTTCACTTTCAAAGAGTAATGCTATTAACACTTCTTTCGTAGTCCATATTTTCTCTCAAAGTACATTTGTCCCCAGAAAGCAACAAACTCATAAATCAATTTCTACTGCAAGCTTTGATAACTAAATCATACTTAGAGCAAAAAGGTTTCCTTCTAGTGACACTTCCATTCCCTTTGTTTTACAAATTCCAAATCTATGATTAATAAATGCAGCAGCACATTAAAAGATTCTGTTCTTTAAATGTGATCATCCTAGGGAAAACAATATCCAACAGTCAGATTTTCCTCTTAGACAGTGATCTTTAAAGTTTTATTGAAATTTACAGCTGTTGAAGATTGTGCTGAAAGATCCTGTGAGCAGCTGAGGCCCATTAAAACACAGTATTAGTTCCAAGCATCCACTCTTTTTATAGCAAAAAATATGGACTTTACAGTGCTAGCATAATGGTAGCAACTTCCCCTGGCTTATGAAAAAAAAATATATTAAAAAACCCTCTGTGGTTTGTGGTCCAAATCTGTAATGAAACATATTGGTCAAATCTCAAAATGTGCCTCGCATCTCATCAGTCAGAGTGTCTCTCTTGGGAGGAATCCACTTCCAAATGAGCCTTTCTAAAAGGCATATTCTTTGGCAGCATTTTTTTTTCTACTGTCTCTCTTCCACCCTGGGATGGGCTGTGTTGCTTCTACCCACCCTTCATTCAGCACATACATGGTCCCCAAACATGACTCGGTCTTCCTCTCCCTGCATCTAACCAACACAAGATTTCATCCTAAAAGTTAAGAGGTCTGAATAAATTAATTTTTGAAACATATGTTTAAAATCTGTGGCAAACAAATTATGAGCAGAGAGAAAAACAGTGAGGTTGAACCTAGACGAGTCAAACAGCTTTAGAAAATAATCGTGGGATTTGCTTACCCTGAGGTGTTAACGTTTTCCTCTACTGAACACAGTAGACAATAATACTCAAAACAGTCCACTGACAGCATCCAGGACTACTCAAACTGAGTACTTGAAGAGATGATGGAAGATTTCCCTACAGTCTTTCATATGCATAGGAGCCTTGGGGATAACAGTAAAATTTTGTGTAAGATGATTCCTAGCGCTGCCTGTTCCTTCAAACTGAAATTACTCAGTGCAGAAGTTTGGTTAAATAAATGACTAACAGGGTACTAATGAATTTCAGTTTAAGGAAATAATTTAATTCTACAAAATATTCTTCTTTTTCAGGTACTGACTTTAAAATTAATGTGGAGCCTGTAAAATGTACAGACAGATAAAAAAACTTACAGGTTTTTTGTCACGTCTCTTATTGCTGAGAGGTGTCACTCCACTCCATAACGTTAGCAGACTTAAAAGATCTGCAAACTTTTTTTTTAAAGTATTATTGCTTAGCTAATACACTGCAGAGTTGACAGCCTCTGAATTTATCGTTCACTAACGCTAATCATCACAATTTTAATTAAAGTATTATCCAGTGTATGTGAAAAGTAATTATGTGCAACTAACGTAAGCTGTATGACAGGATAGTATTTGTAGAGAAATGCACTGCTGGCACCAGAACTGCTCATATAAAAATGAACTGGTGTTTGTTTTAAAGTGAAAAATACATACATGGCATGTTAAGTGCGCTGCTATCATCAAGGCAAAACCTAATCTAATGCTAATAACAGCCCAAAATCTGATGTATTATTCCCAGATATTTTAAATTTTCTCATCTTTTAAAGCCTATTTAGCTACAGCTACCTTTTTTTTGAGACTGTCATTAATAAATTTACAATTTTACCTTAGCAAATGGCTAGTAAATATGCACCAGCTTTGCTTATTTGCAAGGTATTGTGAGTGTTCAACACCACAGCAAGTCACATTTGACAGTTGCTTGTGCCTAACATATTTTCTTTCCACAATATGTCAGCACATTTATTCTCTATAAGAGTTAGCAATGACCACACACATTCAAATGCATAATGAATTGTTCTTACTGCAAAAAATAGATATTAAACTCATATATAGCTAAAGGCAATGCAATTAATCTTCCCTGTCTAATGGGATGAAGTGCATTTGTAAAGTATTTTGGTTCATTAACAGTTAACTAAGTGACAAAATGTCCAGCCAGCTAAAAGGGACACCCCAGAAGTGCCTTCATATGCCAAAAATGATCTTTCCTGTTTTGTGTCAGACATAATTCCACTAACAAGAGACATGAGTTAATATTCATCTAACTGCAGCTTACTAGAGGAAAAAAATAGTTTCACTGTAAGAAAGGTAATGAGACAGTAAAAGTGTCTTCACAGTAGAAGTTTTCTTCTTAAAGGAGAAACCAAGAATAAATGAATTGGTGGCTAGAGTGAACCTTTTCAGTGAAAAAGCCCTTCACTTTGAAAAAGGTAAAAAAATCCTCTAAGAGTACTAAGAATTTAATTCCTCAATACCACAAACTGAAAGGCAATTGTAGACCTTCACAGTGCTACTGTCCTTTGTGCCTCTCCAAGGTACTGTATATGCCTAGTGTAAAGAAAGTTGAATGCGCTCTGCTTTTAAGTCTGATAAAGTACACCCAGGCAAGGCAAGCTGAAGACTTGACATCTCAAAGTAGCAATTTATTTTGATGAAGTTACCTTTAGAGAGGCTATTGTTTTCTGTAATATGTGAGAGAAAATAGGTGAAACCATCCCATCAGTCAAGACCCCGGATAACAGCGTGTTTGTAATTCTGCATTAGTCTACTGGTGTGTTTGGAAAACATTAATCTGTCTAGGTGTAACGTGAAGTCTTTTCTAAAACTTCTTGGGAAATTTTCATTTAAGATGATAATAAAATCATCCCAAACCCTAATTCCTCTCCTTGCTCATTTTCTCTTGCTGTTGATCTTTTGGTCTTCTCTCTGACTCTCCACTTCATACTTTCGTAGCATGCACACAGCTTCCTTTTGATGATGTAGAAATACATAAAATATAAAGCTGAGGCTTTGGTGGTAGATAATGCACAAAAGCCAAAATGAATATACATGTACACTGTACTAAGTTGGGGGGAAATTTTAGGACTTAAATTTTTAAATACACACCATTGTGTCACACTAGCTCTGCTGCAGATTTGTTATTTGTCTTAAATCATAAACTGTAAGAACAACCCCATGAGTACATGCAGGCCATTTGCTTCACATTCATTTATTATACAGGGATTTGTTGACTCATTTTGGAGGAATTTGACATGTTATTCTTGTTTTATTCTTGGGAATCTTAACAAAATGTTATGACACCAACACCACTAAAATGGGAATTAATACATAGTTATTTGCTGCAAAATTCCACCAGGAGTTACACTACCAGTTAAATTAAACAGAATATACTGTTTGAAAAAAAATTGCCCATGACATCTCAAAGAAAACTTTCTCAGAAAATATCACAGTCATGCACATTTACAGAGCAGGATTACCATTCCAACTAAAAAAACGTGAAACCTAAGGTATACACTGAATCTTTTTTTTTTCCCCCCAGCCTAAACAATTGACACTTTTCAGCCTAATGATCAGTAAGAGAAACAGGAAACTGCAGGTTCGTTACAGCCAGTCATCAAATTCAGGAATATCTGCTCTGGTGAGGCCCCACCTGCAGTGCTGCGTCCAGTTCCGGGGTCCTCAGCACAGGAAAGACGCGGACCTGTTGGAGCGAGTCCAGAGGAGGGCCACAAAAATGATCAAAGGGCTGGAACACCTCTGCTGTGAGGACAGGCTGAGAGAGTTGGGGTTGTTCAGCCTGGAGAAGAGAAGGCTCGAGGGGGACCTTACTGCAGCCTTTCAATAGTTAAAAGGGGGCTTACAAGAAAGCTAGGGACAAACTTTTTAGCAGGGCCTATTGCAATAGGTCGAGGGGTAATGGGTTTAAACTAAGAGAGGGTAGATTCAGACGAGATAAGGAAGAAATTTTTTACAATGAGTGTGGTGAAACACTGGCATGGGTTGCCCAGAGAGGTGGTAGAAGCCCCATCCCTGGAAACACTCAAGGTCAGGTTGGACAGGGCTGTGAGCAACCTGACCTAGTTGAAGATGTCCCTGCTCATTGCAGGGGGGCTGGACTCGGTGACCTTTAAAGGTCCCTTCCAACGCAAACCTTCTATGATTCTGTTAGAACTGGCAACTGCATTAATGTGTATAAATAATTATTATAACACACAAAGAATAAATGAGAGTCTTATTTGACATATTGTAAAGTATCTTTAAAATAATACATATAGTGATACCTGAATTTTTTGACAATTCAGCAATTTTGTTATCTTGGCTCCCCAGAAATACACTACTTTTGGAATGCTGAATAGCTGGCAGAACCCCTCCCCATAAATGTCCTAAATACCAGTAAACAGTGAAGGAGAAAAACATCAGCATTTACTACCTTAAAGCTGTTAGGTAAACCCTACTGCAGAGCCAATTAAATTACATTCTTTAAAATATCTTTAAAATAATTTTTTTCTCAGAACTAGTCCTTACTCTTTCATATTTCTCACATACGGACAACTCAGCACACTCTCTGTTTCCATATCAGTGAAATGCATTCATTCTAGTGGTGACAGTAGCTCTCTGTAAATAAGCGTCAGGATCATTATTATGGCATAAAAACGGTGTAGGGTTAAGTACATGTACATTAAGGCTTTTGCATGAGTGAGAGTTAACTTGACCAACTATGTGAATGAATTGTACCATAAACACCACTACTGTCCCCAATTTTAGCACGGCTTATTTCCCCAGTCTGCATACACTGCAGCGATGTCACTCTTAGAAATCATTATAGCTGACAGACTAGCTGATTGATTTAGCCAAATCATTGTAAGCTTGTTTAAGAGGATTAAAAAAGCTTTATATTGATTTAGCAATATAAGGTACTTTTAATCAGTTTAAAAAGCATTCATACAAGGTGGTTGTATCAATTTAACCGATCAGTTTAGCAGGTGATCCAGTTAGCCTGGATGCATCAGGCTAACTGGATCACCTGCTAAACTGATCGGTTAAACTGATACACCTCTTTGTGTACAGAAAACAAGTTAAATGCACAACTTGCTCCACAGGTAAGAAACAGAGTTCCCATAAGGTATTTTTACATTTCTTACAGTTTTATATGCATCCTCTCTGTGCCCCAGGTTTCCTGTATTTATAGGGCTGCTGTATTAACTTCCAGAATCTCACAGACAGCAATATGTGAGTGGATGCTATATGGTTTTTCCAATACTTTGAGGGAGCAGCAGACCTACTGCACATAGAGTGCACTGATGGTTGGTATGTGTACCATAAATCTGTCACTTCCTGAACTTATCAGGCTTACTATATGACATATATCAAACTTCCCAGGATGTTCACACTTTCAGCATGTGTACTACTGCAAAAGTATTCAGAAATTGCTATGCAGGCCAGACAAATGTCCTCAAATTCCTTTCATACAAAATTTCTGACCAGGGAAGTAAAATATATGTGGAAACCTTTAGGTGTATTTCACCCCTACCATAGAACTGAGTTTTACAGTTTTCCCATTTGTAAGCTTTACCACAGTGCTATGAATTACAAGTGATTTTACCCTAACAATCCAAACAGGGTAGGAGTAAGAGTAAAGCATAGCATATGAAAATTAGGATTTTACATTAACGAATACATGACACATGTAGCTCTACTTGTAATTTTCCTAAACTGTAAGAGAACTCACACAAATCTCATTTTCAGACATTGCATGTTTGCCTAGGTCACTCTGTTCTGTTCCCCCATAACAGTTCCCAAGAAACTACCTGATATCTGGATAACAAAGCTTTTTCACCATCTGCAAATTTTTGATTTGTGTATTCTCAGCATTGACAAAAGAAAATTTGTAATGTGGCAGGAGTGGAGGAAGTAGATTCTTAATGGCTAATAACTCAGGATTTGTCACTTAGCTCTCTTCAAGAGATTGCCCAGAAACCCATTGTTTCATCTTCCAGCTGTTTCCCATCAAATTACTATTAAATTATTCATAAATTATTACACAGTTTCTTCACATCGCTGCAATACTAATTTTAACAGTTTCAAAGAGCCTGTAATACTAGCTTTCAGGTTTAAAAAATGCAGCAGTAAAATATACAGTACGGATTAATAAAATTAAAATCCAGGAAGAGTTTTCCCATTCTAATATAAACTCTAAAGACTCACCACCCCTTCTGGAACTTAACAATAATCCATTACTATCAGTTGCTAGCACATCTATCCCTTTGAACACATGAAAATACAATACATCGATAAAAACAACCACCAACATTCTTGGCATTTCAACAGTTTCCTAATAAATTAGACAAGTAAAAAAAGGTTTCATCTACATTTTTTAATGTTACAGCTAACCCCTTCAGTCTCTAAATAAAACTGTGCAGGGAAAAACACAGGGTGGTTTCATTACTGTTTCAGGAAAGGATAAATGAGCACACCTTGAGATAATAACTAATCAAAGTGCAAGTACTGTGTCATTAGTGGGTGAGCTGCTAATTAGTCAAAAAAATAAAACTGTCATTGTAGGCTAAAAAGATGAGGAAAAAATAAGCAATGTTTAGAAATTTATTGTGAGGAAAATAGTATCAAGCATAACTATATTAAAAAAAATTCAGACTCATATAGTAAAAAAGAAAAATCTCAGTATTCATTAAGTTAGTCCACTCAAGTAAACGTAATTGAGAGAAAAGCATTTACTTTTCCAAAACGTATCATGAAAATGAATAGCGTGAAGGAAGTGCAGACATTCTGTGTATCTAGTCCCTTACGCTGCACCAGGAGCATTAAAACCCCATAAATTATTTTGTCAAACTGCTTAGGAAGTTCAGAGATGGTCTTTAAATAGTCATTTATCTCAAACTTAGTATGAACAAGGCTACTTTATTCTCTTTAAATCTTAATTAGTGTACTTAAAATGTAAGTTGAGTTATCAAATATAATTAATCATCTTTTAGAGCGGGGGTATTTTGAGCCTTAAACTGACTTACATTCTGCTGCTTGGTATAATCTTGTGCCCGTCTCTAAACCATGTCACTTGTGGTCTTGGATAGCTGAGTATGTGTAGGAAGTTCAGAACTGCAGCTTGTCCTTGAGTCACTGTTTTTCTCTGGTTTGTGTCCATGAAATTTCCCATGTCTGCAAAGAAAAAAATTATACTAAGAGTCCTGGAAGTTCTTGTCTCTCTCCCCATTTCTTTTCAGCAGACAGAAATAACAGTGCTTTACAACAGTCATTGGCATTACTATAATTAATCAATATGACACTACAGATTATGAGATAGTTTTGATTAATACAGATTTGGATGAACATAAGGCACAAGGCAAATCCAAGTGCTGCTAGTGCACACAAGAAGTGCATCAGTCAGCAGTACTGCATGGCCTCAGTCTTCTTTTGCAATAACTGAGTGTTTTTAACTGAAAGTGACATTTTAATGGAGGTTTGTTTTGTTGTTCTTTTTTTTTTTTAAATAAATCCTTGCACAATATAAAAGAAATTCCTGTGCAATGCAAAGGAATGCAAATAGTATATATAATTTTATCAATATTTTGGTCACCCATTTTTTTTTAATCCTTTTATCCATAGCTACACAAATAGACAAGCAGCTGTATCACTTGTAGTCAAACCAATGTATAGTCAGATCTACGCAAGTAAGCCATTATACCCAAATGGATATCAAAATAACAAGGCTATAGTCATGTTGATAGCTATTATTTCTTCTGGCACTACACTACAATTTAAATAGCGCATCTAGATCTCTGACATTTACAAAGGCATCAGTAGTATTAAAGAGCAGCTTTTAACAAATATTTTAATGGAAGAAAACTACAACTGCAAAACCTCTGTCTCTGAAGGTCTTATTTCATAGCCAAAGTCACATATATCTATGAAGTCCTTGTAAAAATTCAGTGAACTTTTCCTTCTTGTTCTTCTTGTTAAAGGCCAGCAGCATCCTGGCTTGTAGCAGAAATAGCATGGCCAGCAGGACCAGGGCAGTGATCATCCCCCTGTGCTCAGCACTGGTGAGGCCGCCCCTCGAATACCGTGTTCAGTTTTGAGC
>JAVKLA010000061.1:14992972-15005548 GCA_034782735.1 Sagittarius serpentarius | reverse complement strand
ATTAACCTAAAGTCCCACCAAGGTTTCCTTTTCCCGTTTGATTTCTACACCTCATGTTTTAGTTTCACTTTCTGATGTCCTGTAATGCTTCAGTTGAGTCAGGGAAAAAAAAAAAATATGGTTTGTTGTGTACAAGAAGCCAATCACAATTCATAGTTTCATGAATTCACAGAATATCTGCCGTAAGATTAAAAATCAAGAAGCTACAGATTATGTTCTTAAGTTATGTTTAGTGTAATTCATCATCTGAAAAAACTGCAGAATTATTTTTTGAAACATTAATGAGGATATCTTAAAGAAAGTTACAAATGTACTGAGAGAAAAAGGCACGATAGTGTACAAAGTGGGCAAATAAAAGAGAACCCATTAACTATCAAACCCAAAACAAAATCTCCAAAGAAACCTACAGCCTCTCTGGGCTGAATTTGATATCAAAGTAATCCATGCTTTTTATATTCTCTTCATATCTAGTGATGTTTACAGAGACTTGCCATCCTGGTTGTGGAGCTCTCAAGGAAGTGAGCTGTTACTGTTTAAATCTCCGCACGCAGCAGGTGGAAAGCAAAACTGCCTTACAGAAAGAGAATCCAAATATAGAAGGATTTCCTTCATTATTTTAACTGCAAAGGAAGCTACTGTTGCTACTATATAATCTACAGTCTCCAACTACTGTAGGGCCAGTCTGATCACACAGATATCTATCCATCAATACATATATCCACTAAATATTGCAAACAACACCAGGATGAAGGCAGGGTTAAACTCTACAGAACATTTAACAGAACAGAACAAATAAAAACATAAATGTGCTTTCCACAAGTTCATCCTTGGTATAAGAGGCATTCTCAGTTGGTTATTTCGTAGAAGACAAATTAAATCAAAAAGATAAAGAGCTGACGAGTGTCTGGAAGTACCAGAACAGAAACATGAGTGCAGCAGGAGGAAACAATGGCACAGCAAAGGCACCACCAGACTTGAAAGCCATGTAAGGCCATCTATTTATTATTTCAAGTAGAGAAATGTTTCTAAATAGCAAAGCAGCTATGAATATCCATGGAAGATATAAACACATGACTCTTTTGATGAAGGAGACTGAAGGGGAAATGATTCATGCACAAACCTTTGTTAAAAAACAACGCCCACTCCTTATTGCTATTGTTATTTTGTTTACATGTAACTTGTAATTTTCTTTTTTTGCCCTTTAAACTTGAAAAATGTAAATAGGTTTATAAATTGGATAAGGCCTGCTCGACAAACTTAATTCAAAGGATCTCAATGGTGCTACTAAATTCGAGGGTGGTAAGCACACAATCATGTGCTATACTGAACAGAGACAGGGTAGTTCCTATCCTTATGTGATGCTGAATTAGGACAAAAATGCAATCAAAACACAGTCCAAAGTTCACAGAACTCAACTGCAATATTCTTATCATGTCAGGCAAACTCTGGAACAGACACCTGGTTAGTGCTTGAGTCAAAACCAGAAGCACAAAGTGATCCTTGCAGAGCTCTCAAAGTACCTCATTGCATAATTTGTGTAGACAACTAGATAATACACTCTACGTACAAACAGGGAGATACACCTTTGCATACTTTCATGCAGAAGAGCAGGCACTAATTAAGGGCCAGGTCAAAGGCTCTTTGAAAACCTGACATAAATTGGCTACTTTAATTTTCCCTCATATCGTTAGTTATTTCTGCGTCTTTTACACTAAACCCTGTCAGAACTATCCAAGTGCCATTCTTTCACCACCTCAGGTATCCCTGAGGATAGACATATCTAGAGACTACAGAATTGTTTTCAACAATACTGACGAAACACGTAATTTCTTCTTGTCAGAACTGGAAGAAATCTATCACTGTTCTTGAAAACATAACTTAGCTTGACATATCTGAAGGCAAAAATAGGAGTTAGTTTATTAATCTGGATATTTTATTTAATTTTCTTTGGCTTATAAATAAGCAGCAAGTTAATACTGTTTTCAGCTTTTGTCAGTTATAATGTTAATTACATGTACTGGATTTTATAAATCAATACTTCTTACATAAAGTGTTATTTAACTTGCCAAGTGTAGCAATAGATCAATGCATTTACTGTTCTTGCTAACACTGATGGATGACATACATCAAAAGGATATATAAAGGAAAAATAAAAGATTTGTAAGTCAGGGTTAAACCCCAGTTAGACAGAGAGGGAACTTAAATAGTGTTTTGAAAATAACGACATAACTTTATTCAGGTTTGAGAGGTTTTCTTCTTGTTTTGTTTTGGGGGGGGGTGGGTTTGTTGGTTTGGGTTTGTTTTTTTTTGGTTTGTTTTTGGTCTTGGTGTTTTTTTTTTTTTTTTGAGGGGGTGTCCTTTGGATTGGTTGGTTTGGTTTTTTTTGCTTTTAATGCCAAGGCCTGAAGCTATCATAAGAAGATTGTTCTGCATACAGTACTACTATATCAACTCTGTGTATCCTACGGGATGTAGGAGCAATAAATTGCACCTCCCAAACTTCTAAGTATATTTTTAATAAAGTACCATATTCCTACGTTCAGCACACAGTACCTCTACCTAAAGAAGCCCAGGTTGGATAGGGCTTGGAGCAACCTGGTCTAGTGGAAGGTGTGCCCACCCATGACAGCGGGGTTGGAACTAGATGATCTTTAAGGTCCCTTCCAACCCGAACCATTCTATGATTCTATGATACTAGGTGATGAAAAAAAAAAACAAAACAGCATAGTTGATAATTACTTTCCTATTTGCAAACATGCTACAGTTAATCCACTTAAAATTTTAAAGGATGTACAAGGAAAATTTTGATCATAAATCAATTTCAAAGATTGCATTCACTGCACTATGAACTGTAATAAAAGAAACACTCAGCTAAAAATCATTCTAAGAGCCAGTACTAATGCACCCAAGCATCCTGAAGGGATATACAGCTCACAGTGTAACTAATATTCATTATTTATTTCTGCCATTTGTAAAGAAGACATTAAGTATGTTAAAATTAGGAAATTCCGAAGAACTGAAAGCTATTACTCGGTATCTAGCAACAGCAAATCAATAAAATATTGGTTAAAACCCATTATCAGAAGCGTGTATATATACAGAATGTATAATTAAGTACTGAAATAGAAGGGAAATTTTTTTTCCTTCCAGTATGGACAGATTTCTCAGGACAGAAGTAATAATTACACAGTACATTATGTCTGATTCATAGAACAGACAAAAAAGTCCTTTTACATAAAAAATTATCATCAGGAGGAGCTTTTTGAAGTTACAAAAGGTTAAGGAATGTAAACTTGAAGAAGTGTTATCCTTTGGAAGTAATCCATGTAATCATTATATTTTAGTGCAACTTATCTGACTAGAAAATAAAGAGACACCTCTGTGTTGTAACACCACAACATCAAATTAAGTACAGGCAGGCTCTGCTTCATTAGTTCTTTTACTCTGGACAATAGTCATGAGAAGCAACAAGTAATGACTACCATCTACTAGTTATGTTAACATGTTTATGAACAATAACTAACAAAAAGGAATAACTGAAAAAAAAAAGTGGTGAGCCTAAGTCAAAAAAAAAAAAAAAAAAAGACCATTTACAAACTTTCCTTCAAACTTGGTTGGAAAAAAGATGAAATTCTATTTAACCAAAATTTTAAAGCAAAAAAAAAAAAAAAAAGAAAGAAACCACTTAGTCTCCTAGCTAAGACATGTCTTGGAGGACAATGTAATACCTTTAATGAGACTATCAATTAATGCAAGAAAAGTCAGCAGATTGTCTTCAGAGTTTGAGTATTTTGCCTCAAACAATCAGACGAAAGACTTCCCTTCACACACACACAAACACAAAAAAAAAAAAAAATCATCATTCTTCTAAGTTGTTAAAAGGAGTATGGGTATAGAATCAAAAGTTGATCAACTGCTATAGGTAAAGCTTGGTTTTGTAAGTTTGGTAGAATTTTGTGCAAGCCCTCGGTCACCTTAAAGAGATGAGTAAATATTACCCAAGTGAAATGTGGGAATTCTGCACATGTAACCTTTCTGTCCAACTTTAAACTGTGAGTCAGAAGACAGGAAGAGTCCATGAGTTGCTGGCCGAGAGATATAACACAGAACACTTACCTGTAGAAATACAACATAAAGCTTAGTCCCATCTCACTGGTGCATAATATACAAGTTGACAAAGAAGAACACAACCACCACACTCCTATGTGTTACACTTATACTGTATCATAATCCTACTCTCATGCAACCCAACTCAGAAGTACCTGATCATTTCTGCTGGAGCCTAATCAAATAAATACAGATAGTCTTGCTAAATCCTGCTTAGCAGCATTAAACAAATGAAGAGCAAACCTCTACTCTTCACTTTGAACCTAGACAACCTGACAATAATGAAGATGTATATTCAAAAGGAATATGGAATAAGCCTCTCGATTCACAAGAACTCCTGTATCCTGTAAGAGGTAAGCCCTGGGTGGGTTTACAAGTTCTATAAAATTGCTCACTGGGGGAAACAATCTGCCAACTTAATTCTCTGCAGGATTTCGCAAGTCCCTCCAGTCATCTGTTTCAACTGTATACATTCACATACATCATCAAGCTGACAATTTAGAAACTGGACCAGATGGATGTATAACCCAAAACAGTGTTGTTTGTTAAATCTAAAAGCTATTAATCAAAATAATTTCCTTTATTAAACTCTGTGGGAGAAAGGGACAAATATAGTTGACGTATTACACATATTTACCAGGAACGTATCACAGGACAATACAGACTGAGGTTATTTTCACAGGCTCCACCAGAGAAAAATGTTGATAGCAGAAATGTTCTTCCTAAAAAAAGCAGATTATTGCAGGACAAAGAAAACAGGAAAGGGCATCCTAAATGCTTTCCCTGAGTAGATAAGGCATGTTATTCTTCTTTTGCCAGAGGAAATAATTACAGTCTCTGAAAGGACTGGCAACTTCAAGTTATTTTTAAACAAAGAGTAGTTCTTTGTCTAACATGAGCACTAACTTGTTTTAGGAAAGCAATGGGTGAGACTAGATCAACAAAGTTAGCTTCACCTTTCACCGGACACTTAATGCCAACCCAGCTGGAAAACAGCCTGGGCTATTTGAGGTTTAAGATTCACAAACGATACTTACTGCTCGCTCTCTTCGGACTCTGCAATTCCTCACATATGTAGATACAGGACTAAAAAATATCACTGTATACTTGCTGTTTTCCCAACCTAAAGCTTTACAATAAAACTATTTATATGAAGCACATTCAAAAATGTTCCAATTCTAGCAACAGAAAAAACTTGTACAAACAAATTACAGAAATAGAGTGGTCTAGAAATATCTGGAAAATGGTGTCTTAAATATCAAAAGATTATTTACAAAAGAAAGGAAAGCCTGTAGCTATTTACTTAACAGACAAACCCAGAGATTTTCACAGATTAACTGTTTTGGAGAAGGTCACTGAACCAGAACACAGTTGTAATCCTTTAGTGATAGTCTGAGACATTACTGCAAACAAACTTCATTTTGGAAGTTCTAATTCCAAGGTAGAACACACATACTCTGGCACAGCAGGAATTAAAGTGTTCCCTGTAAGCAAAGTTGTAGGGCAGCCTCCTGAGCACTTCCATTCTTTTACTCCCCATCAAAGTGTGAATAAGAGAAAAAGAAGGAAAGTGCATGTAGTGTACCTGTTCTTATTCTTAACGGAATTAGCATCTGAATTGCAAAAAATAAGAGAACAGTTTGGCCCAAATATCATTTAACTTTCTGTGGTATATTCCAAATACCCTACAGTTGTTATTTTAAGGTGTTATCACATAAATACTCCTATTCATTTTTCACAATCAGAGCTTGTAGTTGATGTAGTTTATGAAAGTCTTTTACCAGCATGGATTTTAAAAGGCTTGTTTACAGAGTAGATCTTCTGAAATACATGCTCCACCAGAAACCCTGTCTGACTTAAAAGCAAATAGACTGAAATGCTAGCACATTATTACTGGCTCATTAAGAAGCAAATTAGTTGTTTTTCTCTTTGTTTAGCAATACTCAACAGGTACTTATTTTGACACCTTTTTAATGTGAAAAAACATTAAATTAACATGTTCCATGGTTACAGGAAACATTTATAGGACCAAGGCCAATCCAGCAGCCTCGGGACAAAAAAGACAATTTCTAAATAATAGTAACATATGTTAAATTACATAAGACACTTCTCTACCCATGCTTCTTGCCAAACCATTGTATCTGACAAAAGCTGATGATTTCTATCCTTCTGCTTCATGTTTATGATGTACCTCAATTACAATTTATTATTAAAATAACTAAATAAAATCAAAAAAAATAGTATACATGACAAAAAAGCATGACCAGAGTTGACCGTCTCTTCATATGCCACCAAATAATGAAAATTGTGTACGCAAGGTTTAACAACAACTTCTGTTATTTCTCTTCACTATGTATAGAAAATAAGTCCTGTTAATAAACAGTCAGCCTAAATTAGCATTAACATAATATTTATTTAGTTTAGACTTTTGGCCTTTAGTTTGTATCATCTTAGACGCAAACAAAAAAAGTGCAGTAACGGCAAATAAAACAATGAAGCAGTAAAAATAACATGATGACAGATTAAAATTTATTGTTCTAGTTGGGAGTCAATAGGGCAAGTGCTTTATAAAAATTATGTTTTCCTTTGACAAAATCAGTACAATATTTGCTGGTACAAGCAATAAAGAAAAAAAAAAAAACTCAAACAAAACCCGACTTCGCTTTCCATTTTAACGGCTGCAGGCAAAACTCAGAATACATTTGTCAAGATGATATTATCAACATAACAGGGGCATGCCTGACTTGTTCTACATTTGTTCTGAAAGTTCACTTTTAGAGGCCATCAGCCAAGAAAGGAGAGCACAGGAAACCAAAATTATTCATAGCAGGCAGACACAGAAATATACCTTCAAATATTTAAGATAATTTTCAGTAAATATTATCACATATTACTCTGCAAGGCATCAATCACATTCAGTTTAACATTAAAGACCAACCAATCTGAAAATTAAAGATGATTCACACTCTCTCTTTGCTCAGTTTAATGAGACATCCTAGTCTGATCTGTGACAACTAGTGCCAACATCTTTAACTTTTTTCCTGACATCTGAAATTGATTTCAAAGACACATACTTGAGAAGGCAAGAATACTACAGAAAAGGACATAAGAAAAGCATTGTAAAAGAGGAAATCAAATGTATAGTCTTAGCTTCCCCCCACCCTTTGGTACTTAAAAATCATCTGCATCATTAAGCAGCTGAAAGAAAATTCCATTAAAAACTCCTAGATGTATCTGAACCTTATTCTTCTGCCTTTGAAATGAATACCAGACAACTATATTAAAAATAATTCTTTGCTGTTATACATTGTTCACGTTCTGTTTTTGTTCTCTTTGCTAATGCTTGGACAAAGTTTTTTCACGTACTTAGTAGAAGCCTATTCTTTCATGAAAACACATACCCATATGTACGTATTTTTTTCTATTTTAGTTTCTTAGATTTCTTCTTTTGGAGACTAAAATTTATACAGAGATTTATATTACAGAGATCAAAAAAACAATCACTTGAATTGTGTAATTCCGTGATTTGCCCATGGATTGAATGAATGCATGGTTAGTTGACATAACTAATAGAAACAATATTCACAAAATTATTTAAATGTCAAAAAAAAAAGCCCAACTCCTTATTAAACATATACTGGCTGAAAAATGCAATGAACCCTATGCACTGAGGCTCTACATTAAGAACCACTACAGAAGACTATTGTAACAGGAATTACTGTATTTAATGGATTTCAAGGATAACACAGAATGGGTTTGGGCTGCTTAATTTTAATGAGGGCACAATGATATTAGGACAAGAAGCTTCACTTTGGCACCAATACAATGCTTGTAAGAGAGGGATTTCAACAGCTGTCCTGTACAGATGGTTGCTTTTACTTACAAAAGCTTTGAACTGAAGAAAGATTAAATCTATGGATGAGGGACCTTTACCTTGCTGCTTTGCTTGCATAGTTGGCAGAGACAAAAATAGCTAAGATAGATTATAATAAATGTCTTCTTTATATTATGCACACAGTATTTCTTAAAATGCACAAAACACAATGTTTATTTAATTTTAGCAGCTTGCAGTTTCTGCTGAGCGCCCTGGAATTCTTCCGAAAAAATAAGAAGTTTCAGCTTTCCTAAATTCCCATCAGAATGTCCAGTATTAAAAAAAAGGAAAAATCAAACAAATACGAACTACACAGAGGAAAAGAATCTGAGTCAAAGTCAGAATTAACCAGTATAAAAGTAGAACGCCACACATTGCATGACTAATGGCATATGACTTTGTTCCAAGGTAATCAATCCTATTTTTCATCGCAGGTTGGAAGTCTTGAAAGAGTCATTCCTGGGAAAAGTGATGGTTTTCTTTAAAACAAGGCATAATAGTGAAGGATTCGATTTGCTGTGTTAACATAACCTTAGCAAGCAGCAATAAACACTATTCAGTGAAAATGTATTTGTATCAAGTTCACAAATCTCAAACTACTGTGCAATTCTGAAGTTTCATTTTTGAAAGTCAGTCTCCATACTGACTTTTTAAAGATCTTGGTGAATTCCTTGGTTTACTACAACTGTTTACTGCAAATCATTGTCTGGTAACAGCTGTTCATGTCACAAGAATATCTGCATCACTAAGACCTTTTTTTGAGCCTTAAAATTGATATCAATATACTAGACAAAGAAACCACAAAATCCGTGGCAGCTATTGCACAACTTCCAGCCTTTTACTTCTAATAAGTCCTACTAGTGCACACCAAGGTTCAAAGAAAATATTAATTAATTCTATTCTGGCAGCTACATGCTATTTGGAAGCCAAAATGGATGGAACCTGTGGACTTCTAAGGTGAAAATTTATTTTAAATTGTACAAGAGAATTTGAGAGCTCTAAATTCTCCCCAGACATTTAAAACTGAAACTGATCTTTTGATTTTATCAACCACACTTATAAGAGAAATACCTTTTTACAAAGAGAAGTGAAAGAATAAAACACTACTGAAGCAAAAAAAACCCAGAATTTGGGAAGTCAAGGAAGTTATTTGTGTATTCTTTGGAATTATAAACTTTGCTGGAACCTAAAAGTGATATGTTCCTCACCTTTTTACAGTAAACAAATATAAAATGCACCCAACAAGCAGAAAGGGAGAGAATAGCAAAAGCTTTGAAATACTGTGTATTTCTTCATCTCAGTGGGTCAAGATATTGGCATAACTTATCTTTAACTCTAAAACAAGAGAGGCACACTAGCATTTTCTTTTAATTTATGATTACATTTCACATGCGTAGATTCTAGATCAATTGTTTTCATGGTAACTATTGCAGGAGGCCATATACTAGCTCCTTCCTTTTATAAAACCCACTTGGAGGACTCAGTTTGTGGCATCAGCCTATTGACAAATGATTTCCGAAAACGTGACAAGTTGTGGTTACATATCCATGTGTATCCTATAGAATACAAACCTCAATAGATCACATTTGTCTTCCCCTTTGTCGCTCAGGGGAATGCAATGCCTTTCAAGATGCCCTGATTGTGAATCTTGTTGCTAAAGTCCCCATACTGATATAATTTGAAAATCTGAATCAAGAAACCACTTTAAATGACATTTTCTCCTCATTGTTCAGTGAAAAAATACTGCATCAGTGGTTCCACATTTTCTTTCTGATCTGTTTAACTCAAACATGCTTTTTGTACTGCCACTGTGCCTTCAGACACCCAACTATCATCAATATAGCTACAGGATGTATCAGATAACTGTGCCTGCTTCATCTACTGAGCATCGATCACCTGAGGCCAGATGTCCACATTGCATTTCAGTGCCTACTGAACACTTTCAGAAGTGAACTAAGAGACACAGAAGGTACCAGACATCTTGCAGGCCTAAACAAAAATACCCACAGCAACTATGCAAATAAAAAGAGCAATATCCTCTTTTATTCTGAAGGTGTCATCGGGCATAAGAATTAGAAAGTATTTATATCGCACACTTCTAACAAACAGTGTTGGATCATTAATGAAAATAAGCTTCATGAGTTCAAAATAAATCTTTGTATACACATTATTTTAAACTGTCATACTTCATCTAAATTGATGCAGTTTTTCATTTTTAATGGCAGTAGTGTTTTTGCCATATATTTCTCTATGCAAAAAGACTTGAACTATTCATTTTTGTTCAAGCTTTCAAAAAAACTTTACCCTCAAGCACAAATCAGCATAAAATATTTCAGCTCAAAATTTGAGCAATTAAGGAAAAGTTTTCCACAGCTAAGTATGCCCTATAAAAAGTAAACATTCATAGGCAAAATAAACTGGAGTAGCTACACCATCATAATGATACAGGTTTATTTAACAAGATACACATTTAATGCTTTCATTCTTAACACTTGTTCTCTGTTCATTACTGAACACTGAAGGTAGACTTTTTTTCTCTCTGAAAATTAGACATGCCAGTCACTAATTATAAATATCACAAATTTGACCATTTCTTTCATGGGAATCATTGTTGGTCTGAACAAGCTATTTAAGGGAAAATGTCATAACAGTGTATCAGTTCATCCTTCTCTATTGATACAATAATTAGAAGTTACATACATATATACATCTACAGCTATATGTATCTCAATGGACACATAATGAATCCATTTATTATCAAGGGATGAAACTACACATGAATTCATAAAGAAATAAATCAGCATGGATCAACAGGGTCCACAGTATGTGGTACTGCCACTGCTTGAAAGAAATCAGCAGTAGAACAAAAGATGCTTAAAAGATACCCATGCTTTGGAGAACACGTAGGCAAGCTGTAAGAAAACCAGCTCCATCTATTTAAACTGCAAAGAAAGGGAAGATCAGCAGAGAGACTGCATACATTTAACACAAGAAAGGCACGGTAAGGGGGCTTGACTGCGAAGTATGCTGGGTGAAATCAGGTTAGCTCAAGATCAGCGGAGAGATGGAAAACAGAACAAGAATGATCAGAAGCAGACTGTATCCCGAAGGAGGCACTTATGTCTGAGATGAAAAACGATCAAGAAATGAGACTTGAATTCTTAAAGGAACATTGGCTCAAATACTGAAAATACTCCAAAATAGTAAGGAGAGTCATGGCAAATTTTCACAAGAATTTTGATACTCTGTCTTTAATTATCCTAAAATACACAATATACAACATAATTTCTCTTTGCTTTAACCTGAGACCCAGAACTTTGCATGGAAATTTCAAAATCCAAATAGGGTCTACTAATTCAACTACATTCTGTTCATGGTGTCTCTGGTTAAAAGAAAAAAAAAATGGTGAAAACTAGTATGTTTTTAAAATCAGAGAAAAATAAGGATGCATAAAACAGAAAGTATGGATTTACAAAACTAAGTTATTTTTTATTTTCTACTTATTTCTTCAAACTTTACAGACTGTCAGATGATATAGACATCCCTTAGTAACTACTTTAATTATGATGACAAATAAAGGCAGAATGGTGGGGGTTTTTTTCTTTGGTTTCTTCCCCCCTTTTTTAATTTATTTTCCCCTTTCCCCACAGCTGGGAAAGCTACTATGACCATTCCTTTCTCCCTAGTACACACCTTCAAATTCACCCTTGAAGACAGAATTTCCCATGCTTAGATCTACAGACTCTTCGCTGCATTAAAAACTGGCTGGAAGGCCAGGCCCAGAGAGTGGTGGTAAATGGAGTTAATTCCAGTCGGCGGCCAGTCACAAGCAGTGTTCCCCAGGGCTCAGTATTGGGGCTGGTCCTGTTTAACATCTTACTGATGATCTGCACGAGGGGATCGAGGGCACCCTCAGTAAGTTTGCAGACGACACCAAGCTGGGCAGAAGTGTTGATCTGCCTGAGGGTAGGGAGGCTCTGCAGAGGGATCTGGACAGACTAGATCAATGGGCCAAGACATACTGTACGAGTTTCAATAAGACCAAATGCCGGGTTCTGCACTTTGGCCACAAAAATCCCCAGCAACGCTACAGGCTTGGGGAGGTGTGGCTGGAAAGCTGCTCAGCAGAGAGAGACGTGGGGGGGGTGGTCGACAGCCGGCTGAACATACGCCAGCAGTGTGCCCAGGTAGCCAAGAAGGCCAATGGCATCCTGGCCTGTATCAACAATAGTGTAGCCAGTAGGACCAGGGAAGTGATTTTACCCCTGTACTCAGCACTGGTGAGACCTCATCTTGAATACTGTGTTCAGTTTTGGGCCCCTCACTAGAAGAAGGACATTGAGTTGCTGGAGCGTGTCCAGAGAAGGGCAACGAAGCTGCTGAGGGGTGTGGAGCACAAGCCTCATGAGGAGCGGCTGAGGGAACTGGGGCTGTTTAGCCTGGAGAAAAGGAGGCTCAGGGGAGACCATATCGCTCTCTACAACTACCAGAAAGGAGGTTGTAGAGAGGTGGGAGTGGGTCTCTTCTCCCAAGTAACAAGCGATAGGACAAGAGGAAACGGCCTCAAGTTGATCCAGAGGAGATTCAGATTGGAT
>JAVKLA010000061.1:14927948-14992872 GCA_034782735.1 Sagittarius serpentarius | reverse complement strand
ATGGTTTAGTGGGGGACTTGTCAGTGCTAGGTTAAATGATTGGACTAGATGATCTTATAGGTCTTTCCCAATCTAAGCAATTCTATGATTCTATGATTCCAAGTGACTGTAAATTATTTCCAAATTAGAGCCACAAACTGCACTGACAGAAAAAGTTCATTTCTTTAACTCTGCTTGAAAAGCAAACTTTCCTCCCTCTTATCTCTCCTTCCCACCCAAATAATAGATGACAGTCATCTGTTTTATGTTAGACCATCCTTCCCAGAACTCTCATGCTGATTCATTCTCAGCTTTCACAGCACAGGCACAAGTTGTCAGGAAGAGCTATGCTGGCTTCATTTCCCATACGGAATCCAACAGCTGGAGTTCATTCATTACAGCAAGGAAAAAATCCTCATATAAATTAAAGAGAGCAAAACACAGTGACAAATACATCTTCCTGTACCTCAAGTACAATGCTGAAAAGTATCATAAAGCAAGCACATTGTTCTGTCAGCCACGGAATTAATAAAGTCCAATTATCTATGGACATGCCTGTGCCTATGAAATTCCCCCATTTTCAAATTCCAATAACCCCAAAGTCTTCCCCTTCATTCATGACTCCCTAGGAATCATTAATCCAGTCCCACACATAACACCAGTTCCCCTCCACATCCCTATACCTTCATTCTTCATCAAATCCAGTTTGCTCTGTCTCAGCCCTCAATCCCTCACACTGACACTTCATCAGGCTACAGAAATGATGAGATGCAGCAGGAGGTTCCTACTTGCTGTTGGGCAAGCCACAAAGTCAACCACAAAAGGTAATTGCTGAGATTGTATTTAATGGAAACAGTAATTTGGGTCTTCTATACTACCCAGCTACCAATTTTCAGGAACTTACAGAAAATTGAAATTGAAGCTTCTACCTTAGACAAATGATAATCAAGTAATTTTCCTGTCTCTAGGTTATTCTTAAACAAATCCAGTTATTTAAGTAAATTTTATTAACTGAACTATCAACTTTAACAGCTCTTTCAAATTAGCTACTATGAAAACTTTTATCCCTAAAATAATCAACCTTCTGCTAGTAACATTTAAACATACTGTGTAATACTTCACAGGTGATATTGATGATTTTATGGTTTAATAAAGTAGCATGGAATTCTTTTCACAGTTTGGGTTTTGTTGCTTCCATAAAAACATCTACTTTAACACAAGATTTCAGAAGTTTAACTACTATCAAAATAATGAGAAAACCTAGTACAGTATTATTTAGTTTCAGAAGGGGAAACTGCCTAGAATAAGGAAGTTTATGAAAAGGGTCAGAAAAGATAAACAGCAGGATAGAGAAGGCTAGCAAGAAAAGGTCCTTCTAAACATTAAAGTTCAAATGACAGAAAGAAAAAAAAAAAAAAAAAAAGAACACAAAGCCTTGTGTGGTAAATGTAAAAAAATTCAGTGAGGGTATCCCACCACCCCACCACCCCCCAAAAAAAGTTTCAAAAAAACCCTTCATAACAACAATAAAAAACAAACAAGCAAAAAACCACATGTAGTTTCTCACATCCATTTGGAAATGATATGTATTACAGAACAGACCATTTAACCACTGGCTAACACTTCTTTTATAATGAAAAGGGACTTTAGCACAAATAATCATTATGACCATTGACTAAATCTTTGATGTTAAACAGTACGTTGCAAGACTAATCGAGCATTTTAAGAGAATTATTTAAATACAGATATTTGCAAAATTGGTGAGCTACCTGCCAATTTAAACTCTTGTGTCTGTGAACACCAAAAAGACTCTCCCATTCTAGGTTTAGAATTACGTTTCAAGAATTTTATAAACCTGGAAACTGCAGTAGATTTTATCATCTGCCACAATACCGCAATATTTAAACAAAAAGCAGCTGTTTGGCTGGTGCAGGAAGCACAGTGAATACTACTTGATCTCGTGAACACAAAGAATCAACAAAACAACTTCCGTATTAATCAGGAATGGTTTTATTGTTAAATGGCCAAAAGAACTAAAGATAATCTGAAGACTGTCTGATAAGCTCAGAAGCCAGGGAGTAGACAGTACCACTTCAGTTTTTCACTCTGTCCTTCAACAGAAAAGACATGTCTGTGTTTTAGCATAAAGACTTCTACTGTAACTCTATTGTTACTATTATTTCTGCTGTAATAATTAATATATTCATATGAAAAAATTTAGTATTGCATTCACAGTTACTATGATGAAAACTAAGTTTGGCAATATTCCTCAGTTTTTGTCCCCTTTCTTTCATTTTTAACCTTTTTTCATGAAATTGATCATAAAGTTTATTCTAGAAAAAGTTATCAGTATCTGATGTAATTTTTGTGTATGCTGCTTCTTTTTGTTCCAAGAACAAGTATCTGAGTATTAAAATTCAATGTACTTACAGTTTATTTAGGTGGAATAATTTGAAGTGGGAGATATCATTAGGAAGACAGCTCTTAGATGAGTCATAATTTTTACCTTAGCTGAGCAAAAACTAACATTGCTGTGCTGCCAAATAGATTAAATAAGCAGGATGGAAAACCATGAAAAAGTAGCACATCAATACAGAAACAAACAGAACTGTCCTTTAAATATGAAAAAGAGGAAAGCACACTATATTTCAGAGGGATATTGATCTTAGGAACACTGAAGACAAAGTGTCCTAGCGCCTTTATTTAAAGGAAGGCTTCAATGAAATTGCTAGTCTACTTTTCAAAAATTATAAAAAGAAGTTGTAAGATCAAGCATGATGAATTGAAAAAACTTCTGATGGATGTAGCATGTGGATCAAAAGATTTAAGGCAAGAACTGTAAAACAGTAACTCAGATAAAAGTCAGACTTGCAAATACCAAATACAGCAGTTCAAATTTATCACCAGCCTCCACCCTCATAATACATCTCTTTTGTCAGGTTTTAGAAAGGACTACCATTAGTGGAGCCTTGGCCTTGAAATTGTATTAGTAAGCAGACATGACGCTGTGAGTGACAGTCAAAGTTGACTGATTAGAAAGGAAACGCACAGAGAATGGCATGCCCAAACCAAGTGGTTTATTACTTCTAGCAAGAGTGTTGAAAATAGTTTGCTTAAGGGTAAATCAAAAGACCTGGCAAAGGAATATTATGCTGTAAGAAAGATTTGGGCCTGTACATTTTTTTATGTTTTCCAGTTCTTGCTGTGTGCATTTTGTATCTTTAGAAAAATGAGTAACTAACGCTTTGCTTTGATGATGCTGGTTTTGAGTCATTTTCATCATGTTGCTAATTACAGACCTAAAAGTGAACAGCTTGCAGACGCCCAATACAATTGTGCATGTGCTAGTAAAATAGCTAGGAAAAAAAGAAAAAAAGAATCCAAAACATCGTGTCTAGGAAAATGAATACAGAAGTTTCAACTGAAAGTGGGAAGAGTGAAAAGAAGTATCAGTCAAGGTATGCAATGAGGGGAATGTGAAAGTGTAAGAAAGTTTCACCCGTCACCATGACACACCTAGTAAGGAAAGACCTAGAATGAATGAAATAATTCCTTCTGCACTACAGGCAGAGAACCCTTTGAAATAGAATTATTTTATGAAAATACTAGATTTAAAGCCTATCTTCCCCATCCAAGCTACCAAGGCGGGTAAGAAATACTTAAAAAGCCCTGGGGGCTTCCTAGGCCAATTTAATTCAGTTTTGTAGTACAATCTTTTCAAGGAAGATATGCTGCCACTACAATTAAGCAAGTTACTTTTCCTGTTTATTATTTATGATTTCAATATAAGGCTTATACTTGTACTATATCATTGCAATCCATATCCTTGTATCATTCTGTCCTATGAAGCAAAACTGTTGAAGTGTTTAGCAATTTACCACTTTGAATTATATTACAAATTTGCCTGGAAGTTGGTTTTTATACTTTGATCTAAAACTATTACCCAAGTCTTGTACAATGTAATTAAATAAATTAAACCAGGCCTTGGGGGCCTTTTGCTCTAAAATGAAATTTCAGATCCAAGGAGTGCCTGTAACCTTTACTGTAACCATGTCTAAAATGCTACTTGTAATTTCACAACTAATCAGATCTTGACAGAAAGGCAGACACTTGTCGATGGAACTCCTCCTTCCTGATATCCCCAAGTATAAGTTTACCACATCATGATTGAAACAAATCATATTCTATCAGAGCCCATATTTTAAAAAGGGTATTATGAGTTTTGAAGCAAGGCTTCTGGAATACTGCTGCTCGGTTATAACACATGGATATCACTCACCCCCTGCCCCTGCCACTGAACTGGTCAGCTCATTGAAAACACTTCTTATTCCGTGACATATAATATTTTGCTTCCAACTCAGACAACCTAAAAATCAGGCTGATTACAATATCCAAGTTAGTAGTGACTAGCCATAACAATTTAGTACCAAAGAAAGTACAGTTGAAGCACTAGTGAAAAAGGCCAGCTTTAAACACAAATCACTGACCTTGTTAATGAAGGCAAATATTTTTTATATACTACTTCTCAAAAAATAACAATAATCACTAACTGAAAAGCAAGAATTAACTGAACACAGTAGCTTGTGTGTCATGAAAATATGCAACCAAAATATATGCAAAAAGCTATACTCATCATGAATGTAAGAACACAATAAAATACTGGCTCAAGACAAACACAAGAGCCAGTCACAACAAATTTTTACATGACAGCTGAAAATTTCGCTGTCTTCTCCCCTCGGTTTATTAAGCAGGGTGCTTAACATAGTAGTGCTACCATGTGCAGGGATATGCGATTGCATCAGTTTGTACACAAAAGTAACAGGCAGATGATGACACACCAGCTGAGTGTAAGCTTGATGCCTTGATTCCTCCCTGTAGAAGTACTTACAAGGAGCTCCAGCTGAGCTCAGATCTAGCACTCGAGCTGAGGTACCACACGTCTGAATGTCAGTTCAGAAATGGTGATCTCCAAAAGCAAGAAATGTCTATCATCCACTGTTAGTGTATCCCTCTGATGTTACTTGCTACTACTGACACATTAGAGCTTAATGGCTGCCAGTGGCTATTGATCAAACCCATGGTTTTGCAAACCTGGATATCATCAGCCAGAACACTGCAGGAGTCGGTAAACACTACTCAAGACTTTGCATACTTCACTTAACATGTTTTTCTTCTTAGAATGTCTTTTATATGAATGACATTGAGCAAAAGAGTGTTCTGCCATTTGAAAAATTTGTGATTTTGTCCACTGAAATAGGATCATCATCTCTCAGGGGGAGCCTACCACCTTTCTGCCTCCACCTGACAATCACCATGCTCATGTACTCTGACATTAGCAAAACACTTGCCTTCAAGGTGTTCCTATTCAAGGTGGCACCATAATTACATAAGCATCAGTTATACTCCTTGAAGCTCTATACGGGTAAGAGCTGATTTCTCACCCAATATCATACCTTCTTTTTTTGTCAATTAGGCAACAGTTTGAAAAGCACAATAATTCTTTTACAGTCAGTTGGACAGCTCATATGTTTTAACTTAAGCAAGTACTAAGTACTTTGCTAAACTGAATCTTCAGTGATCACTTCATTGTAACTAAAGACAAAATTATCAATAAAAAGATATTGTACAAAAAGAATCCTTACAGAGAACGGCAAGGGTTCTGATGCAGGTATTTTTGTCCTTTCCATCTACAAGAATAACATACTATCCATCCTGAAACACAAAGGTAACCAAGGAAGTATAATGTCATTTGCAAAAGGTTCACTTTGCTAGAGCAAAGTGGTTTATTTTTTTTTATTATTATTTAATTTCAGCTACTTCTGTATATTTCAGCTTTAAAAGCAAGACTACACAGCATCAAAACATTTCTGATGAATAATGAGCTGGTAACAAGAATTACAAACAAGGAGATATTAAGAAAACATTAATTCCTCCATATGAGTACTTTCAAAGGTCATCTCTGTTGTTTTTGGGTTTGGGGTTTTTTTTTCTTTTTTTCATTTCTCCAAGCATGATCCAACCTTGTCCAAAATACCTCAGGCTTCTATTCCATTTATTTGGTTTTGCTACAGACTAGGAAAAACTATAATGCTACAGTAATCTGGTCTCCCTAGCAGATGAATCAATATGCCTGAAGAGCATCACTAATTATAATAAAAGTATGTTCATTAATAATAGTATGCATTTTCATGCATAACTGAATTTTAATTTTTCAAAACACATACCCCAAAGAATATAGTTACAGTGTACCTGTATGAATACCATAGTATGATATCAATGCATAATCTCAAAGTACCTGCATTTGGGGAAGGCATATATAAACAAATAGATTTGTTGCATTACAGTCAGAAAACTACATAGTCAGCATGCAGCAAACCAATACATTCCTGAAAATATTCATTTATGTCAAGCATATAAAACAACAGCAGCCACTCAAAACCTGCTTGCCAAACTCTACACTTTGATTATGCCAGCCACTGTATGGGGGTACAGATGATCTTACTTATTTTGCATCTTACAGTAAACAAATAGAAATCATCCCAGTTTCTCCATTGTTTTAGTCTTTTTGTCCCCATAGTGAACTAAAATTTTGAGATATACCAAGTATAATAGGATCTCCTAGCTCACTGCTCCTTACAGAGCAAAGCACTGGAAGAAATGACATTTCACCTGAGAGCCAATGAACCAGGATACTCCAGTATTTGCAGTCTTATCTTTGTAGATATGATTCAATAATATGAGCATGCTGCTACATAGAAAACAACTTTACTGAAGGTCAGACATGATATAACTCACTAGGAATTAAAGACCTGCATGAAATAACTGCTGCTTCTTACTTACAAATCCATTAAATGGGTTAAAAGTGACTTAAACTATTGAGTCTCAGAGGAGTTTTTTGTATCTTCCAGGTGATCTTTTACTCACATGGTAACAGCAGGTAACAAGATGCAAAAATTTCTGTGTCTGTTCCCTCGTTCTCCAGAGGCCTAGTGCCTCTGTGTGACTTTGTACAGGTTACAACCTCTCTGGATTTCATTTACCCATCTCTAAAATGTGAATAATGCTTAACTTCCTCCTGGGAACTGTGTGGAGCCTTAGAATATTAATCTTGGTAAAGTGCTCTGAAATCAGTGAATTGAAAACAGCATAAAGCACCAAGTTTCAGCTTGTGAATCCATTTCTTATTGCCTTTACCTTGTCAAGCTCACACAGAATTAACTATGATCATTTAAATCAGCATAGCTTCTGCAATAATAAATAACCTTGCCTACTTCAATAATTAAAAAAAAAAGATGATAAAGGTAAAGCAACTTAAACCAACACTTCAGGTTTTTCTACTTACAGATGTAAGATCTGTACTGTGATAATACATACTGCGTTTCTCTTGTGCCAGTGCTGTGTTTAACACTGACAATGGCTTCTCCTCCCTGGCCTCCCCTATCTAGATGAACAGTGTTTAAGAAGCCTTCTAAAAGCAACAATCTGTTTCATTATGAAAACCTTCTTTAAAACAGTTAGTAAGTGGCCCTAGTGGATGATTTTCTATGTTGATATCAAAAAGCTTTTCCTAATATCTTTTTATGCATAAAATACATTAAGTACTTCAGTTCTATGGAAGATAAAATATTTTGTTAAAAAACCTAGCAGGCATCACTATAAAATGTAAAATATTTTTCTAGTTTCTCTATAAATTAATGACCTCACGTTCAGAGCTAAAGAACAATAAAAATCAATGTTTTCGTAAAACCCTGCTGATGTCCATTATACACAAATACAGTGGGAATCTGTTAGATTTAAAAAAAAAAAAAAAAAGTAAAAAAAGCTCAGAATTCACAAGAAGTATTTATGTTCTGAAGCAACTTCAAAGGACTAGAAAAACCTGAACTTACTTTCACAAGAACTACTTATATTACATTTGTTTTAAACAAATAGAATGTGAAATCCAATAAAACCCAGTAAAATATGGGGGGAAAATCCACAATTAACCCCAACATTTGCAATATATATAGACAACTAGCTAGAAAGAAACTTCACCGGCTAAGCAAGCATCCAAATGAGATGACTTTTCCAAAGCGTAAACATTTTAGTACTTCTGTTTCGCTTATATCTCTATCACATCTGCTTCTGCCTGCACCTCTCCCAAAATTCATGTGATTTCTGCACGACCTGGTCACGAACAAGCGATTTTTTTCTGCACTCACATCAGCTAGGCCTTGATCATCAGTATCTTGACATCAGTAAAACCCTTATAAATGGTCATGAAATGTCAACTCTTCGCTGTACCCCAAACGCCACCTTGATCTCATGGAATTTCCATTACTGTTTTTTTTGCTATAAATTAGTCTAGATAGCCCTCTTCAAATGTTCTTCAGAGAATAAAATAAATAAGTAAATATGATTAAGTCCATTTTGTACTACATCATGACAGGAGTTTATCGGTTATGACACCACATTAGAATCTGGCTGGCTGACAAGAACAATGCCCAAAGTACACAAGCCAGTGCAGTAATGTATTTACAGCAGAGATCAGGGCAGTAAGTCAGCTGAAATAAGAGACAATCCCCCGTGCAAAGGTGGTGGACCAAAAAGTTCTGTAACAGATCTTTCTCCAGAATCAAACATTTTGATCTAGCAATAAACAGTAACTGAACTACATTTTTACCACTGGTGTCATTCATTGTGTTAAAAAAATAGCTTTAAAATCCAAATCTGCCTTTATAGGGAATGTTAAGAAAGAAATTGGGAGAATTTTAGAAATACACGGATCAGAAACGTGGATGAATTTTTGCTACAAAGTTACAAGTTTTAGCATTAGATTTAATAATAATGATTTTTTTAAACAGATTACTTCAACAATGAAAGAAAACAATCTAAACATTCATTCTCTGAAAACTACACACGAAAGCATTCATCTAAGTTTGCTGTAATACAATTTAAAAGTAGGCTCAATGTAATGTCAGTTAAATCTCTGAAAAGCAACTCCATATTGTTCTATATTGTTTTACTGAACCCATGGGAGTATGTCTTCCTGTATGTTTTAGTGATGCACACAGCTTTGATGACACTTCAATTATCTCTGGCTGAAATTGAATCTGTTAAGAACACTGTAAACCGAATAATCCAATTCCTTCTAATACACCAGGCTGAATCCCCAAGCCCTAATGAACATTTTTCCTTTTTCATTCCCTCTCCCTAGAGCTAACTAAATTGTCAAGTCAAGAACCTAGCAATTACGTATCATTTAAATATTTTTAGTTTATATGCATTCATCATTTGCAAGTGAGGACATGATTGCAGTAAGCTTCCCAACAATGCTATGTAATTTTAATTACCAGAAATCCAACATGGCAGGTGAAACAATGCCATCAATATCTGAAACAATGCACTGAACATGGCTAGCAATATTGGAATTATAGGAAAACAAGATTTATAGTATAGGCTATGGGGGGGGTTAAACAATGTATCTTTATGCACTCTGTATTTCATACATAAAAGTTTATATCAAAAAGAACAAAACAAAACAAAAAATCAATGACTAAAACTTTAAGCTCCTGGTCAGCATGTATTTTCCAACAAACCTGAGAGTCTTAACTACAACACAGTGTCAAGAACTTACCAGTTTTGAGGAGACTCCATATTACTCATTACTCAAGCATTTTGTAAAACTCAGCTGGACAAAATAATGAGTAACTGAAAAATAATAAGACTAAAAAAAAAAATCTGTGGCGAGATCTTTTCTTGTGCAGTTAAAGAACTTATTTTAAAATAGGATGAGTTAGTGATCCTAAAACAGTGATCACAATATAAAGCGATCTTGATGTTTTTGAAGAAAGTCAGACATGTCCCATGTTTCCAAAAATACCTACCAACCATTATCAAAGCAAAGGCACATTTAGTCAGTCAGTGTAATCTTCATTAAATGCTATCAATACTTATTTATCTCTAAAAATAAACTGTAAACCCCAGTAAGTGCCTTTTCAAAAACAAAATGCATAGCATTTAGAACAGTATGCATTTGAAGTTACTAAAAGCCATTCTAAAAGGATGTGATCTCAAAAAGCATTAGCTTTTAGCTAATAATTTTCACTCTTACAAGTTTTAGAGTACTTCACAGTGTATTCAGTCTGAGAAGTAAAAGCCAATAATTTTTAAGATAAGTAGCAATATTGTATCTGGGAGAAAAAAGTTGGCTACAAGATGCAAAATCCTGTGAATCAATATTGAAGAGTGGGAAGGCTGACAGGAATGGGCTCTCTTTACTGTTAATTTTCTACTTCAAAACAATTATGCTGTAGCTTTCCACAAATAATCAGATCAGCAGGATGACAAGACCCACCTGTTACTTCAAAAGCCTGCAACACATATACAGAGTCAGCTTCTGTTTGAAATTCAGCCAAAGTCAGGCAATTAAAAAGAATTGCTCTTGAAATGTCTGGTATAGCGCTATTTTGGAGAATCCTACAAACTGCTGTGGGATTTCAGGTTATTGCTTAGAATCAAGGTGATTCAGTGATACAAATTACTGCAGTTTCTCTGAGGTCATTACAGATTTAAGCAAAAGCAAGAGCAAACTGCGATACTAATTTTCCAACAAGCAAAGCTTGCTTTGATCAATATTATTGTATTGACCAAAATTTGATGACACTTTAAATACCTAATACAAACTTCTCCAGGAAGTAATTCCAATCAATATGAAAACATTTGATTTACAAGGCAAACATAAGTTGGATCAACAGTAATTGAAAAATGCTGTCTTCCCAGAGCTATATTTTCCAAACTTTGATTCTGTAAGATCTTCAGCATACTTTGATGCCTTTATCCTCGCACGTTACAAGTAAGGAAGGGTCTCACTTCAAAGAACAGTAAAACTCTTACCTTTACTTTTGGCCTATTTCAGCAAGAAATGCATCTTTCCCTGAACTTTTCAATTCTATATCATCTGTACAATAAAAACCTGCATAACACAAACATTTGAAACCAGTCTAGAGAAATCTCCACCTCTTCCTCTTAGGCAAATTGGAATACCTTGACTTTTTTATTTAATGCTGCCATTGGATAATCTATGTGAATTTCATATTAGTTTAAATTATCCAATCACTGTGACTAAGAATACCCTTCTACAAAAGAATTTTTTTAAAAAAAATTCTACTCTTCTTTCAATAGCCAATGTAAAAGTTAATCTGATGATACAGCACAAACAAAACAAAGTATCACAGCATGAGGGTATTGGTTCCAAGCTTCACAGAACTACAGAACCTTGAGTACAGGCAATTATCAGACGCTGAGGACAGTAAGAGTGCCTTCCTACGTGCTCATTAACTCTATTTAGACAAATGAGTAATGTCAGTAATTTCCACAAGGAGGCATGTATAACCTTGTTCAGCAAGTGGACATCTTTACCCAGAGCTAAGTTTTCCTCAGGTCTTCTTCTTTTTTTTCACAATGAAGAAGCAAAAGAAATGTAAACAATTAGAGTATTTTCAAGGGAGTCTGGTATCTTGGTCTACTTTTGTATCATCTTTAATTCTGTGCCTTTCATACTTTAAATAATCTCCTTTCTTCTTAAAACCTTTCTCACTGAAGTTACGTAAATGCTTTTCTTCTAGCCATCCAAGCCATCTGAGAAACAAATACTAGTTTTGCAGTTATTTTTATATTTTACTTGCAAGTTTTACTCTGCATTTGTTCCAATATCATTCCCTTTGAAACCATCCCTCTTGACACTACAGTATGGGAATTTCAGTTATCTCCTTTTAAAAATTTCAGATGTCTACACATTTTCATGTGAAAATACACTGATACCATCAAGACCTTTGCACCTTTTTTTAGCAAAACTATAATATAGTACAACAGGATTATGATTAGAGGTGACTTTTGGCCTAGGCAAAATAGGTAACTGACATTTAGCAACTGACTCCTTGGGGGAAAGTGAAATATTTTCAGTAAGCGACACCCTGACCACTTGCCTGTGCAAGAGGCAGCAATCAGCTGTGCAGCAATACATACTCTCCTGAACACTAATAAACATCTGCAGCACAATATTCTGTTCCCACTGTTTTCATAACCTGGCTCTTCATTTCCCATGTTTCTTCTTCCTTTTGACAGCATCTTAATATGCCACCTGACTCCTCACACCCACTCTAAAACTCCACTGAGATCACCTACCTCCTATTACCCACCTCACTTTTGCAGAGAGCTCCTGGTTTTGCACAAGCATGTTTTGCTTCTTCTGAGCAGCCTTTCGACAGCTCTCAAAATGATGTCCTTTAGGACTATCCATTCCATTTTCATGCTGGTTAAGATAAATGTTTCCAGAGATCTCCCAGGTAACTCTGCTTCCCAAGAAACACATTAAGCAGCAATAAAAAGATTGTGTTGTCATTTTTTGCATGAGACTGAAAAATTAAGCCCTAGAAATTAATACTCATTAAATAACCCAGGGGGTGGGGAGATCTTTGTAAGAGGGTGGTATCTTAGTGAATTAATATTTGTTGTGTCGAACACTTCAGGGTTTATCTGAAGCTCTGGACAAAAGTCTCTCAGGGTTGCCTGCAAACACTGCTACACTCAGATTCATCAACTTTAGAACAGAGGGTGCTCTGTAATTCTCACTTTCATGCTGATTCATCCACAGCCTAATAATGTACAATTAATGCTTACTTAATTACTTCCACTTAAAATTCTCAATATGTGCCCTAGTCATTTGAACCAGATAGTCAAGTGTTCAGAGTAACACCATAATGGCTCTACCTGAAGCTAGGCATCTGTGATACTCAATTGTGATACTCCTCAAACTCCCTCCCTTCCAAATCAGACTTGATCTGTAAAGGATCATAGGAACTGTAAGTTTTATCAGTGGATCCAAGAAGATTCTTCTTGAATTTAGGGGGCCATCAATGCTTATTTCATTTCTGTTTGCATTCATCCTGGAGCCATCCATGCCTCATCCAACCTGAACTGTTCCCTCTACACACCTGACTAATGACTCCTTTAAAATATATAATTCATCACATATATACTTACATCATGTAATATTTTATGTGCTGCCTTCTTTCCATTGAGAATACACACAAAACACTATTAAGACAAATGACACATAGTATTAAGCTATTCTGCTTTAAAATGTTTGAGACAAAAATCCTTTCTTTCAACAGTTCTATCACACATCACAGCATCGCATACCTCAAAGTCCTTCTCCAGTTCTCACAGATTTTCAGCAGATAAGGAGGAGAGCTGGGTCTTCCCTCTGTGATTCTGAACATCTTCCCTCTGGAACTTCTGAAAAGTGCTGAATTTACACCCCTGGATGTTAAACTGCTTCATCCTCAGAAGAGGTACAAACAGCAAAAAACGCAAGTTTCCTTAGAAATGTCCTCGTGGTGAACTTGAAGAAATCATCCCGAGGAATGAAAACACAGTTCAGCCCCCATGCCCATTCAGTTCTTGAACTATGCTGGCTGCTCGGCTACTTCAGTGAGATACCACATGCTTCAGTTTCTTTGGCAAACCTCTGGTATAGCATCACTGTACATGAGTAGCAGGCCCTGGAGACAGCAGATTTTTAGTTCTCAGTGAAGCGATGCTTATTTACTGCTTAGGCATATTTCAGAATCGAGAGAATTTATATATTCAGCATTACATGGTCTCTCCATGACTGTCTCTGTACTACATACGCTGCAGAATTTCTAGTGTGGGATTTATACTTCATTAAAGGCAATACCTTTTTAATGAAATGTTAAATAACATTTAAATTACAAATGTAAAAGATGAAATTAATTATCAAGTCTTAATGTCGAATATATTGTAAATGTAAAGGACATAAGAACTAAAAAAAAACATTTATTTACTTCTGGATTGAAAAACAAATAAGAAAAATATACAGGAATATACAGCCAATTTGTACCTGTTAGTTACAGCTATTGAAATATTACAAGATATTGCTAGACTGTAGACAGAATTATCTACATACATATAACATTTACATGAAAATAGTGACAGCTGGAGAACTGGATAAAATATTTATCTTTTATTTGGAAAATTGTTGAAAAGATCCTGTCCCTCTTCAGGACCAGTGAACAGTTATTTGCTATCTCAACCATGGTGAACTCCAGTTCTGTTCTTATCTTTCTGGAATTTGAGTTGCCTCGGATATTTAAGGCTATGTTTTGGAAAGACAATAGCATTTTACCAGCAGAAGACACATTTTCAGATTATGTTTTACAAATCAGATTGAAATGAGAGAAAAAACACCCCAAAGGTTAAAGTCTCCAAATAAAATGTCTATTTAGCTGTGGGGTTTAACAGCACCAAGCTTTGGAGGATCACTTTCTTTAAATCAATTATGATCAATACAAGCCAGATGGCTAGCCTGTCACACTGGGTAGAGCTGTCTGTATGATAAGGTCACTGCATCTGTCAGTGGGAAACTGCTGCAGAGGCGTCACATCTAAAACTCCCCATATTCATAGCCCATCTATTTGAGGAGAGTGCATCAGGGATTAAGATGTGCAGTGAAGGAATTAGATGAGGTTACCACATTTGACAGTGTTTGTCAAATTATCTTTTACCACCTTTGTGGAAAGATACACGAAATAAGACTGCTGTATTACCCCTTTAGTCAAAATAAATCTCTAACAATTTTCTCCCGTGGGGAGGTATTTTCTTTCCTTGTGTTTTCAAAAAACATTTTGATGTAATTTCTCACAGACAGTATAATTTTAATGCACACCATACTGTGTATCAGCTATCAGTAAAGTTATTACCATAATTAAATGTCATCTCTTTGAAGGGGACAGAAATTGCAAGTTCCTGCTATATCATAACTGGTATTGTACAGCCACTTGTATAATAATCTCTCCTGCTGCTCCAGAAACTCACTCTAGAATAGCAATGATTACCAAGCTACATTACTTTTATCATTTCTGCTACTGTATAGATGGTGATACATACAATGTATCAGTATGAGGGGAAAAAAATAAGAGGAAGTTAAACACTTTTAAAATCAAGTACTAAAACAAACTGTCTTCAAGTAAGGTTTGAAAATACCCAGGTGTTTTCTTTGTTTTTTAAATGTCAGGGTTGGTTATGTATACTGAATTATAGCAGATTAAAATCTGCTGCTCTTTTTTTTTTTTCTGATGGCCTCACTTAGAGTCTTACTTTGCTTCCCTAATACCATAATTAAAAATAACAGAACTGATGTTACTCAACTGAAAAGAAACTGATGTATCTGGGTCTTTTCCCTACGATATGGTTTAGAATAAGCAGCTCTGTGTTGTTTAACAGCCTAATAAATAATTTAGCATAGAAACACTTTAAAATATTCAAAGATTGTTCGAATGGGACACTTAGTCCCTAATTTACATACAGTAAATTACTCAATAAAATAGTTTTTCATTCATGTTATTTTTTCATTGTTTCAAAGAACAAAAGAAACAATGAAAACAAAAAAAATTAGAACTATACATCCTCTGACATTAATAAATATTCTCACCACATGTGAAGAAAATTAGAGCTACACTTCGTAAGTATATGGGTGTAATATTACTGTTTAAAAAACACAGAAATATTTCTCTGCTTAACTAATAGAGAATGTTTTATGTGTGTTCCCAATTGTCATATATTTATTGAACCAGCAAAGAAGGCACCTTCAATATTGAATGTATTTGCCATACAAAATTTCTTAGATTTTCAGATACTGCAAATTCATTAGATTCATAATAAGTAATAAAACATGACTGTTAAACTTTAAGACATGCAAACCATGGAAAAGTGCATGCTAGGAAAGGCTATTCATTGTATGTTCTAATCTTAAAGTCTGAATTATTGTCTAAATATTATTCTACGTTCAGCTGTTTCTTCCTTGATAATGAAAACAGTGTATACTTCAGGAAAACATCTTCTGAGGGCCTAGTTTTGAGCTCGCAGCCAAAGAATACTGACAAGACAATTTTTTATTTCCTGGACAAGTAAATTAGTTAGAACATATCATCTACATTTTACCTACTAAAATGGTAAAAGACTTATGCATCTTTTTTCACTTGTCTGGAAGAATTGTAGCAACACTTTGGTTAAACTTCAGAAAGTTGTTCATTTTTGTACAAAATAATCTGCTACTGAATTAGACCAGTAGTATTTTTCATTCCACTGACTTCAAACAAAGCTTAAAATATCTGGGTGAAATGAGGAAAAGTCATCCACATAAACCAGAAATAGTTCAAGCTCTCTGGCAGTCAACAGAATGCCTTCTAATGCATTAATATGTCTATACCATTTTATTCATCCTGCATTAAAAGACATATGAGATGGTCAGAGTTTCTCAATGAATAGGTAAAAAAAATCAACCCATTTATCACTTAACTTCTAATTCCAGAGCCGTGGGGTTTGATAATAGAACATCGGAAGTTCTTGCCCTACTGTGTCTCCCAGTCCCTTAGTTTAACATCAGACAATTTAAAGAAAATCCTAGATATTGATTGCTTATTGCTGAACACTTGTTTTGTGTATAGAATTAGCAGAGATATATCTGTTCATAAATAAAAGCAGAAGGCATAAAATTGCTTATAGTAAGCACTGTCATAATACATACACACAAACTCACACTTCCCAAGCCCAACGCTCTGTATCTCTGTCTAAAAATTTAAAATTACAATTTTTAAATGAACAAAAGACTTGCCACTGACACATCCTTCTAAATTTACAGCTTCCTGAAGAGCTTCTATGCATCCCTTAAATTAACAGATGAGTCTAAGGAGTCTTCATGGGAGCAGGGTAGAGGAAAAGAAGAAGATAACAAAGCAAGTACTGAGGATACAAAACAGAGAATGCCTCACTAACATGTCCCTTTAAGCAAAGGCAGACATCATAGGAAAGAACTGAAAGCATGTAGAGCATAAAAGTCACTCAGAGGAATTTATGAAAACTATAGCATAATACACAACTCTGTTCCTAAATTCAGTAGAAAGGTTTTCCTTTGATTTCATAGCTTTGAAATGTAAACTCAAGTCTAAACAGAGTGGATAATGTGCTGAGGGCTCCACACAGCACAGGTCTTCTGCAGAAAGCACAAGAGACACGCTTGCCACTTACATGCATTAAAGTGTGGTTAAAATTTGAAAATATGACAAATTTCATGCTGATTTTTATTACCAAACGAAGCTTCTTGGTTCATACAGTTATGGCCACTGATTTTAGTTGATTTTGCTAAAGTTGCAATTTAACCTTCTCTCCTATTATTCTGGAGATAACTTAAAATAGCTATGTTCTAATTTGGTAAGCATACATATAAATTTATTATTTCACTTCATATTTCCATTAATCATCAGTGCAATGTAAAGCAGGGATAAAGACAAAAATTTTCTGTTTCTATATAGTTATCACCAGCTAGTTCCATTGAGCCTGAACAAAACACATTGTTTTCTTTGTTCTCCCATTCCTGCATGTAAAAAAAAAGAAAATAATAATAACAGAGTATTAAATTTTGCCCCTCAAGAAAGAGTTTTAAGTAACAGTCTCGGGCTACATAATGGTCAGAGCATATTAAGTACTAGACAAATTGTCAGTATTAAGATACAAAATTTAACTAAAAGGTAGAAATTATTTACTTTTGCTCCAGTTTATGCTCAGAACAAAATTCTTAAAAGTACTTCAGCTCTTCAGTAGGTACTAACCACAAAAAGCTTTTCAGAGGGGGAAAGGCGGTTCTTTTCTGAGTTGCTTTCCTAATATAGTTCTCTCCACAGGATTGAGAAGTAAAGCAGGAATTTAAGAAAAAAAAATACTATTTTCTGTGATATATGAACAAAGAAAAATGCTTTAGTACTCATTCACAAGTGGAGAGTTGAGGTTCATACACAAAAGAGAGTTTAACTTTTATTAAATGGAGAGGTTGGGAATATACAAGACATGCAGGGAGACAGAAGTGTAAAAGAGTGTTTTCTAGAGTCAATAACCTTATTCCCTTACATCCAGCAGGTATAATCCTGAAACTCTGCTTGATAAATCAGCAACTTAATCATATTAAAAGACTGATGGGATCTTGAAATTTCAGAAAGGTTGTGGGACAAAGCAAGCAGCTTGATCACAGTCAAGATGACGTGAAGGCGGGCAAAGCACAGCACCCAGTGTCAAAGCTGAACACATCTCGGGAGGAGACTGTGCTCCCAATATTACTGAAGGAACTTCTCGATACTCTCTCTCTCTCAGTTTTGCAATGTAAGAGGTGGTTTACAAACTGTAATTGAAATGCCAAAGGACAATGGCAATACAGGGTATATTCACGCTACAGCGCTGAATGTGACCACAGCTTTAAACTTGCAAACTTAGGTACCAGCAACAGCATATCCATAGGAGGACAAAGCTGCTGTGATTTGGATAATCTGTGAAAGAACTTGATGAAATACTCTGGTGGCTATTTTATGCAGAATATTGATCCGCTATAGCTATTTATGGCTAAACTAGTGCCGTTTTAAGTTAGCTACTTGAAGATCAGAACCAAAAAGTCTTTACAGGCTGTGATGCTGGCCACATCCTATTTGTAGCACAGGCCTATCCTTATCTTACTTTCCATTTGTATTTGGTAAAGTAAACATACAGGATGTCTTTGATATTCACCTTGCTGTATTTATTCATCAATCAGCTGTGTAGCTTCAACAAAGGACTATTGGAAGATATACTGCGCAGCCTTGGTTTAAATACTGCTTTGTTTTGGCTCAGTCTGCAGAGAACAATACCATGAGATTTCTTGAATGGCTCGCAGTTAAAAGTTTGGGTCTGGCTGCTTTGGAAGACCTTCCTATCCCTATGGTTTTTGTAATAGGATGGGTTTTTAAGAGCAGCAGCTCTTCTGAGTGGTTTACTTTCTGGGAGAAAGGGATGTCGGCCTGTAATTGGGGTATGGAGCTTGACAAATACAATAGGGACACTTAATGGCACAGACACATTTTTTTTCTCTAGGCCTAAGTACTTGTGAACTTTGCTGGTGTTCAGGAGCAAGCGAATTAGGACTTAAAAATAACACCTACAAGAGATCCTTCCCAGATGGCAAAGAAAACAAGACAACCTAGAATAATTTCTTTAGACCCAACTAAGCAAACAGACAGACTATAAAACCAGTAATACAATACTTATTTTCACATTGGGATGTGATAACAAAAAAGTAGCAAACATCTTTAAACACCTCAGCAAGACAGACAGCTGTCCTCTGAAAGATAAGGGGGAATGAGGGAAGTAAACAGAATCATTACTCTTTCCTCTAATTGCCATTTGATGAGGAAGAATATTAATCTAAATTATTCCTAGTCCCTTTAAGAGACATTTAGTATCTCAGTTACTAAGCCTAGCTAAGGCAGCTAGTAGCTATAGAACTAAGCAGTTACTCACAAGCCCACACTATGCTTGCGGTAATTTCACTGAAGGCACATTTCACAGCTAATTGGAGCCTAAACCCTAATATTAGAAGAAAGAATACGAACAAGAAGGAAATGCATCATATATAATTCTTGATTATTCCTTCAATACAAATAAAAAAATAACAGCACTTACAGGAAACCATCCACAATTAGGTTTTTGTGTATATTAACCTTTTGTTGCTTCATACCCCATGGATATAATTGGCTTTAATGGAAGAACGTTTTTCAAGCTTCCTGCTTGGCATATTCATGTAAGAGAACATTTTATGTAACTTTTTACTTTTGCAAAAGCTTCTGTTGTGCACCTCTGGCTAAAAGACAGATCAGTGTCTAATTTTAAGTATTCATGGCTTAATACCCCTTCTTCATCTTCATCAGCTTATACCTACCAGGTAAATAATTGATACGGCTTTATTAAAAAAGAAGGTGCTTTTCTAGAATTTTCCCTACCTTTTATTTCAATAGTCAGAATTCTCAAACTATGGAATGCTTAGTGAAATACTATTAGATATTTAGATACTAATTTTCAGAACTTGTTTCTTCAAACTCAGGACAATGTAGAAGTGCAACAATTTTTTGACCAGAAAGCAGATCTACTAGTTCTTTGACCAAAATAACCCCCAAATCAACCAACTTCTGTTAGGGGTTCCAGTGTTGATACCTAGCAGACACAAAATGTACAGTTGTATTTGGAAAGAGATTTTTTTAAAGTGAAGGACTGATGCGCAAGACATTTTCTCAAGGACACTACCGACATCCTATGACAGCTCTGGGCATTCACTTCAGAACAAGCTGTCTCGTTCTTACCTGAGCTACTCAGTGTGAAATCCTGCTCTGAAAAATGACTGTGCAATGATAAGAACATCTTCCTCCCTTGTGTCTTAATCAGTCAGTAACAAAAGTAAGGTTAATAATTCCACTACAGTACAGTGTTGTCACGCTGTATAAATTCCTTCCAGATGTTAGTATTAACACCAGTGCATCATGACCTCAAAATAATTTATGTATATATCTAGCTACACCCTTAGTGCAAGCCTTTTAAGCACCCAAATTATGGGAGAAAGAACTTCTCAGAAAAATTACAAATATACATTTGAGACTGCACACCTAGATATCCACAAAGGTCTGAGCATGGGAAAAAGTTACGAGTTCTTCTTAGCATTCCTGAATGTACTCGCATCACGGTCACACTTCATTCTAATGTGATACAGAAGTTACTAATTTTTACCTCCAAGATAAATTGAAAAAGTACAGTTACAAATTCAACCAACTTAATATCAAGCAATATCTTCACAGCAACTTTCTCTCATATCACATCTATTCATCAGTAAGGCTATTTTAATTTGAGGGGGCTAGCATTATTATTTTGACAGAACAGTGGGCTGAATCCGATTGCTAGACAGCACACAAAAAGTATACGGATAGAAATACTGTACCTTGCAACCTATTCTAGCTACAAATCCCTATTATACTTTTCCCTTCAAACAGTGCCTGCAGCTGATACCAAAAGCTACCTTGCCAGCCACCCTACAACAAGCAGCATCTTGAAAACTATTTCATAGCTGCTCCTACATCCGGAAAGCTTCACTGTGTTCTGAATATGGTCCTATCCATCCACAATCTTTCTCCTGCTTTGCCGGAAGCAGTTGTACACTTCACCAGTTAACAGAGGCTTTAGTGGAAACGAAGTACACCATGAAGAAACACCACTACAGTACTACCTAGTAGAAATAACAGAGCATTATTTGTACAGAAAGGTGCATTTCAGCCAAGTTACCACTACACAGCTAACAGAGCTAAAAAGCATTGATCGCAATTCCATTTCTTAGAATGGTAACATCATCATCATCATCATCATTATTATTATTTTACATGAGGAAATTTAAAGAAATGTAAATAAGAGGCAATCAGCATGAAACCTTATTTTACCGTAGAGACCTAGCTGGAAAAGGAGCAAGAAAACACAAGATGTGCAGTTCTTATATGTCAGAACAATACATTCAAATTTGAAGTGTGGGGGGTAAGGAAATGCTTAACTTTGTTTACATAGTACTGTTTTAACTTGTAAAACCATATAATAAAAAGACGCAAGTTATTTCTCATAAACCTCACCATATAAATGATGCAAATAGAATGAACCAGAACAGGAAATGTGAAGTTCTTGTTTACAGAAAAAAGTGGATTTTAACAAGCCATTAATCTATCATTGCATATCGCAAGTCAAACAATTTGCAAATGAACATGAGAAAAACTTGTATAGGTCACACCTGCTACTTATAAAGTGTTGACATTCTTGCCGTGTTTCACAAATATACTGTCAAAACTTGAAAGTACAAGACAAATTTATGCAATTAAGTATTTCTCTGGATTACTAAAACAAGCCATAATTGATTGCTCATATTCTTTACTTCATTAATGACTCTCTAATTAGCAAAAACTTATCAGTATCTGTGGCTGGAGGGTTAGCAGTCAGTGATAGAAATACAGGTGTGAAATAACCCAATTTACGATATCAGATGATGTTAATGATTTCACACAAAGAAGCAAGGTCCCATGAAATATACTCTCAATTCCTATTACTACCTACTGACAATCATAGTTTTATATCATTAAAAGATTACTATACTTATCTTCTCATTAGTAGCTAATTTCACTCATTCCTCTTGCCAGACTAATTATAAGAAATTTTTTCAGGCTGAAATGAATTAATAGGGCACTTGGACCCCATTCGTTTTCTCATGATAAAGTAATTAATAAGCACTTATAAACAAAAATCAAAATAGTTGTGTTAACTAATTAGTAACACTAAGGACAATAAAACCTGTAATACACTGGAAGTAATAAAAACTGCTTTTAGTGAGTAATAATAATCAGATTTCCCTAACTTGCAGTTGTATTATAACAAAATCAGAGGAATGAAAGCAAAATACTGCTATTGTTATAAGAATATTTCCTTTTCAAAATCTCAGTAGCTGTTCCTCAAAATGGAAAATGTTAGTAACGGTGCACCCCTGAAGTTAATACCAAAACCCACTGTTTTGTTTGAGGTATTAATGATTTAGAAGGACTGATTAATGAGTTGATGAATTTCACTGATTAAATTACATTGGTTTTGTCAGAAAAATGGGCAATGTTTTAAAACTCCATAGATATGGCGTAAAAGCAGGAAGACAAAACCTAATATCTTTGAGTGATATTTATCTCCTTCTGTAGCTCTACTAAGACTGTTCCTGTTATACTGCATCCACATTTAGTATACATGCCACCATGCAGAGAAGACTGGTAAATACAGGGTGATCAGGAAAGCAGGTTTTACAAAAAAAAAAAAGCCTTTAGAGCGTGAGATTGTTTTGCCACCAACAAAACCAGCCTATACCTAGTTGACGAAAGGCATTCTGTTGAAAGATGAGGAAACTCGAATTGATACATTAGGACTCAGAAAAGAACTGGATCAAATGATATGGTCTGTAAGTACCCAAAATCGATTTTGTTTACTGTCTTAACTTGTCCCTTTTGGTAAACCGTAAACAAAGCTCTTGTGCCTCTATGCTCAAGAAGAAGTTGGATTCCTTTGTTTCTGAGACAGAGTGGCAACTGATATTGTGATCAGTAATTAAAGTAAAAAGCAAGAATGAAGGAAGTGTGATAAATAAGGCATCTATGGAATCTGAAAATAAAAAATAGACATGTCAGCTTACACAGACCAAGTGGATCAGAACAACACAACTGGAGGTACCAACACTCAAATGAAACGCACCACATATCTGACTGGTAGTGGCTACCTTGCAACAATGGGTGAGTATGTCCAAAGTACATAGGCTGTAATAAAACTGGGGGATTTTTTGGTATGAAAAATACCTATTTGCAAGTTATAACTATTAAGTCAATCATATTTGGAAATCGCAATGCATTTCTGCTGTTTATCCCTGCTGAACACTATACAAATGGTTAGGTTACTTCAAAAATCCTTCCTCTCCCACCACCCAAGCAGATATTCACAACTACTGAATGCAAAGTGACTGATTCCAGGGGTCTAAAATGTGAACACAGATTATTTGAAATTTTAATAGAAGCATGTGGTCTCAAAGGAAGAAAAATGCAAACACAGATTTTCAAATTAAAGGCACTGGAGGTATGCAGCTGCAAATTAATGTAACATTTAAATTTTTTTGATTACAATATAGTCTGTTAGCATAGCAGACTCTGTTTTTAACTTGCAAGAGCAAATTTTAATTTACTGAACATCAGCACCTCAATATAAATTCAAACTCAGATTACTTAGAGACATACTCTGTTTTAGTTACTGTACTGGATTCAAGCCCCTTGTAAGTCTTTTTAAACATAATTTTGTCCACAGGGTACTAAATTCATCATCCCTCTGGATTTTAACTAACATAAAATGTTCCATAGAGGGCTGGTTTGGTTTTTGGGGGTTTTCTTTCCAAAGAGCACCACACACATTCATTTTCAAAAGAAAAAAAAAAAAGCTACGATCACAACTCCAAATCTCCGTTCCCTAAAAACAAACAAACACTCCCCCCAAACACTATCTGACTTGAAATCATAGGCAGTATTTTCATTGGGAAAAAATGCCTGATAGCTTTCTTTTTAATCTATCTTTACAAAGCTCTCTGAAGATCAAAGAGGTCTCACTCAGACAGATGCATTTTCATGCCAATGGCTAGCAGAAAGAATAGCCTTCAAGGAAACTGCTCAGTGAATCCCTAAATAATCAGGCAGCAGAACAGAGTACAAAAACCTTCAAAAAGGTCAATGGATTGGGGGGGGTGGGGGTGGGGGTGGTGGTGTGTGGATCTTGACTTAACTTTAAGGTTTTTTTGATTGAGGGTTTTTTTTGTTTGTTTAACTCCACTACCCTGGAGTTAACTGCTAACTGTGGAATTTAGCCATATTTGGCAGTAATTTCTCTAAAATAAAGAAATGTGCTAATGAAAGTAACAACTGCTGAGAAAGAACAAGAAACATGCAAAATTCAAATCACTGCACTGTTTCTGTTCAAGATAAAATGCCTTTTGTTTCTTATTTCTAGCACTACTGCTTAAGCAAATATTTAAAGAACAACAGCAAAAATCCCTCAGGATATTAAGAAATCAGCTGAGCAGATGATTAACCTCACTGTGCATTTAATATAAACAATTAACAAAAAAATATACAGTGCTTCATAAGAATCAATTAAAATTGTCTTTTTGTAGTATAATGGGAATCTAACAAACTAATTCTAATCACATATCCACTATTACAATCTGAACAGATCTTATTCTTAACCAGCTCACACATACTGCACTATCATGTATCCTTAGGAGGCTCACACATACTGTTTACCTACATTTACATGCAGGATTTCCACTTGAGCTTTTAAGCAACACTTGTGTCATGATTTTCTCTGTATCTCGCACTTATCAAGCCAATGGCAATTGTACTGCATTCATGGTCTGGTCACACACAGTAATTCTGAATCAATTCTGCATGTGCCATGAAGTTGAACTGAGCATGGACAACTGCCAAAATCTTTTTCTACAAAAAAATAATTTCCAAAAGGAACAAGAGAACCAGTGCAGTTCAACCAAGCATGTAGAATGCTAGAATGAGTCCGTGCTCTTCATATGGGGCCAACAAAACAAACGACACTGACTTTATCCTTAAGAAGTGTATTAGCTTTCCCTGCATTGCATATATTATTATACATATATTCCTTAACTAAAATAATTTGCAAGATTTCATTTTTTTTACATAATTCTTTTTCCCAAAGTGTTTTCACACAACATACGTGCCTGTGATTTATTCTAAAGCTCTATCGCGATGAAAGGTGACCTTAAACCTTCAATATCAGCACAAGAAGCACTGCAGTCGTATCAGCACTAGTCATACAAGCACTTCCAGCTTCCTCATCCCGCCACCCTTTTCCTGTTTGGATGTATTGGGGAGGGTCTTGCAGCAAGTTTTTTATTGAAACACCAGAATTACTTTTAAAACATTGAACTAATAACCGCATTATGAGCAGGAATACTTTTCTAGCATCATTTAAACTGATAAAACAGGAGGAGACAGCCCTACAGGATCCCTGACAGATCTTCTTGAAACTCTGTACTACAGGTTTCAAAGGAAGACAAAGCAAAGTGCTTACTAAGAATACCTGGGAGTTTTAGACTATTTTCTATATAGGCCAAAATGTACTTGATGAAGTTGCAGTTCTTTTTATCAGTCCTAAATTTTAAACAATACTCTATTACAACAGGTTCAAATAAAAATGCTCTTGGTGAATCTCAACCACGTAAACAGCTTACACAGCTTCTGTAAACGTCGGTCTTCAGATAAAACACAAGACTTGACTGTCACAGGACAATTCAGTCAGACTTATGTCTGGGAGCTTAACCAGAGGACCAGGTCTCCTTTCTGGCTATACTATTAAATGAGAACAGTCCAGGGACCACAGCCCTGAAGGAAGGTGCATAGAATGTCTCATATCTTTACTGCATTGACAACGCATTTCTAGAGCAGAAATGTTATGTTACATAGTACTGGGCTCTGAATCTCCCTGGGCTTACTGTAGATGCTTTAACATACAATTTTCTGTGTATTTTTCTGGTCAAAGTGTGTGGAACCATTTCAGAGTACTGTTTTCAAGACCTGGAACACAATTATTTTTTACTTGCCTGAAGTTGGAAATAAGGACATGATGTGAGGGTTTTTTGACTGTTGTGTTGCATTTTACTCTGTTGTGTTAGTGACTGAGGACAAAACAAGTGTGGCACAATGTGGGGAGGACATGAGGAGGAAAAAACTTAAACAAAAACCCTACTTGTAAGTATTACTAGGGAAATTAAAAAAAAAGTGTATGATGATTCAGAATTAATTGCAGAACTACTATTTATAACACATCACTTTCATCATAGATGCACTCCTACATTTCAGAATAGGCCCAAAGTAAACATCATGCTTCACAGTTAATTTTAATGGCAAGATTAACCTCGTTACTGGAATAGCACTCTCTCTCAAGTACGATCCACAAAGCACAAATTCTATAGCTGCTAGGAAGACTGAAAAATCTAGGTATGATTCAGTCAGCTTTGAAAGGAAATCTCTTCATGTATCTAGCATTCAGTACTTCTCTTCTAAAATATTCCTTATATCCAAGATGAAAAACAAACGTCTTTGTCTTCAGAGGTATTTCACAGAATTTGCACTGGCTATGCACTACAGCACTGGGAAACCAGCGGGGCTTCCCCGTTTGGAAGGTTCTTATCACGACTAACCGATGTTTTGAGCAAAAAGAACCTGCACCTTATGCATCATTGACTTTGTTGTTCACTTTTTAATACTGTACGTTAAGCTCTGCAAGACAGTTTTCATCCTCGTTCATATAGCAGCAAAGTAAGAGAGAAATTAAAGCAGACGCTTAATGAGTCTTCTCAAGTTCAGTAAGGACAGCACTGATATTTATTTTGCCTTCCAAATACTGTTTCCTAGCTGTAGCTGCCTTAGAGCGTGTAGCACTTGTTCTTTGACAGACTGGATGCTGTTAGCTTCAGAGATGTGACAGGCAAGAAAGTTGCCTTGGACTATCCTGAAGTTTGAAGTAACTGACATGGCACTGAGAAGAATCTTTGAGATTCTACCTTTCGTCTGGTTCTGGAGACTGCTAGTTTAGAATAATAAACCATATACATGTACATGTGCCCCTCTGCTTTCTCCAGCTGCCGGATTCTCACTGTGTATTTGCTGTAGGCCATCCCCCCTCAAGTCGCAGTGCTTTCTACTAATCGTATGCCTCAAGCCCTCTGTCATCTGTCTTCCTCCTGTGCTCCACAATCCAGTCATTAATCCATAAAACAACTTTTTCATAGCCCAGTATGAACCAGTCACAGTCACACAGCTCCTTCTCCCCCCACATTGATAGCATTTACCCCATTACCTCACATTTCAACTAAGAACTCAACTGGGAAGAGAGACAACAAGTGTGAGAGAACAAGAGCATACTAGAGAACGAGCACGAAAGAGCAAGAGCAAATGAAAGCTTATGAGAAATCTCAGGGGAAAAAAATTGTAGCTAGATTAGGAAACAACTGGATGCAATTATCTCATTAAATAACTGATAAAGGACAGCTGGTCTTTTAGGGGTTTCAGACCATCTTAACCAGGATAAGTTTCTTGTCTCTTCCGACTTGATGTGTTCCTTCTGCATTCTAATACTGAACTAAGTCTTGAAGGAAAGGATGTCACAGACTTCAGCTAGGACAGCAATCCTTCCTGGACTGGGAGAAAGGGGAGGAGACACCATGAGCTTTCACTGTCTTATTGGCTCGTCTTCTATTATTAGCATAATACAAGGACTCGAGTTACTATCTCCCAGGGGACTGAGCTTGATTTAACTTCTAGTACTCCATACTTGTGGCAGGTGGCCTTTGAAGAAGCACAGAAAAATATCCTTGAGAAAGTGGGATGACAGGCTGCTAGTGAGTGAACTCCAAGTTGATGAGTCACACTTTTTTCCCTTAGATTAACTTGTTTTCTTTATGTTGAAAAACAAACAAATGTATTTTGCTAAATTACTCTGATTATTGCAATCCCATTACTGCTGAGTCAGTTGTCAGCTCACAGTCCTAGACAAGCACAAATAAATAAATCAGGAATATATAAAGTAAATCAAAGAAAGGAAGCATAAAATAGCATGGGAATGGAATTTACTGTTCACCACTAGGGAAAATTCTCTGCCATGATTTTAGGCAGGCTACAAAAAAAAGGAACTCGGGAGTTATATTCTGTTTTCAAATTGCTCCAACAATTTAGAATATGATAATCTGAGTTTTTGAAAACTCAAAGCAACACTGGTAAGTTTGTTTGTATACTCTGTAAGTTTGTTTGTATACTCTGTAACAAATCTGACAGTAGTCTGACTTTCCAGTTACTTCAGTTACTTCCTTTTAAGTTTTAATCAAACCATCTTATTATTTTAAGAGTTCAGCTGTAATGTCATCTTGTCACATCAACATGCATTTCAAAATGTAGCTAAGTAAAAATTATTCAGCCCTTGGATCATACACATTTCAGCTTGCTTGACTGAACCTCTTTTTGAAACTTATCCATCTTTTGCTCAATCTCCAGTGAGCATTCCTCTAGTATTCTGGGTAAGAGGACACAGCAAGCCATTAAGGAGTCTAAGGAAAACAAAACAAGACAAAACAAAAGAAAACCCCAACACACAAAATACTGAAATACTACAGGAAAAATAATTAAAAAAAAAGCACAAGCAACTGCAAACCCTTACCCCTCAGCATACTTAAAATATCACTCAGCTCCTGAAACCCCAAAGAGTATATAGCAGGTTTCAGTCTTTGTGCAGGGAATACTTCATGGCATCCAGAAAAAGGCAAGAGAAAACCACATGCTAAGCAGCAACTCGTGTCATTTCTGAAAGGAACAAGAACAGCTAAGAAACACTGGTCTAGTAAACATATCAGATATTTATTTCAGGAAAACACCAAGTTTAAAAACTAGAATTTCAACTGCACATTTTAATCTGTCATTGTGTGTTTGTCAATGAGTATGTACAAACATTAATATATGCCAGGTTACTAATACAAAAGAAACTACCAAGACTTAACATTTCACAGAGGAAAAAGAGCAGAAAAACAACACAACACAGTTCAACAAAATTAAGCTCCATAAATATTTTGATGAGTTTTTAATGACAGGCCCTAAGTCTAAAGGGTCACAACAGGCCCTAAGTCTAAAGGGTCACGACAGCCCCGTGAAATTGTCAGATAATTCATTTGCACCAACTCGGATCCCTCCAGCTCATTTAAAATTAACATTGGTTAACTTTAAAAATCTGTAAAAAGCAAAACCTGTGGAGAACATATCACTGCCATAACAGGTTAGACCAAAGGTCAGGCTGCTCTCAGAACCACATCTGTTTGTGACACTTCTTGTGAGCAGGAATTACAGCTCACAGGTCCCATAAATGTCTGCATGCCTGGCTGCTATTACCAGCACTATTATTTTATCTTGAACAACTTATCCACTCTTTATACCAACCACTGCTACATGTGCAAGGTGAATATCAGCAGGACCAAAGGATGAAGCAATTCCTTTTTCACTTTGCCATCACCTACAGCCTAGAAATGTGCAAGTCACAACTGTCTCCAATATCACCACATTTCTTCCTCATAATTCATAAGGATATTAAATAATGCCCCAAGTCTGCTAGATAAATTGTGCATTTCTAGAATGCATACACATTTATAAAAGGTGAGGATGCTTTTTGTTCTTTTTAATATGATAAATATTCTAATGAATCACTGCTAAACCTTACACAAGATAAACTGCAGTGATGATAAGCTTATACCAATATATAAAATATAGGTTTAACCAAGTCTATATTCCTGTTTTATATTACCTTATGATCAAAAGAAGTGAGAGCCACTTAAGTTTAACTATGCATTCTTATGTATGGCCTAATGAATTCAGCATGCAAGGCCAATAGTCTGAGAGCCAGCAAGACTCCAGGAGAACCAGTGAGTAACCCATGTGTACCACAGTGCGTAAAATACTTAAACCTAGAATTTCTCCTATTTTCAATACTGTGTATTAACTGTGGTTTTTCTATTTGATCAGAAATGGAAAGAAAATACATCCTTATTTATTCAAGAACCATTCTGGTTAAAAAATTAAATTTAATTCTTAATGGTATACCACCTGGTCCGAGCTGCATGATGAGATGCACACACTTCAAATTCACTTGAATTTTTCCTTCAAATATCTTCTAGCTAGAAAGATTCCTTTGTCAGGAATCAAAGGCTTCCCAAAGATCAATGAACTCAGCACCAAGCTTTTGATTTGGAGATACTTACCTACTTATTAACAAAGGGAAACAATACAAAGCACCGATCAACAGTAGAATATAAAATACCCAAAGCCAGCTTGTTCATCACAGAAATAATGCAAGTTTCTTAACGCAAAAATTTTCTCAGAAAGCAAGCCTTACACACAATTCGCTTCAACACCGATAAAAGTAATTATCTAATGTCCATAACACACTCCTTGTAAACTGGAATTACAATATTTACATCCCATATCCTAGGAAAAGAGCAAGATCTTACAACCTATCAAATAAATTTTAAGACCCATTTCTGTTTTGAACAAAACCAAATCCTGACAGCTGTAAGACTTGTGCATCTCCACTGCATCTCACTTCACTCCAGCGAACTAGATAGTGGACTAAATATATTACATGTGATCTCTCTGATGCTTCCTTATTTTGTTTATAAAAATCAAAGAGTACTTTTTTTTTCCTGTTCTTACTGTAGGATATAGAGTGAGTGACTGTGGTAGGTTGATCCCAGACAGCAGCTAAGCACTCACACGGCCCTTGCTCACTCTCCCCACAACAGGATGAGGGAGAGAATGAAGCAAAAATGAGAAAACTGATAGGTAAAGATAAAGACAGTTCAATAAGTGAAGGAAAAGGGGAGGCGGAACAAACAAGTGATGTAAAGACAACTGCTCACCACTTCCCACAAGCCGACTGATGCTCCCCTGGTCTCTAAGCAACAACTACCTTGGGAGAAAAAACTCTCCACGTTGTTTTTGGTTTTGTTTATTTTTTTTTTAGGTTTGGCAGGGAGGGGGTGGTTTATTGTTGAGTTTAATGTTTTATGGGGTGGAGTGTCCCTTTGGCCAATTCAGGTCGGCTATCCTGGCTGCACCACCTATCTACAGAGTAAGAGAAAGCCTTGACACCGGGCAAGCACTGCTCAGCAACAACCAAAACATTGGTGGGATATCAACACCATTTTAGTCACAAATTCAAAACACAGCACCATATGGTTTACTATGAAGAAAGTTAACTCCGTCCCACTACCCAAAAGGATGGGGCATAACTTATTAATATATAATACCAAAGATAAGAATAGATATGTTTTAAAACCTTTTTCCATCTGCCGCCTTCTGTACAAATGTCAGAATTTGGTGTGAATTTCGCTTGTCATAACCAAATCCTATGAGAATTTCTTAAATATGAAAAGAAAAATTCTTATTTTTAAGTAAAATCTTCTATGATTTTAGTAACAACCTCCAAGGCTAAAAACACTGTAAAAATATCTCGAATTCTTTCTGTTATTCCTCTCGTTTTACTCTTCCTAGCAACACAGATTACAAATATTAACTTATTTCTGTATCGCAAAGAACACCAATAAAATTCTCTCTCATCCCCAGAGTAACCACAAATTTAACATTCATGCAAAAGAAATGTGGACACTACAGTATTGAGTCAGGTACATCATATTTATGTTAAGCCATTAAAAAGCATTTACTATATTTATTTCTGCAAGTATCCTGCCTGCCTACTCATTTTAGAACTTTATGCTCCTGTATGCAGGAAATATATGTAAATGGAGTAACCACTGTAAAATACTCATTTTCTGCACTTCTCATCTTTTTCTTGGTTGGGGGAAGAGAGAGGAACTGAAGATTCTGTCATCAGTTTGAGACAGAAATATTATATACGCTGGGCTATCATTAGGAACTAAAATGTCCCATGGTTATCATATTCCAAAGCAAAACCTATTACACTTATTCTGCATATATTATGAAAGTTTTAAATCCCATCTGACATAAATTCAATTAAGCACATCCTTAGAAGACAGTTGTACAGGTCACGGAATGACTCATAACAACGTTTAAAACTTCATTAAGGGATACAGGTAAATTGTATTAAGATTTATTCAACTAACTCAGCATTAAAACAATTCAAATGCACTCCTTAACAGGAATCGTTAGCTGACTAAATCAGCGCTTTCTGAAAAGCAAAGGAAACGTTGGGGAGCACTCAGTTTTTACAATTCCTTTAGGCTTTCCTTGCACACAGTCTAAATGACCTTATTCTGGAGCCATCTCACCATGAGGACACAGAGGCCACCATCAAATAGGTATTATACAGACACAGATCCATACAACATCAGCTGTACTTTCATACCCTCATGTCCTCACACGCCCAGTGCCTCTATGTTATTAACAAACGTAGCACAGTTCTTTCAAAAAAAGATCCACAGCACATTTATGTATAATTTGATATGCAAGGTGGGCTAGTAGTTGAGAACCTGGCTCTTGGGAAGTAGCTCGAACACCTTGGAGCGAGGAATCCTTCCCCATACAAACAAGAACACGAAAAACATGTTTTTGCAAAGGTCATGAGAAAAATTACACATATGTAGGAGGTTCCTCAAGAGATGGGTCACCTGCTTTATAAGAAGACTGAAGGACAATGCTATATCCAAGTTATAAAACTGCAGCAAGTCTAACGCCATGCCACAGATAGGAACAATCAGCACAGGCAATGAATGTTATGAGGGATGTGAGAGACTGGCAGTCAGATATAGTCAGCAGGATCCCCAAATCAAGATAAAAATCTGAACAATTTTGGTGAGATTACACATACACAAGTGAGAGAGACAGGGTTACTCAACTGAATTTAGGGATGTATTATTAAGTGAATGAAAATAAAATGGGAGTATATTACATTACCTATAGAAATTCCAGAAACAATGACAGAAGTGCTGAGGTCACAACTACACTCCATGTGTCTACTGCCCAAAGCACAGAGTCAAGCAGATAAACCAAAAAACAACCAAGCAAAACAAAAAAAATGCCTCTTAGCTCTGGGAAAAGCATGTTTTACAACATAATCCTTTCAAGTAAAGAGTTATATAAAAGTTCCTTCAAAACGCAACCGGTGATCTCCCACTAATACTAAAGAAAAATCATGCTCTTGATTTTTCTCTGCCTGTTTAAAAAAAGCCATAATTACATATTACTGAACAATATAATTTAAATAATTTCATATATACAGTGTTTTTGGAAAGACTTTGAAAATAGTTTTATTAAACTTATTTCCACAATTATAACCAAAAATTATCTTTAACCTGTATATAGAAGCCATCAACCAAAGTACCTTAATCCATAAAGCCAGTCATTTACAGAACACTTATCAAAGGATGGCTAGTTTGACAATACTGTTGAGGTTTATGATTAAGTACTCTATTACTTTAAAAATGGTCACTCCTATATGTTAAAACATTTATGAATACACTTCACCGGCATCCAGTTTAGGGTACTTTACCATTTTTAAAGAAATTTCATCAGAGATCTTAAATTGAAAGTACTGTTTGGGTAATACGGATGCTTTCTTTTCCTCTGCCCACTCATTATGGACAAATATCTTTTATCAGTATACAATGCATCAATAGTTCTTTTTACCAGCTCTCAGAAGTACCATATATTTGATTTGTGGTTAAATGGGACTGAACAAATATACTAGAAAAGACCAATGAGAAAATGAATTGAATGATTAAGGTGAATTTGTAACCATTTTTATTGTCTGCAAAATAAATATATAAAATATTAGTAACACAACATACTAAAACATTTTACTAAGCTAATTTAGCAGTCAATCAGAGCAAAACCCATATTCTTTAGAAAGTACTACAGCTACTTTTCATATTCTGAGCTCGAATCTCAGGAAAAATTTCAGTATATACATTCACACTGTCTCAAAATATATCTTTTCTTTATGAACTGTATAATTTCAACCACTCTGCCAAGTAACAGAACATCCTTTTCGAATTAGAAAAGTGCATTTGGAAGAGAAAAGCGCTGCTACTTAACTTAAAAGTTCTCTATCTTCCCTCAGCAGAGCAGCATCATTGCCTTACACAAAAACTGTAAAAAGATTTTTACCCTATATAATGTATTGATTACAGAAACTGTGCACTGGCAGCTGTATCTGCCAGGAAAGTTCTGCCAGACTGGTGGCTTGGTCTTGATGTAAAGGATGTTTTTTTTGTCACAAAGATATTTATTGCAATTCCTGAAATTCACATTTGTTCCTGTAGGTTATTACAGACTACTTGAACACTTCTGAGGATATATGCTTATATATATGGGTTTTCATTCAAACTAGTTTCAATGTTAAAAAAACCCCAGAGTTTTAATGAGTTCTAATGGATCTGTCTTTAAAAGTTGTTAATATGCTACTTTCTAAAGATTTTTTTTTTCTGTTTTAGCTATTTATTTTGCCATTCCTGGAAACAAAGTGAGTTTAATCTGAGAAATAACAATTTTACTCTAGGTACAAAGAGAACATACGGATTATCTACAACTTACTATACAAGAAAAATAATTTTTGTTGAATATATGTGTACCAGTTCATCTTTCAAAACAATAATTTCACAGTTGTTCTCTCTGAAATACATTCTGATTAAAACAAAATAATCAGAACAATGGCAACATTCGCTGATATAAAGTTGAAAGCAAGAAATTACTTTCAGTTGTCTTACATCACAATATTTACAAATATTGTTTTTAAAGAAAACTAAAATAGTATCTCCAGCATTGATGCATCCTTTTCTTCGAAGCTACAATGAAGTTTTTTATTTAGTTCTTAAAAAAAGAAAAAATGACACCAATAATGATAACATGCATCCTTTATCAAGGCAGAAAAGACATCCTGCTGTGCCTATTCATCAAGAACATGAGGCTATTACAACACAGATAGCTTAAACCTGTTAAGTTTAGTCTTGATTATGCTAGTGGGAAGTGAAAAATGTCTCATCCTTCCATACAGCTGGAGCCCTTTTTGCTGTCTGTCTTTCCTTTTACAGAGAAGTAACAAGACTACTAGTTAGAGCATAGCCAGAAGGTCAAAGGATGCGGTTATTGCTCTGTAATCAGCATTTGGGAGGCACATCTGGAGCACTATATCCAGCTTCCCATACCCTCATACACAAAAAACATTGACAAAGTTGAGCTAATCAGATGGAGGACCGTCAAGACAGTGGGAAATTGGAGAAAACACTGTATGGGAAAAGGCTGAGAAAGCTGGATTTGTTGTACAGGCTGAAGAGAACAAAGAATGTGATTGCTTTCCTCACCTACCCAACCGCAACTGCCTTAAAAAAAGGTTTTAGGCTGTGCTGGAAGGACTAGCTGCAACACTTGTAATATTCCTGAAAAAGTCAAATCTGCTGACACAGTGAAATAAAAAAAGAGTATATATTGTTGACTTCAGTATCATAAAGTAGCTATGCCTTAACCTTTTGAACAGTCACTCCCAGAACACTAAATTAATACTTAGGAGCGTATATTGCCTAATATATATGAAACGCATACGCAAACATTTTGTGTGTGCTTTCAGCAGCCACAAAGGTTAATAAACTTGATCTTCAGCAGAATCATTAATAAACACGGCTTTCTCTCAAAGTACAGGAGAAGGTTCTGCAGTTCCTGTCCAAAAAGCTCATTTGATATTTATCTTTTTGAAATTAAAAACTAACAATTCCATTTCAGCAGTGATAGATGTATTTGCCACCAAAGGAAATGAGAGGAGTAGTGGAAGACTAAATGTATTCAAAACTGAACATAATTTTGTCCAGGCTTTTTGGCTCCATTTAGTAAGTATGATCGGAAGAAGTAGAGCCCTTATTAACAGCACAGAAAGCAGAAGGTCCCTTGAAAAACTACCGCATAGAGTTAATTACTGAAAATGGAAAAATGTCCGGTTGTTTATTGATTATACTATTGTATTTAAGAATACCTTTACGTATAAAGTACCAGTCTGGGAAAGTGATATTGATTTTAGCTTGATAATTACAACCCGAATAGTGCCTTTGTAAAACAAAGCTTTATTCAATATTTACCATGAAGTTCTGTGGGCCATACAGTACAATCAATTACCACCCATGATCTCTTCTAGCAGCAAAACATTAACATGGACATTTGAACAAATCTGGTGGGGTTTATCTGGGCTTTGGTTTGATTTGGTTGGTCAGTTGGCGGGGGGTGGGGGAAGGTGGTGTTAATTCCTAGGGAGAATTCTTTTTATTTGCTTTAATAACTGAAAGCATGAAGGCTGCAAAGAAATGTAGAACTACAAAATACTAGTCATTTTCTTCACCACAGCAGAGCACAATTACATATTCTAATCTTCCTACTTGCATTCAGTAAATATCAGCCTCAAAAGTGAGGGAGACTTCCAAATTCTTTTGAGATTAAAAGGTACAATTAACATATTAAATATTTAGTATTTTTTAATTTCCCAGTAGCCTACACTTCATTGCCTTTAAGTAATATTGCACTCAGTATAGTGGTCTAGATATATAAAACCAAGAGAAATACAGATACAAACACAGGTAAACATACATGTAATTTTATCATATTTATTCCTATTACGAAGTACTACTTCTGAAAGAACAGTTGGTAATCTAATTAGAATGCACTAAAACAGAATGATTGATAATTCAACTAAACACTACCTTTTCCTTATCATCATTTGCTTTATGATTACCTGTAATTAGAGACGACTTTCAATCAATTTAAATAAACCTGCAGCCACTTAAATATAGTCTGAGAACATTTCTCAGTCTCCGTTTCTCAGCAAGGAGGGTCAGCAGGCCATTGGAATACTAAATCTGAATGGCTATAAAACAGTCAGGATAAGAAAGAATATTTTATTTTTATCTAGCATACCAACAATGAAATGAAAATATACTCAATATATTAATTCTCATTCAAAATTGAAAATAAGTTTAAAATAATCTATTCTAAGATAAGCTTTTCCAGTATAGAATGGATGCACAGGTCCAAACAATCATTACTTAGATACTATTTGTCAGAGTTCAGACAAGGTCTGTTACCATGAATCTTTCTGGCAATAAAATATAACAAGAATAAATGTCTGTATTAAATATTAGTACTCTTTATACAACACAATTAACGTACAATGTCTTGTGAAAATGTAAAACTGACATATTTACTCGAAAAATATATACATTGTCTCAGGAAGTGAAAACTTTTTTTCCCCTCTTCCTTAAATTACTTTACTTCTCTAATATGGAAATGTAATGCTGCAGAAATAAAGCAAGCAAAGATAGCCATGAGAGTATTTGTACCATGCAGGTCTGTTCCACTGTACTAGAGAAAAATCTACCTGTATCTTTGAAACCACACATTGTAGTCAAACATTCTCCTGAAAATTACATCAAGCAAAGAACTGGAGTTTTGTCACTCCTCAAAAGCCTATTCTATACATTGTTAAAACTGAAACTTTAGATCTTTAAAAAAGGCAATATTATGAAGTCTGTCACTTGCTGTCACCATAGGAGTAATTTTAACTTTTACCAGAACATTGTTGGCACCCTGAGTTCTACCCAGAGGAAAAGGAAATACAATTTGTGACAGAAACTAATATTTCTAAGTCAAAACCATTTTTCCAAGGTAGTTGCATGAAGTAATATCGATATGTTTTATGTTATAATATACATCATTTGGTAAAGATCAAATTGGAATGGAATATGAAGTTTCTCACATCTTTTAAATTTGTTCAGTATATTGACTATTTCCCTGATTTATGTACTGAGATGAAATGGTGATGATGACTACGTAGAGATCTTCATCTGTGGTACAAGAAAATCTCTCAGCTCTAATGGATCTGTTCAATAATCTCTGCAAATAAGCATTTACAAGAAGAAATAGGAAACTATGAATCTAGAAATTAGAAATGCTCACCAAATATTTTGTAGAAAAGTGGCACAACAGCATTCACCTCTGTTTTATTTCATAAATGTTAATGAGAGTCCTTCGAGAGGAGATCTGAAGATCATTTTTATGCTACCAACAGAATCAAAAGCTACTTGGAGAAGCATTTACCTTTCCAAGGTCTTTATAAGCTCTAATATATTACATTACTTTTAAAATTACTAGGAATCTTGCATTTAACAAACCTTTTGAATTTGAATTAGTACTTTTTAAAGTCACACAGCAAAAAGTTCAGAAAAAAAACCTATAGTACAATAGTATTGCAGTGTTGTAGTTGTACTCATTAAATGCCCGCCTAAATAGAAACAAACCAGAATTTGTAACCTGTACTTAGGTTCACTGTTGACAAGAACCCAGACAGGATTTTCAAACATTTGTGTCCAAGCTCAAGAAACTATATCAAAATACACCTCCAGTCCTCAAAATACTTATGTAAGTATTTTGATTAACTGAGAGTGATCATCCTGAAGTGAAGTACATACATAAGATGAGGAAATGCAAAAGCGGTGATGTCTGTGATTTCAGTTCAGCACTTCAGTCACGGTGAATTCTCAGTGTGCAACATCTTAAATCCAGTCACTTACTCAGGCAACTGTATCTTTATTTGAGTGTTAAATTTAGGCATATATTTATATGAACATTATAATTTGTCTCCACAATGTTTCCTTCTAAGATGCTGCACAGTGAAAATTTTAAAAGTGCTACTCCTGTTACCTCCAACAGCACTGTATTTTATACAAAAAAAACCTGCTGTATTTTGTGTTTCCATGTGTTCATAAATTATTCCAGAAAAGATGAGACCATACCCCTCTAAGATGCCAGATCAACCAAGTTCTCATTTCTTAAAATGATTACTATTAAAAAAAAAAGAGGCAGCTGTAGAATATCCTATTGGATCAGCAATTAAAAACAAAACCAAAAGATATACTGACTCTTACCACATCTTCAAATAGTAACAAAAGGCAGAACATTTCTATCTTTCTTTTCAGCTTTCAGTTGAGGATTTTTTACCATTTAATACATATTCTCAGAACAGCTGCTAGGTTTTTCTTATAAGAAAGACACAGAAACAAGCTCACTCAATGTGAAGCTACTGAAAGTCCAGTACCAGGTCCTCTGGGATGACAAAACCTGTGAAGGCATCAGTTTATGGCAAGGGAGAAGTGCATAGGCTACCAACCTCCCTATTACTGCAACAACAGTGCAGGTAAGTCTCATTTTATCAGCTGTTTTACACAGGAGGTTTCAGGTACTACAGCAGTATACGATAAAGAAAAGTTCAGTACCTACTGAGCAGTTTCACCACACCCTTTATGGTGCTGGGCTAAAAGATATAAAAAGACAATTAGCATCTGAAATCACCCTTTCAATATAATAGCCAAACATACAAAACAATCTACTCTCTTGGTAGCAGTTTGGTATCACCTTTACAACAGCAGTGCAGTTTTGAAACAGCACTTACAACTTCTCTGCTTCCTTGCTAATGCTTGTGTCAAGCCATAAAGGTATAAGTAGGTTCAGACAGAGAATGGAAAATTCTCTTTGTGAGGAACACAAGCAGACAACTGCTACTACAGCTCTTTTTGTCCAAAAGTCTTTGGAAAAGTCTAAAATCTCCTGCCTCGCGTATTATTGCTTTTGGGGGCTTGAATGACTCTTCTCTAACTGGTTCTTATGCAATTAGCAGGAATCTTCACAAGATCACGATATGTTCTCATATTACACGAAAACATTCAGATCAAAGTTCAGAGGTTATTACTTCCAACAGACTTCTATTTTTCCAGATCAATGGATCCAGTTTAGAACAGGACAAAACTAGAGACCTTATCAATTATTTTTCTTTTTTTTTTTTATTTTTACAGTCTGGACTGATCTTGTCAAGGTACATCTAGTATTCTACTAGACAATTTTAGCATGGACCTTTATTTTGCCTCATGTCCAGTAAACAAGATAGAATATTAAAATTACTAGAGAAGATAACTCTGTATGAACAGGTATTCCACCTGTGTTCCGAGCCAAACATAAACCAGTTCCAGTTTGGAACTACGCAGGCGGATTAAGGCAATGCAGACTTTCAGCAGCTCTTCTTAGCTCGGGTACAGACATACTAACACAGTACTTGCATATTACATTAACACATTCCACAAAAATTCTGGACCCAGAATAAAAGGAAAAATGACTGCATGAGAACCTGAATGTGTTCTCTTAGACATATCAATTGCCACACAGCTAATATTAAACAAAATAGCTGGGTTTGCTTCCACAATTTAAATGATGGTAATTATTTTAGCATTGTATATCCTTGCTTTTGGAGATTGTCATTTTCTTTTCCCTCCACCTGCTAGTTCCACATGAAACCTTTTGTAGTCAGGGGTATATATATATAGACACATTTTATTATGTGTTAGAAACTACAAAACTCTTAAAGAAAAGCCATCTCCAAACCTATATTCAGTTAATAACATTTAAGAATAATTCCAGAGAACCCAGTAACTTGATTGAATGAGTTCATTTTCACTGTTCCTTATCTTGGCTTTAACCATAAAAGAACATGTCTTATTATGACAAGAACAGCTTTCGCACCTTGAAGCTTCTATAATTCTTCTTTGAATCGCCATCATTCTTTAATACATCCTATCATATATGCCTGAGGCAATACAGTATTAAACTACCATTTTTGAGTTTGCCACGTATATTGTACTCCGTGTCTGCACTAATGTGAACCTTTTATTGAAATCGCATGCTGTATAGGATACAAATGATCAGCTTATACAACTGTAGCAAGCATCAGTATTCTGGACATAGTAATGATAGGCAATATTTATTCTGGAAACTTGAGAACAAGAAGAAAGTGACAGAGAAGCCTCACTGAGAACAAAGATAACAGAGGCACTATGTTGATCTTCTTTCAGCTCCCTACAATCCAATCAAAAAGAAATTTAATTTTCTATATTAAAAATGTTAGTTGAGCTGTTGCTTAGTCTACCAATGTTTGGATCATGTATCAAGAGTCTATGAGATACAGTTTAACGGCTGCTGCCATGGTCTTTGCAGTAAGTTTGTGGAGTTTTATGAAACAGACTCAGCTGGTGCATAGTACTTAGTCTTGTTATTTGAATGCACTGCAATACACTGTAATCTGTCTGTTTTCCAATGTATTAGATTAACATTTATCTCTTTAAGCACACAGCTTATCTGTCAAAAAAATCCTCTACAGTGTCTGGAGCTATGTCTCCAAACAGTGTGTCCTAGTTCCGCACAGACTGTTATTTAGTGTCCCAATTTTCTTCACTTTGATAAAGAAGAAAACTATTCAGTTCTGACAAGTTGATTAACAACAATCAGCATTATTTTCAGAAAAACAGATCAGCTATTCCCAGAAAAGTTGCAGAACTATTCTCATCTATTTTTGACATGGCAGAAATGCACATCAATTCCAAATATGAATGGCAGTGATAAAGTCAAAGCAGAATTAAAGGTTACTTGTGTAAGAATTACACCTGCTAGCAAGTATTTTTATGCTCCAAATCCGTGACTTGACCCCAAAATTGTACTTTGAATGGTGAAGTATTTTCTATAGATCCCAAAGCTTTCATTTCAAAATAAATCTTTCTAACCTTATAACCACAAAAATAATCTCCAAAAACTAGGCTGAAGCTGTTTCACTATATTAGTGAGAGTAATAAATGTACATTTGTCTTTGCCTTTCCTATTTCTATTGTCTTCTACCATAATAACGTGTAACACAAGTCAACCAATCTCAGGAACTGCGCCTGTTCTCATCACTTAACTATGTTTGGTTTTATTGCTGCATCATGAGTTATTAGGTCAATTTTGACTTCTACATTCCCATACAACTCCACTGCTTTTTCAATTAATCCTAAAACAGGATTCAAAAGATGTGCTGCTTCACAATAAATCTGTTTCAAAAGGGTATAGTTCTGCACTCATGTTTTTCTGTCTAGCTGATAACTATGGAGTTTCTCCATCCAAAACTGGACATTAAAGATCAAAAGGAATCATATCTAAACTCCTGAACCTGTTATAAACATAACCATCTGTCCACAGAGGTATGGTTACAGTATCAGAATATATATTTTAACACTTAAATTATGTAATATTTTATTATTAATATTAGATTGTTATATATTAGATTGCTGTATGTTATATACTATTGTTAGATTAGGGCTGCTGTCGAAAAAGTAGAATACTATTAACAATAACTGAAACTATTAATAAACTGAGGAACATGCAGCATATTATTTTTGTTTTATGAAATTATATATTTGGATTGAAATTTGGGCTATTGCCATCAACTTATATTATGCCATAACCTGTGTGAAGGCTAATGAATTCTTATTTACCATGGCATTCCTGGCTCCAGGTTGAAAAAACAAAGTATTCTATGACACCAAAAAAATAAAATCTGCAAGTAGTTTCAGACAGGAGGAGCAGATTGAAGTAGGTTCTAACTTCCTATGCCTTATGGTTTAATAGTATTGTTCTGCTGGATCATGAACAACTAAGTCTTGACTATCAAGATTACATACAAGTGTTCTTCTATGAGCAGTATTCCAAGAAATTCTGTACTAATAACAGTAATATATTTTTCAGTAATTTGTAAGCAAATTTCAGAAATATTACACCGCTGTGACTTACATCTCAAATAGATGTACCGCATCTTAAACAGAAACAAAGAGTGATTGTATAGAGATATGTTTTCTTTTAAGATGGGGAATTGATTGGGGGATTAAGTACACGAATAGCAACAAAGAATATTTGACTTCAAAATTTTCAACTTTGTCCATGTTACTCAGCAGGAGATAACTTTCTTCTTCGGAAAACATTCTTTTCTACCACTTGCATACATTTCCAGTGGATTAATACAATACATGGTACACATTCAAAAACTTCTGCAAAGTGATAGAGAGGGATTAGATCTGATGACCATTGTAAGTAACTCTGTGTTCAAACTAGGAGAACAAGCAGCATAAGCTTGTTAATAAGCTAAAAAGTTTCCTTTAACACAGAGGTCTATTTCTGTATCCAAGCCCAAAGAACAAAACTAATGGCAGTACCAATATATTTACTTTTACTTTTTTTCTACAGTGAGGGTTTTTTTTTTCCTCAGGAGTTGACTGCATAGAATACTTCTATGGCAAGAAAGATATGATTTGAGAACATTACAAAAAAGATGACCAAAGGACTCCAGAAAGTACTTAGTAATTAACAATGATGCTGCCCACAGATATTGAGAAGTGAAACCCACACATTCCAGATCAGGACACTGTAGATACTTTTAAACAAAACTTTCTGTATCCTATATTCTGAATGCCCCTCATATGCCTATTTGTATTCAGAACACTCAACACATACCACTACAGTAATTTAAAGAAATATTATTCAGGTTATCTTTCAGATTATTATGATTAAATATAAATAGGTCAGTTCTACTCTGCTTCCTCACTGATAGAAATTTTGGAAGCCAATTTTTATTTGATTATATATAGAAGTCACATCTTCAAACATCAAGACACTCTTTGAATATCAGTGTCATAAACAGGACTCAAAAATTCAAAGATAAAAATGAAAAGCTAGTATGTGAATTTGTGCTGAAAAGCAAGAATCATACACAATCCTAAACCGCAACAGAAAGGTGACAGCTTATCATATTCCTTTGTCCACATTAAAAAGTCACAAAATAATACAACCTTGCTGGTAAGCTGTGATCTTAAATATAATTCTAAAATATCCCAGTCGGATATAAACAGAAATGATATAGCACTGGTATTGTAACATTTTAAGAAAGTTACAACACCGAACTGACTACGAAGTGCACTATACCTGTCATTAACTGGTGCTACACCTTCTCCATGTGAGTGACCACCATAATTCAGTTATAGCTTAGATGTCACAATCAATGCCTTATTCTATAAATTAAAGTTATGATATGATCAATTTGACTAAGAGTTCCTATTAATTTTCTTAATCTCACTTCCTCCAAAACACTTGCAAAAAAGACTTTTTTTTGAACACCGCATTTCAAAGGAGTAGTCACAATACGTATGACAAAATTTATCTCTTAGACCTTCTATGAAAGCAACTGCAAAAGGACAACAGAACACAATATAGCTAATCCTGGATTAAAAAAAAAAGTAAAACAAATTAATTTGTAAATGAAATCACACTGCTCCATAAAACAAGATGTAGAACTTGTACAGTATTCATAGCATACTTCTACTATGGTTTTTACTAAGTAAGTGAGAAATTTTGTCTTAAAAACAAATCCAAAAATACTTGATGAATTTCTTAACATGAAAGTAAAAGTACATCAATATAAACCATCTCAGTTTCAATGATGCTAAAACCCTACCATAGCCTTGAGGCACAAAAACTGTAATTCCTACTTCAAAAATAAACATAGACTATCTGGTCTTACCAATAACAAATTGAACAATCTTGAAACACAAGTAGGTGATGTAAAATTAAAGTAGTTATATTAACTGTAACAAAATTACTAAACAAACTTGAGAAAGCCCACCTCTCCATGTACAACCGCCTTTCTTTCTGTATTAACAACATTAAAAAACATGGGGGGGGGGGTGTTAATAAATGTAAGTTCTACAAAGGATCAAAATATTTTTGTTGCCAGTAATAACTTCTCTCATCTAAATCCAATACAAATGAGAAAACTAATACCACATTACTGACTTATTAAACAGAAAGTTTTTAATTGAACTTCCCCTTCATTTGCTTGCAAAACTGGAGATGAAATCTCTTGCCAGTTGAACCACTTTTTTTTCATATGAATACTTTCAATACTGAGAAAGCACAGAAATATTATAAATATAACTTAAACTAACAAAAAAATGAAATGGAATTTTGCATTATTAGCATTATGTACATAATCTCTTGGTGCCATTAGAGTTTTCCTCTTACTGTCCTTTGGAGGAAAAAAAAAGGAAAAATCCATTCTTTTCTTTCTATCTAGGTATTTCTTTTCCTACTGGAAATCTAAAATGCCCAATCTCAGTATGACATCTCAAAGTACTAGTAAGAGAACAGTCTTTTGAGAAGAAGAAAAAAAAATAAAAATTACAAACGGGTAAGTTAGCCTTATTACCTCCCTCAGTCACCTTATACTCCAGAATTCATTGCTACTTACAAGCACCCAGTTGCAAAACCAATGGTCATAAACAAAAGAAAAATCAGAAGCATCACGTAAATTGAAATAAAATGGTAAAAGTTATGGGTCTGATATCTCCATCCTTTAGATTTTAAGTGCTAAAGGACATTGCCTGGAATTAGTAATGAGCCAAAGACTGTAAACTGCCAGCAGTATTTGTAGCAGAAACAAGCCAAGACATGAGATGGAAGTTTCTTCCTACAAGAAAACAAAACTCCATCAGAGAAGAAATGGGCATTGCACACTGCCTGAAAGGCAGGCAGATTTTAAACACAACTTCCTTTTTTTTTTATTATTCTTTTCAGCATAAAGACTATCAAACAAGCATTCTTTGGGAAAATGAAGTGACAGTGAGTTACAGCACAGCCAGACAACGTGCAGGAATTCCTTTCATCAGACTTCACCCATCTCCATTGCCATGTTTTTCCTCAAATACCAATTTCCTGAAGTCTCCTGTTTTCCAGAAAGAAAGAGGATATGAAGAGAGGACAATATGAAAGAGGTTTTGAAAAAAAAAATCTCTTACCATGGAACAGAAAGTGGAGATGCAAAAAAAATAAAAAAAATTTAATGTTTTACAGTATTTATTATTTTTATTTTAAGAAGCAGGCAGCATTATCTGTGGAAGATGAGCAGAAAAATCAAGTAGCAATGCAATGCAGAACACCTGGCTCTGCAAAAAGAGAAGCATATGGTTCAGCAGAATATCTTGTGGTTAGAGAGAGAAAGGATCAAAGATCATGTATCAGCACCGTCAGTTTCCTCAGGATGGTTTTTTTCTACACAGTACACTGCAGATCTAAAGTACCCCAAGCACTAAACTTCCAGAGCAGTCTACAGAGAGCTGCTATATTTGCTTGGGAAAGGGGAGTACCTGATCCATATGACAGCGCAGAGCTTAAGAGGTAATTTCATTTTTTCATGAGATTGTTAAAGACCATGAAAAATACATCAGTCGTCTTCTACAAGGACAACTGTAACTGTCAGTTTTTAAAATTGTTTTTTAAATGTCATAGCACATTAAACATCACTGGTCAGGTTCCCCAGTCTCAGGGGAGCACAGCAAACTGAAAGGTTTGCATGGGAAATAGTTACAGTTTTCTGACCACTGTGTAGCCTCACTCAAGTTATAGCATTTTAGAGACAACATTGACCCAGCTGTCAAGATGGAGTGCAACAGACTTCAAAAGCTTTGTTTTTTCACTTTATTCATGATCTTCCTTAACTGCCCAATACAGCCTGCACAAAAGTTGCCAGGATGCAGGCAGCATTTACACTGGCAAGTTTATACATGAAGTCTGATATTTTAGGCAATCTTTTCTCCCTTCACAACTCCAGAGCAATCCAATAAGAGTCCTGCCATCACTATTTCAAGCTTCCTTTATTTTAAAGAGAAGTGAACTGTTTCAGGTTCTTGCTATTTATTCTCATTTAGGCTCTAATTCAACGCTTTAAGAAGAGATTCATGCAACCATAATGCAATTCAGTGGAAAGTTAAATACAAATACACAAGGTCAACTTCCGTGACCAAGTTATAACACCCCTCAATACTAAAAGTGAGAGGCAAAATCACTTTAAGATCTCTCTTTATGAATACTAGAAGTGTATGGAGCATTTTTGAGACTAATTCATAACTACACAGAAAGCAGATTTTCTAGATATTTATATAGTATGCCTGTTAATCTGTACTTAATAGACTACGATCTTAATTTATTTCATGGTAAGTCAGCTATCATTAACTTTCTGACAATTTTATAGAAGAAGAAATTCAGTCATCTCCTGTCTTAAATTTTTATCTAAATAATATGGTTTCCATTCCTAATGAGGTATGTTCAGCTGAGCAATATTTCAGTTAAACATTTTGGGGGAAGCAAGGTTGGTAGGCATTCCCGCACTGAAGTACAATGACATACAGTGCAATTCTAAATTATTTACATATGCTTGAGAATACTGTGTGGAATCTACTGACTTGTGAGAATGCAATAGTGTTACACATGAATTCTTCGAAATGCCCCTATTTTTTAATCTATTTTAGTCATAACGGTAGCCTCTGAAGTGATTTATAAAACATATTATATGACATTTTAATCATCCCTGGCAATAACGCCTTTCCAATCTGGCAAGCAAACCACCCCCACTCAACCAACAACTCACATAAAATATACTCATGCAACACAAAGTACACTGGTTCTTTCATAGCTTCCTGTCTAAAAGCAAGACTTGCTAGCATGTAGTCTACCAAAATCAAAAGTTTTCATACCTTTCTCTATTAATCCTGTTAGTAATATGTATCAACTATTACATATCAAATATTAATTTTTAAAAGACAGAAGAATGGTATACAAGACCAGAGATTCTGAGTCTTACTAGAGACATAAGACTAAGAATTCTGAGTTAATTGTCGGTTCTGACTGTCATTAATCTCTAGTTTTGGTTGAATTGGCTTTTTTTTTTTTCCCCTCAGTTTATTTCCACAGTCCATTGAAGGATTAGCTCAAGCTTATAAACCATTTTAAACAAAAAGGGATTTCCCTATAATTGCTAATACAATTACTGATGTCTTCCTTCTGAACTGAACGAAAGGAAATCTTTTGAACAAGAGTTTGGTTTTACAGCATGCTTGTTCTGATTATCGTTTTTTGTGGCCCAGTAACAACGAGGAAAGTATTTAAACTGGCTTTAGCATTTATATTAAGTATTGTTTATTATATGTAATGTATAACTCCTTGGGATACAATCTAGTTTTTTTTCTCACTCAAAGAAAAATAAAAAATATTTTGAAAAAAAAAAAATCTTTAAAGAGTTTATGGTAGGCAAAAACCAAACAAAAAATCCAAATCTACCAACCAATCTTTGCTATAACACACAACAATCAAGATTCTGAAATGAAGAGTTTTCCTAAGGCATTTTCATAGGCAGATTGTTTTTTTCAACTTGCTTAAACAGGGTAACAACATTTTTGTCTGAAACTCAACCCATGTCCTTCGAAACATTAGCAGTAGACTACTACTAACATTAAGGCACAGTTCATTGTGTAATGATAGCAAAAGAGTAGCTCTCCATCTACTTCATCAGTAATCTTGGCAACCACAACCCTAAATCTGTGCCAAACATAATTTGCATGGAGAATCTTCTGCTAGCTTCAGATAAAAATGAGATGAAGCTGCACTGCAAAAAAGAAGTCAGCCAGAGCTGCAGTTCTTCCTCATTTTTGAAAAAAACAGATTCTACCCAATAACACGGAACAATGTATTTATTAATATAGCATAGATCAAAAAAGAAAAAAAAAGAAAAGAAAGAGGAAAAGCAGGATAAAAGGTCTTCCTGGCTTTAGGATTTTACCAATTTTTTAGATTAGTTTGTTAGTGAATATAAAACAGAGTGGAAAAGCACAAAGAAAACCAGTACTTCTATCAAATGGCCTTGGTCGGTTCTCTCCAATAAGGATTATAAAACAACAGTACATGAGTAAAAACAAGAGTACTTGGAAAAATGAATCTTGGCAAGCTCTTACAGAGACTCACCTTTTTCATTGCAATTGCTTCTAAGCCACATGAATGGCATGAACTTCTTCATATGAAACGAAGAAGAAAAGATATTTCAACATGAATCATAAAGGTACTCCAACCTTCCACATTCTCATCCCACACACTAAGTAGCGTGAAAGATAAAATATACTCTCAAATCAAATAGACCTATCGTTTTAAACAGAATTTAAAGCCTAAGCAAACACAAGATAAATACCAGGTTGTCAAGACTTGTAATAAAACTAAAATACACTAAAATAAAGAGGCAGAAAAACCACAGGAGGGGTTCACTGAGGACTAAGAATTTCAGCTGCATCCAAAAAAATGATTAATGCTTTAACAGGAACTAATGAGTTCCAAGTAAAAACACAGAAAGAACACAAAGGTATCGAAACCACCTGCACTGTGATGCCCTTTAGCACCCCAGTCCTGGCAATGCATCAAACAAAAAAGCAAATACTACTCTAGCTAGTTCCCGTTAGCTCTGTTTGTTTAAAATTTAAGTTCAAAAAGTCGATTCAATGTACAACCTCAGAGTTCAAAAATTATAGACTTAATACAGAAGTAATTTATAAAACAAATACTAAAATATTCACTGAGAGTATAATTTAAAACTTCAAATTTAATAAAGACATACATAATTTTTACATTACTGATACTTTTTTTTGCTACGAACATGCAAGGTCTCCTTTGTTCCCTAAATCAGTGCAGAGCTGCTGCTCACTTGACTTCACTGAAGTACAAATCCTCTACTTTAAGCAGATCAATGGCATGTAATAGCACTAAGTTCCTGCCTTTTACAAATTTAAAGATCTTGAATTACTTTTGAGCCAATTCATGACTTGCAAAGCTACAAACATCCTCTTAGAAAATCTGAAAACTAAGAACTACTTTAGGGTTAAAATTTTTATAGAGCCTTCATACGCTGTTGAAAAACAAGAGGTTTCAGCTAGAGGTTGATTTATGCTCTTCTGCACTTGTCATTTCCTTCCTGCGACATCAGCCCATTGCATGCACATGCTTGCATTACAAAATTATTGCTATGTTAACTTCTAATTAGATATAAGCTAACTTTCTTCTAACACAAGTATGAACACACATTAAGGCATGCAATGCAATTTTTACTTTTTTCACCCTTTATTTCCTTCACCGGTTGATGGATATCTCTTTTCTTCCCATCATGGACTATCAGCATCCTAACATTGTAAAGAGTCTAAATATGTTAACAATTAGTTAAAAAAAAAATTTCTATTTCTTTTGCCCCCTGTGCACAGCTGGAATTCCAGGCTTCTATAACCAGAAGAACAGAAACTGTATCTGGAACAGCACCTATTTTCCCCAATGTCTCATTGCAGGACAGCAGGAAGGGGGAAATGTGTCAGCTCTGTGCCTCACTCGGTGTGTACACTGTAAGACCTGGGATCTATGCCTACATATTTTCTTCAAGAGAACTCAGGGCTGTGCAACTCAAAGTTCTTCTCTTTTGTGGTTCCTTCCCTTTCTGCCTCTTCTAGCAAGCCAAAAAGAATCTGAATTCTGACCAAAGGTTTACCCACCTTGGGACACTTCTCAAACCAACCCACATGATCTGTCTAGAATATAGTATTTTTGTGTTCTTATAGAATGGAAAACTGAAATGCACATGTGTATTAGCAGTATTGTCCTCCCCCAAACACTGTCCTGGATTTCATTTCTTTCAAAGTACTGGAAGGGCAAGTATTTAACAGGATTTTCTGATGTATCAGTTCTTCTTTTCAAGTTGAATCACAGTGAACTCATGTGAATTCCCTCTGCTGGCTGGCAATAGCTAAAAGTTCAGGTCTGGTAACTGTCTTTCCTAGATAACTCCATTCAAGTATTAATAGTTCTTTGTAATTCACTCAATTTATTTGGGCTTGGCAATCTTATCTGACCAGCACCTCTTACTTTTGTGTTTTCCTTCCCTTTCTTCCCCCACAAAATTGCCTAAGCCGTACTCAGTTACTACTGAATATGTAACATACATATTTTTCATTACATAGGAATTCCTCACATTATCCATACAGGAATACGGTTTTTCTTTCCAGGTTACTGAGCAGAATATTTCTCCAAGTCTGCAGTTTGGAAAACCACAAGCTTCCTGATAAGACCAAACAAAAAAGTGCACTATTGCTGGATGTCCAGTAGTTGTTAGTTTGTTTTGGTTTTTTTAAACCAACTGTTATAAACTTTTCTACAAAATTCTACCTAAAAAACTGAATTGATTTTTTTTTTCCCCTGAAGTGATATCCCATTCCAAAGGCAAAACATTAGTTTGCTTCCACAGAGATCAACAGATTTACTATAAAACAGCAGGAGCAATGTCATGGCAGTAAAACCAAACTGTCTTGCTCCATAAAAAGGCATGTCTAATTGACATTGATCCACCATAGTACACCAAGAGCCTGGGGAGTATTAGGTGTCTCTTGGAGCTGGCTGTACGTATTCAGCAGAATTCTATACCAACAAGGCACATTTGAAAACAAAAACTGTGATTATCCACAGATTGTCTTTGTCTATAGTTTGTGGAAGTTGCAGTGGTGTGTAGATGTGGTTGAGGGAACTGGTGTGACTGAAACTAACAACAAAGTTTCTACTGAACAAAGTTACATGTTGACTTATTGTAACTGCAATTTTCAGATTGTTTTTTCCTCCCTCGGCTGTCTGCTCAACTCATTTGTGCTGCTAGCAGCAATAGGCCTTGACACAAACATAGAATCTAATTCCCACTTAAGAGCCTCTTAATACCATCACTCATTAATTTATTTTTTTTTAAACAAGCACCATACCTTATTGACAATTCTCCCAGGAAATTCCCCATCCAGTTTTTGACTCTAGAATATCCCAGGATCAATAACAGAACCTCTTGTACGAAAGTAAACATATTGAGAAGCAGGAAAAAAGAACTGGAATGAAATGACTGACCTGCTCTCCTTTAGTGCTAGCAGATGTCTTGCAGACCACACTAAGTATTAGGGGTTTATTTTTTGCCACTGAAAAAAAAAAGCTACAAAGCAGCTAGTATATAAATGAGGAGCAGCAGCAACATCAGCTTCGGTACAAGTGGGATTACACCCAAATAGATTCCACATCCATTGCAAATCACCATGGCTACGTCAGCAGCCAGAACATAACTGGATCAAGAAACAGCAGAGCTAGTCAGGTAGTTAGTAGCTACCCTTATGAGCTGGGCTCTCTACCATACTGACAATACCTAAAACTGGCATCCCACTTTTCTTTAGTACAGGAATTGTCCAGCACAGGGTAACAGAATGAATATGTGCTCTATGAACTCTACGAAGAGCTCAGTGATCAGGGAAAAGAACAACTGGGCTTCCAGCAGAAGGTAAAACTAATGGTAACTTTACAAATGCATGTGTACGTTTTGCAAGTGTAAATACAGTTTAGCATCTTTAAAACAACTTCAAGTTTCCATATGCATATCATGTTTCCCTGTGTGTCAGAGAAATTTTGGGCTTTCTTTTTGGTTTTTACCCACTCCAAGCCCAAAACCACATTTCTTTTTATGAATTCTGAGGAGCTTCATATAAATAATTGCTTTGGTAGAATTATATTCAGAACAAAAACACAAAAAGAAACCATGATGTTCTGCAAACTCTGGACCTCATTATTGCTGAGAAAGATACAGTATAACAAAGCTATTGATTTGTCTATACATTCTTAAGCAGTCAAGCTGAAAGCTCAATTTTTTTACACTTGGAAGAAAGATTAGCAAGTTAGCCATGCTAAACTTTTTCTTTCAAAATTCTAGCATAGCTTTTACATTTTCTTCTGATTTAAAAAATTAGCGATAATTATCTCCACATCTAAAGGACTCAAGACATGGTGTGACTGGTCACATTCAGACCATTTACTGTGTGTGCAGTTGCTAATATCGCAGTTATTGATCCCAGTCATATAACAACACTGACAAGCTTGAGCTATTTTTCAGCCTGCAAAATCACTCTTGCACACATATTACTTTAGTTACAAAGAATAAAGAAAAGCACAACCATAAAACTCCATTTTGTGTTAAATTTTAGTAAAGGTCATTATGAATCTTAAGGATACAAGTTACTAAATTTGTTTTCATTTTCCTCTGTTTGAGCAATATAACATTTGTTCAAAACATCATGATTCAAAATGTTTTTTTGCAATACACTAAATTGTAATTAAAATAGTATCTTGTACTGAGACAGGAATACAAGTAATGACCTGCTAACAATCTTAAATCTACATTTAAAAATTAAGAAACATGTAATTGTAGCTGTCAGCTTTCTTGTTTATATAATCTGTCTAAACGACTATATGCTCACTATCTAATGAGCAACAATTTGGTAAGTTTACAGTAACAGGTTATGGGTAAAATTGTTTCATTTCTTCCTCATCACTTCCCCCCCCCCTTTTTTTTTTTAAATCAGAATCCACTCCATGCTGTAACTTGAAGAGCTCTTTCTTATCCTCCCAGCATCAACACGAACCTTCACTTGTGAAAATTACTTTGGGGAAACCTTTGTTTTACACTTTCATCATGATTTATTTCTGAAGAAAACCAACAAGTGAAGCAAGTATAAACCATTGCTGACTTCCTTGTATCTGCATCATCCTGACACAACATCTCAGATCAGTATGAAATTAATTGAAACCTGTTATTGACTCTGAAACCTAAAGATGGCAATTTAGACACCAACATTAGCTAACCTGATTTTAATGTTAACGTACAACAACTATGACAAATGAATTAATGACGTACAAATTTCTGACATCTGTAACTTTGGACAGCAAATGGAGTTGACAAATGGATCTGATGGCAAATATTATGTGACTCCGTAATTAAGGATTTATTGAAGTTTGCACTGAAACTGCACTGGAATAATAGAGTGGATTTTTGCACACTAGGTAGGTATTTTCAGTTATGTGAAGTACATGCAAGTTCAATCATTAAAAAACCCTACAATCTGATTTAGTGTTGTTCTTCACCTGTTTCACACAGGTGCAAAGCAGAATCAGACACTGTCAACCAGACACTAATCCTCCATCTCTGACAAATAAGCAAAAAAATAGTTGAATATTTATCTCAATTATACTAAGTAGTGACCAAAATCAGTTTCATCAATGTTCTGTAAAAATTAATTGTGAGAATTTATAAAAACTGTTCACTGGTTTATTAAAAATCATTGTTAGTTTGAAATGATTCAAAAGAAATATATGAGAACAAGTATTTAATTTAATTCCTCACTAAGATATAAATACAAACAGAATGTACTTTCTATACCTGAGGAGATCCACTTTCCACATTATTTCTGTAATTTATGTTATCATTGCACATACAATTCTCTATCACAGACAAGGGACTTTGTCCCAGTGTGTACAAACAAAGAACAAAAGATAATTGGCAAAAAGCATACAAAAAAATTCCATGGAGTTCTTTTTAGACCCATTTTAAAGATGCAAATTCGATAACATTTAAGCGTTTACTTCAATTAAGTCCATCCATTAAGCAAAGCTTTTCATAAAATGTTTAAGTCCAGCTGATTTCGCTGAGACACAGGCATCATTAGACACAGTCCCAATGCAAGTTCAGCTTTGTACACATTGTCATGGGTGATACTGAGGCACACGACAGGAATGGACCTGCAGCACAGGATCTAATTTGAGGTATGATACACACTCCAGAAGCTCTTGTATAGCACTTTCCTTCCTCAAACAGGTAGCGTTGTGAAGCTGGAAAGTAGCCACAATGCTACAGTAGAAACAGTGCTGAAGGGCAAGAACAGGGAAGCAGGGACTAATTTGGAAGGTTGATGTGCCTTTAGCTCCTCTATAATTCCAAAGCTGGTCTTAAGTACAAATTTAAATAATACGGTGAACTGGGCAATAGTCCTTCTGAGTCTATAAAAAACCCCAAACGTCCTATGAACAGTCACTTTTCTGTCCCATTTTTTAATTTCACCATTCAATTTGCCATTCCTAAACTGTAATCACAGATTATGTAGTTATAAGAGCATCTTCAGTGAGTACTATTTACATACAGGAAGAATCTTCAGCTACAGAATCCTGATCCCTCTATATCTGTACTATCTGCTTGAGTTAAGTCATCAGAATTAGCAAACAAAGAATACAATCATGAAGCTACTCTGCATTATGCTTTTTGCAAACATAACCAAATACAAGTCAAAATTCTGCTATATTATAATTAGTACCCTAAATACGTTTTTCTAAAATAAAAAACCTCCTATAATGTGCATTGCTGATAGATGTTCTTAGTCTGCTCTGGGCATTTGCGGGGTGGGGTGGGGTGGTGGGGTTTGTGCAGGAAGTACACTTTTCTTATGAGTACAGCTGATAAGGGGAACTTTAGGATTCCAAGGTATCAGCCAAATTTATTTCACATTTCTTGGATGTCCGGCATAGATCTACAACAACCTGTTCAGTGGATTAAGTTCTAAACATTCTAACTTCTACATTTAAAAACCAAACCATAGGGGAAAGAAACAGCTTAAGAATAAAAATAACCCATTTGATTCCTTTAGAAATCAGAATTGTCATCATGAACTAGCCCCATATTAGAAAATATACATCAACCTACTCTGCGTTCACAGGACATATTCTTGTTTCATTTGAAGAAATACAATCATATTTTTACATATGACCTTTACAGCCTCTTTGTCACAGCTCAATAACAACTTCCTGGTAATTTCTTTCCACACAACAGTCAACCTTACTTCAGTAAAACCGTAATAGAAAACTTCAAAAATTCATATAAACAATGGCAATTCTAGCAAATGTTTAATTTAGGCTTTTCCACCTCTCAAATTAATGTTAGATTTTACTTTTAGGCAGTTGAATGGAGAAAAAGGATAGGCACGCTAAGGTACTGAAAACACTCTAATTTTAAGGGCATTAACAATATAGCCACTGTGTTACATCGAACACTACTCGTTTAAGTTAGAGCTAACTGATATTTAATTATTACAAAAGATTTTGCTCATGTATATTAGCTTATCAGAGATTGATAGTTCTAAGGGCTTTTACAATGTTCAAACTGTCTTTTTAAATGAAAAATAAATCCGTGAGTCTCCATAAAAATAATGAGGAAAAACTAGTTTAAGCTATTGTAAGTTTTTTTAATCACTGCTGTCATCAAAAAACAATCTTTCTTTTTTGATAAATGCTGTCCTACACTTAAATACTGTCCTACACTTATGGTTTTCACATTTGACCAGAATGACAGTGTGAAAAAGCTGCTCTTAATCTTATTCATTGATAATTCCTGTTTTACATTATATATACTGCAGTCTTGTGAATTAGCTTACAGAACATGTAATTACTGAAAGAACCTGTGGTATTTAAAATAAGGATAAGGTTCCACATACCTTCTCCTCAGTAGCAATGCTGACTTACGGGGTTTCCATTCCTCCTACTCTACTACTCATCCTTGTCCCCATTCTGCCCTTCACTTGTACTGCACAACTGTTTGTAGGGCTGCATTGTGAATGTGACTGGGGAGGTAATCCAGGTTGGGAAAGGGTGGGGAGAAGAAAAATGAAGGAATGATTAAATCAAATCAGCTTCCTGGTTCAGTTCAGAGCATACTCCCAGAAATAGCTATAGGAACACATACAAAGGGACAAGGTGAGTAAGGGTAGGCATAAGCAGAATGCATAGTAACATTGTAAGCAAAAGTTACTGCTGAACCCAACTTATGGTAAAATTAATGATTATAAAAGTGACAAACATTCCAGAAATCCTACATTTCAAACTGCCAGTATTTCAATTAGATTTTTTTTTCTTCTTCCAGATTATTCATTTAAAAAAATACCCCAACCCAATATTTTTGCCATTCATTCTTTCTGCTAAAAAAATACATTCTCGTCCCTTTCAAACAAAATACCTGTACCTGCGCATCATGTGAACAAGAAAAGGGTACTAGAAGTGAAGGTTTCTTAAAGACATCTCATCTTTTAATATTTATCTCTTATTCTTCCTTCCACAGCCATACACAGCTTAAGACCACTTCCCACCCCTCCCAAATTATTAAAACCATATAGAATGGATTACAATGTATGGAAAGCTTTCACAAAGTTTCTGTCCTCAACGAAAATCACTGTTATCACACCACTGTTTCGCTATTTTACTTTCTAGAGCAGACTGACATTTTCAGCGAATGTCAATATTTAATAAAAAATAATTACAGAATATGATTAGAATTTGCTATGGAAGCAAGAACATGAAACAATATTTTAATATCTAGAAGGCCAAAACTGTGTGAAACTCTACAAAGGTATTCACATATTTTATCATGGGTTTATTGTACATTTCTATGTATTAATTATAAAAACCTTGTGCAGATCTAATTGTGGCTTCTGTAATTATTACATTTCAGTAATGCAAACACCATCCTTTAAAAAAAATACTTAATGGAACAACTATAAACAGATGTTCAAAACAAAAGACAAAGTTATAACAACACAGAACAACCTGTTCTTCAGCGTTTTAATTTTGAAAACGTGATGTTGCCCAGACTGCTGTAATATGTACCATATAAAAATTTTAGATTGCAGTTGATTAGGACCATTAAAAATTAACACTAACAAAAATGAGCTTCATAGAACAGCAATAAATCAGGGGTCACTGCAGAAATATAAGAAACAAGCCATAAAACCAGAAAATCTCCAAGGATGTTTCTTTCCCCAGACCTGACTTCAGTGTTCATGCAGTATGTGCTTACCTGTCTATCTTGTCTAGTTGAAGGCTCAGACCCAACATTTCCACAGAAGTTCTGGTTCATAGTTAATACAACTATATTGTATTTCTACAGAAGTTTTGGCCATGACTCATGGTAATCTCTCACCTTGATTAACAATTTAAGGCATAAAGTATGTGGGCCATATATGTAGATTACAGACCACAGCTGGTTCAGTTAAGATACACAGAGTCTTCCAGACAGAAAGATGCAGGCATCCACTGCGCAAAATATATGCAATAATTTCAACATTCCCTAGAAATTCTGAACTTGCTCAGTATGCATGACTTGAATATAGACACAAGTCCATAAAAAAGTTTTCTAAAGTATTAAACTTTCTACATAGCAAATATCAAAGTTGCACAAAGTGTCCAGTGGTGTCCGAAGGTAAATTTAACTTTTCCAATAAGCACAGTTAACATGTCTGGGACTGTCTAGTACGCAGCAGTCCAGCTCTGATTACCAAGCAGTAGCTGTGCCCAGAAAGACTGGGCAAATGCAAGAGACATACGGACACACATCAACATGTGTGCATGTGTGTGTACTTTTCCGTACAGACAGATATTTCTCCAGAAAAAAAACAATCCAGGAAAAGGAGAACAAGCTGAGGAACCCTGATCATGCACAGCTTTATATTTACACCAGCAAGACTCTTACCCTCTGCGGTTAATACAGTAAACTAAATTTAAGCTTACCTGCCAATTTGTTTTCTGAGAATTAGTACCTGCTCAAGAGCTGAATTAAGTTCCTTCAAGGCCCTAGAGCAGTCAGTATGTCTAAGCAAGGGTAAAGGAACCCAGAGAAAGTGTTCATCTAAATTTAATATCTCTATGAATATATAATTTAGTACATCATATAGTAAAACCGAAGAACTAAATCTTGTAGTTAACGTTGTTTCCAAAGAGAATTTAGAAGCTGCATACATAATTATATGAGATGACATCTGGTTCTATAGCAGAAGATACTAATTCGAAAGAAATCAATGAGATTACATTGAAAGACTGGAAACCGCCATAAAGCTAAACATGAATTTTTGTGCTGTCCTTCCTATCAGTTTCTATTGAGTTTATATTTATTCTTTTTTAAATTTATTTATGCATACAGCAACTGCACAGCAAAATTCTGCCTTTGAGATCTATTAAAAAAGTAGCTACATTTCCATATAAAGTTTGCTATTGTATAGTGTTATACAGAAGATGTAGTGGGGCTCCCTGATAGAAGTGATGGGTGTTAGAAAGACCAACAAACACAAAGTTTAAACAGCACACTAAATGTGGCTTCAATGATAGACATAGATCAACTTGGATAAAGCTCAACCACTTCATATTTTTAAAGGTATTGCTGCAAATAAATATTCAGAAATGTTAAAATCACACTTTTAGAAAGCTAGTCTTAAAGCACATTAAATTATGTTGTGGCTACCTCTTTTCATAAATAATGTGGCCCAAAAAGGATTAGGAATAACTACAGAGGAAGATAAAGCATGACTGTGGAACACATAAGAACACTATGTTAGTTTTAATCTAGCTAACAAAGGAAAACAATCAGTGGCAATATGGTGGCACAGGCTACTTGGATTCCATTAAATGACTCGAAGACAACAAAAATAACAGGTACTACACAGATTTTCCTTGGAAAATTAAATGGCTTCCGTGTTCGAAGTAGAATAGTCTAGAAGCAGAAAAGAAAAAAGAGAGTTACCTATTCTGAAAGAGTATATAAAATCAATACACTCGCTACTGTGTGGCAGAAAATTAGTGCAGAAAAGTTTTGCTCAGGGTGACTGTCCTCTGATACGAGTCAGGGCACTGTACCACTGTCCGCTCCCTGCTCCATGACTTGAGCACCAGGCTCACTGGTATAAACAGAGAATTAAAACCACAACAGTGGCTTCCAGCTCAACTTCTCTGGTGAGGAACAGTGGCAACTACTTTAATAAACAGCCCTTCCTCCTTTCTCTTGATGACTCTTTCCCTTAGTCTTGCTCCCTTATCATTACCCCAGAGGTCCTATACGCTAGCATCGCTGTAGTATCTAATTCCTTGAAGTAGTAGAGACAATAGAAATTTAAATCTAAACTACTGGGAGAATTATAAAATCAAACTAGAAGCTTATTCCACAGAATAAATATTGGCTGAAATGATCTCTGATGTAATATGCAAATTTTGGAAAAATGTTTCAAAACATTGGCAAGATTTTTCCAAGTATCAAGAACAACCGTGATGTTTCCTATAACATTCTGCAATTCAACTGAAGCAAGCATTGAAACACAGGAGAGTGGTAGTTCTGTCAAAGAGCTGTATATGAAAGCAGGAAAAATTCCCTCATTAAACTGCAGAGTAGATGAATGTGTCAACAGTTAATACTGAAACATGCAACAAGCTACTTCTGTTTTCACATATCCATGCAGCACAAAAGGCCAGAATTATTCAGTACAGTAAGTACTCGGTGAAAGATATCACTATCTGTTAGTGAGGGTTAAATAGCATAAAAAACATGACCTAAACTTTTCAGGAGAGCACACTGATGCATACAGACATTTGTCCGAAACACAGGGAATTATTTATACAATCTGAATTAACTGCTAACAGTTGAAAACTGGCCATTTCACACACTCAAGGTCAGAAACATTGTGTAAATACTGTCAATCAGCTGAGGGCAACAGGAGGGCAGACACATCACCTTACAATTTAACTAAAAAGCATCATATTACAGGGTCAAGAGATTATTACAAGGGGGGGGGGGTTGGTTTAAAGATTTGAAAGGGAAGATCTGATACTATAAAATTGGAAAAAATCCTACAAGAAACCAATTGAGATCTTGCCTTTGCATATTTAAAGTGTCATTTTTTCAAGATTCTCTACAAAACTGAAATTCCCTGGGGAAAGAAACAAGAGTTGCTTAAACCTCGTTAGAAAAGTATTTCAAGAAAGACCACTGTCTTTTTTTTTTTTTTTAACAACATTGTAACAGCTTTTTTTTTTTACCTTACAGGAATAAGAAAAGGATTGGGATACTGCTAAAATAACAGTAAGAAAAAAAATACTTGTTACTATAATTAAAATTGAAGCATCAACTATACAGACATTTGCCTGAGAAAGTAATGGGTCAATGACTTACTATAGGCATTTTATTCTATGAAATATAAAAATATTGTTTGTAGTAATTATTATTAAAAAGGACTAAATTGCATCTTACAGCTTTCTGACTAACAGTTTTTAGTTGATCAGACAAAACAATGTAATACAATTAATTTTCATAGAGTTGTATGTTGATTTTTAAGCACCAAAATAAAACTAATGATACAGAAAGGTTGACGATTGACATCTTATGTTTTATTGTTTATAATGTTGATTTAAAGGTTAAGGTGATAAGATCAAATTATGATAGGTATACTGGCCTCAGGTTTTTTCAAACTTAAGAATACATACTCCTTCCACATTTTTTAAGTAATTAAAATCAACACTGTAAACTGACATACCTCTAAGGATCATTCCTTAAGCAGGTAGTGCAAACTGATGGACTGACTTACAGAATCACTTTACAAGTAAGGAATTACAAATTAGCTTGATACAGTTAATATCTAATACCTTTACTATATTTCAAATTGAACAAGGAAAATTTTCCTCCAGTAAACACTCTGAAATGTTTTGTTGAAAGGCAATATATTCTGAACTTAAGCTTATCCTGTGACCTTTTATAGTTTGCCTACATCTGCTCTTTTCATTACCTCCATTTTCTTTGTGCCACAAATGGAACCAGATCTGATCCTCACCATGTCTTCTGCCTTTTGCCACTGTACACTTAAAAATGAAATGCATATTCATGTATTACTGTCATCTACAATACCATAATTTTTACTTGTGTTTTCAGCATACTATCAGGTAGAATACTTAGACAGCAGTGACTCTTTCCACAATAGTCAAAAAGAATTTTGTTCTGTCTCTTAAGACCGAAAAAAAAATCTATTTAAAAATACACAAAATATTTATATATAAAATATATACAACAGGAATTTCTTAAAGTAGTACTGGAGCCTTCCTTTGAAGGCTGATAGACGGTGTTTTGAGTGTCAGTAAATCATAAGCAGCAATAATTCAATGATATGTTTAACATACAAGTTTCATCACTTTATTATTGAGTTAGGACTACAGGCGAGAAAAAATGAGTGCTAAGTTCAGAAAAAACACTCACTGTAGCTTTTAAAGTAAGCTCTTATACCTCTGAAACACGATTCTCTCCTCCGCCCACGACTCTAGCTCCAAGATCCATTTTTTAATCACATATTGCCAACCAACATTTATGTAAACCTCTGAGGTCCCTGCATCAGTGCTATCATAGCCTCTTCACTGCCCTTTTAGAAGTGGATGAAATCTGTTCGTTCATATATATATATATATATCTCCATAAATATAAAGAATGCTAAGGCAGAAAGCTGATTCCATTATCTTAGAATACAAAGCACAGTGCCAGCAGGTAGTAATCCGCAACTTCATACCCCTGTGAATCCTTAACTACTTAACTCTAGAACAAACAGTTCTAACAATTCATTTACTGTGATTGTACTAAACTCAAATATTGGTCCTCTTTCTTACATCTTTAAACCACTTCAGGACATAAATTTTAATTGGATTTACACCAACATAAAACTAAATTACTTACTCAAACGTAGAAAAATGTTTATCATTTATTTGGTACCACCTTCAAATAATCACAGATTCATATAATATCAGAGGGCTTCAATCAAGTATTATAGCCCCTGCCAGTGCCAAGACATCTTCGTAACACTCTTCCTTTCAGCTACAGATTCACTTTACTGTATGCTTAGAGGCCAGTAGAATTCACAACTCTTAAATCAGGTGAGATACTACAATTTATAAAGTCAGGATATTCCATTACATCTGGAATTCCTTCTTGACAGATGATGGTTTCACATGTTCTACTGAGGTTCTGAGCTTCTACTTGGCACACACAAGTTTAATGAAATTCTGCAACTGAGAATTTATGCCTGTCTTCTATTGCACTAATAGAAGGGAATGAAAAGTGGGAGAAAAAGGTACAGAATTTTAAGACAGCTTTCCTGTGTTTCTATTGATCAGAAATAGATTTCTTGGACTATTTTCTCCCTGACAGTACACTCAAACACTTCAGAAAGGAAAATGACTTTGCCTAGCGAGATTGCTCCCTACTTGGCGAATTCTACTTCACTTCTTCTAAGGATTGTTCTGATTGCAAGAACAAAACACTCAGCTTAGGTGAACAGATTCACTGCCTGCAAATGAAATGTCTTCAAGATCTCCCTTTTTTAAGACACTTTCCTGCCAAAGTCTCATGATTCCTTCTCAGGGATGAATTAATTTTCCTGTCAGATTGTGCTCTTCAGAGGAAACCTTTCTTTCTGCAAACTTTACTGTATCTTTAGCTAAGATTTAACAGTTTCATCCAATTTTGTTACTTGAATAAAACAAGTGTTTTCATTTTGAAACCTGTGATATTTTAAATATTAACTAATAAAATCAACTTTTTGCCACAAACTACTCAATGAAAACTCCATGTTGCAATACTGCACTCAAATTAATAAAAGGTTTTTCAAAGAACAAGGAAGCTCTCTATAATTACACATTTTGAACCTTTCCTAGGCTTCTGATTTGCCTTATCCCATTTTAGCTTTTGTTAGTTTTTCCCTACACTGCTCACACACTTAATAACAATATTATTTTTTTTTAAAGCAGAAGCAAAGTCTGATGAAACACCCAAAGAACGGCAATATGCAGATTCATTATTTATGGACAAACCAGAACGCTGCACAGACAGTTGAGGAATTTGTATCCTCAAAGAACACTACCATAAGCTATTCATCCAAGGAATACCTTGGAGCAACATTCACTTCCTCATCCAGTGCCCCCAGAATTCAACATAAAACTTCAGAAGCAAGTATACGGACCTAGAGCCAGTAAAACCAAAGAGCTATTAGAACTGACATTTTCACTTACTCCAGTGGTATTTTCTGATGTGTCTAGCTTCACCACAAGATGTTTTCATTGAATTTTTTTTTTTCAAGAAGCTGTATTTTTAAGAGGTCAACTGTTGCTCAGAAACAGCCTTGCTTTTACCATTAACATTTCAGAAGACAGAAGTATGAAAATTTTCTCCCCAAAAGTGTTTCTGTGTAATGTCAAAACTCTAGGAATTTAGCACAAGATGACATTTCCTCATTAATTGGGAAACTATATGGATTTCCATACTTTCTTATCCCTCACTGAAAGTTAAGGGGAAGAAAAAAAAAAAAAAAAAACACAAAACAACCCAACTAAACCAACTTGCAGACAAAAATCACACCTATGGCAAAACTGAAAAAGTCAACACTCCCAAGTAACAAAACTCTTGAAGTCTGAATTTTTATTTTTTAAGACCCAGGTTTTAGATGAAAAATTTGGTCTATCTGCTGTTTAACATATCTGATGTTTAACTTTTTGGATCCTCTTGAAAGCAATCCATAGCTGGCCAATTTGATAATTCAAAGAATTTTTAATGCACACATTGTAGATTAATAACTTCACGAACTTACACAAACATCCAAAGGAAACAAGCATTTTTCTTGAAATGTAGCTGAGTCTTGGGTTGACACTATTCTTTTTCAAGACATTTTTAGATGTATTCAGTGAAAACCACCCTAGGACAAGAACTCTCCTTTCCCTTGCCCAAGGGGTTGCTATTTGTACACAGTAAGAATGTGATATATTTTTACTTTTCAGTTCCATTTTTTTTAATTAACAAAAAAATTGAACTCCCTTTACATTTATCAAGACTTGGTCTATTTACAACAAAGAAGTTAGTTCATCATTTCTAGAAGCTCCAAGAGTCCTAAATAAAGCAGCACAAAAAAAGGAGATATAATATTAAATTATACAAATAAAGGAAAAAAGCCTATTTGACAACCTGGTTACAGAAAAATAAAGGTACTGGTCAAAATTTTCATTAGTGCTTTGCCAGTTACAGAGTTAGTTGAAAGACTGGCTTGGTTGAAGGTCAAGCCTTCTTCCTGGAGGGTATGGGGTTTTTTACCTTTTCTGCTAACTGACTTGCCAGTACAGTCAAGTAAACTACATTTTCTCTCATTCAGAAGTATACTAAAAGCTTTTCTAAGCAACAGTCCTCCCTATAGTGTTCAGATGTGGAAAAAAAAAAATTTAAATTCTATTTCACAATACAATCGACCATCAATTGCTGCCACAATACTTGACCTTTATAAAAAACAGAAGATATACACACATAACAAAATCACAGAATCATAGAATGGCTTGGGTTGGAAGGGACCATCAAAGGTCCTCCAGTCCAACCCCGCTGCGGTGAGCAGGGACACCTTCAACTCAATCAGGTTGCTCAGAGCCCCGTCCAGCCTGGCCTGGAATGTTCCCAGGGATGGGGCTTCTACCACCTCTCTGGGCAG
>JAVKLA010000061.1:14864838-14926585 GCA_034782735.1 Sagittarius serpentarius | reverse complement strand
CCTTGCCAAGTTCAGCTCCAGCTGCGCCTTGGCCTTCCTGACCCCATCCCAACACAACCGGGCAGCATCCCTGTGCTCTTCCCAGAATACCTGTCCCCCCTTCCACTGCATGTGCATTTCCTTCTTGCCCTTCAGTTTGACCAGCAGCTGTCAACTCAGCCATTTTCTCCTATTCTTTATACTCTAATGGGAGTATTAGACACTGCAAAAAGAACTGGAAGAACTGGAATGGCTACAGAGCGCCTGCATAGTCTCAGAGCTACACGTGCCTTCTCCCACTCCTGTGACCCATTCTGATGCTATGTAAGTGAATCTTCAAGTTTGTTTCAGAGCAGCATACCCTCCATTTTAAAGGACAAAAATCAAAGATCTAAATTAAAAAAAAAAAAAAAAGCTGATTTATCAAGGTGAAATAATCAAAAGGATATTAATGATGCAGCTGTTGCAGATATAACTGCATAGGTGCACCACTCATGCTTAGCAAAGGAGGGAAATTTTAGAAAGATTTTACTGAAGGTTATAAAGTTCTGGTGGGGATCAGTGCCACTCAGAGTCAAAGATGCCCTGGTTAAGGAAAAAGTACTAGTAAAATATTACAGATGTGTAAACGCAAACATGAAATGTGGGCAGGTTCCAAGTGAACTCAAGCCTTGGGAGTCTGTACTCATTCACTTTCTTCAGAACTCAGGAAATCAGATTATCCAAGAGCTGGCTGCACAATCCCAGGGCCTCACATCACAACTGCTGCAGGTGGGACATTTGAACCTCCCAAAAGCTACAAGATGAACTCCTCTGCTGTAAAGCCAAGAGAGTATAAGATGTGTAAAGCAAGCACTGCAGAAGAGATTTAAAAATATTGAATGTTTTTAACATCTAAATAATTGGCTAGATTTCACATTCTAACTCTGCCATCTTCAATTAATACCACATTATAATTCATATACTGTTAATTCTTAGATAATACTATATACACCCTGCTAGTGAGGCTAGCAGAATCCAGAAACAAAAAAACACCACAATGAAAGGATAGAAAACTTAAATAAAACATTAAACCTAGGTACTAGTGAGGATGACATTTAAACTAACACACATAATGCTAAAACTAGAAAATTCCCTTCTATGTTCTGTACTGTTCATATTTTCCGTAAATAAGGCTTTAATAACTAGATTTTCTTAATTTGTCCTTCAAGAAAATTTTCGCATACATATATAATGTAATTTAAGCTTGCATCCAAATCATTATTTAATTAGACAATAAACCCTCCTCCCTTATACTAACAGTAAATAACATTTATTTAAGATTATTTTGCAATGTTTCCACACCATGTGCATTTTTTTTTAGCATTTCAAATTTAGCTTTTTACTGTGAAATAACCTTGAAGAGCTAGCTGCAGCTATTTTTTTAGCTTCACAACAGCTACAGTGTTCCTTAGCTATTTGGCTCAAAAAAAATTTCCAAACTGACTTAAGCAGTGTAAGTCAAAGATTTACACTTTCAACTAATTGAACAGTGAAACCAAATAAAGCATCAACTGTCTTCTTCATCAACATAATTTTTTGTTTTAAAAGTCCAGGGGTTAAGTTTTAGAAACATTTCAAAAAGGTAAATTAATAAAAAAAAAAAAAGGCATGACATTTGTGTCTGAATACAACAATAACTTATCCATCCTGTGAAGTCTATCTTACAAAAATCTGAATTAATATGCAATTGCTATAGGACATATATAAAGAATGGAAACTGAATAGGCTAATATGTGGAATTCTTACTACTATGCTAGTTGTCTGGCAATAAGACTAATACCTACTCAAATGAAATGAAAACCAAGGAAGCATAACCGCAACACCATCCAACTCTAACCACTCTCACATTCGGACGTATTTGGACTTCTGAGGTTTTGTCTCTTTGGGGAAAAAACAAATTCCTAGTGTTTTCCAAGCTGTTATTCATTGACCAATATTAATAGATAAGTGGTTAAAGAGACAAAATTAACATATACATAGAGAAGAACCACAAGTAAGAAGTTACTACTTGAGATGCAGTAAGTTATCCCATGATCTCAAAAATGTACAGATATAGTTGCATAAAACTCAGTTATTACTGCAGAATTTACAAATGTTCTGAAATATTCCAAATAGTCACTCTCGGTTCTCAACGTCATTCCAATTTTTTCCTACTACCCTGTCCACACATCTCATTAACATTTTGCCATAGAAATATGTAGGTGCTATAGACACATACGTGGGGAGAGTTAAAGACTAACTATCCTGCTGAAATAAATAACAAAATTCACAGGAACTTCAGTGGGGTAGAAATTTTACCACAGTTTTTCCAATTTCACTTAAAAAAAAAAGTGTTCAGATTCTTTAGAGAATCTTCTAAGCTCTGCCATTTTCAACGTATATTGAAAGGCAATAAATCTCAGTTTTCTCCAAACTGCTACGAGGCAAAACCTTCACTATGACACATAATTGATAAGAACACATCCGACCGTCACGGTGTTTCAATTTGGAATGTGTCTAATTAAATTTTAATTAAAACTGGTATTTTTAGGAGTGTGTATACCTGCTATTCTAGAAAAAGCACTTTTTATAAGAAGTATAATTTTATAAAAGAAGCACAAGAACTAGGGGAAAAAATGACTGCATACTTTTGAAGTTGTTTGTTAATACTCCTTTACCAATATAAAGAAAAACTTATCATTTCAGTAGGTAAACTTTCTAGATCATGATCACCTCACTTAACTATAAGTACTTTAAATTTCACTCTGACCACAGGAACCCCACTTCCAATCACAAGAACTGAAATTACTTTTTACAAAGTGACAGTTTCTTGAATTCGCTTATAAATAATAAACTCATTCTCCTTTCCCTAGCTGGCTGCTACTTCACTGATACACAATGTGATGGAAATAAATGGACTGTCTCTTCATCAAAGTAAAAAAACCTAGCATTTTTGGAGATTCTCATTTATTTCTGTGGACAGGAGGGAAAAATGTAATAAAGATACAAAAAAATACAACGAAAATTAAACTAACAATTTAGGAAACTATTGGCAAAAAAAAATCTGAAAGTATGTGACAAAGTATCAAGGTTACTCTCTCAAAACAGAGAAATCAAAAATTAGGACAGGGTATTGATATATCTCCTTATGACAGCAGGCAGATTTATTTATTTATTTAAAGTCCAGCCATGTGCAGAAAAAAAGAACCACAGTGACTTGCTCCTCACTTATTCCTTAATAATTTTATCTAGACATATTGGAAGCAATGGCAGAAAGTACTTGAAAAGGGCACTAAAACGAGCATTTATGAAACACATAGTCATTCATTCAAGAGTTATTCTCCTAAACATCAAACCAAGAATTGTTCTTTTTAAAGCAAATCATTCTATGTACAAAGGATACTTTTCTTTGCATAAGGTGGGGAACTCAGACTCAGTAGAACACTCACCGCAACTAGCTTATTTCCAACCAAAATGAGTACATGTTAAAAATGGGAACAATAGTTAGTTATTTATTTTTCAACTGCTGTATACAAAACTCTGTTCTGAACCACTAACTGCACCAGCCTCTGTCTGAATAATTTTCTTCTCTTATTCTATTTCACAAATAAAGACAAACAATAACTGCTTATTCTGTCTGCAGCATCTCAGACTTCCTCTTTCTCAACAAAAAACTAAATTTCCCCTCTACACCTGTTAGTCAAGCCTCTATCATCTAAATAAAAGCCCACCTAAAAATCCAGATAAGAAAACTGCTTTCTTATTTTCAAAACTAGATAAAACAAGAACATTCATTTGAATGGGCACAGAATAGTATCTGACATTTCTGAAATTTATTTTAAAGGTCAAAAAATTTCAAAGAATGAAAGTTCTGCTTTTAAATTACTACCTTACAAAGAAAACTAAACCCTGACACTCAGAGGTAACTCTTGCAATTCTTACAATTCTTTTTCCAAGATCACAAGTTTTTAGGTCTATTTCTTAAAGTAGTTATTTTTAGGCAACAGACTTCAAACTTCCAATCTTGGTAAAGTATATAAAACAAACTAATTCAAACATTAGAAAATAAATCTACTTACAGTTCATGCACAAATCAGTTTTGCAGCAAGTTACTAACCACTTCTCTTAAATATATTTTAGCATCTTCATGATGCTGCAATTGATAATGTACTTGACCTGAGGCAAATCTCTTTTTTTCATGCTTCATTATCTGCACAACCACATGTTAAACATGAGATAATCAACTGCATTATACTTTTAAAAACTGGTATTTTCAAAAAGACGAAAGTTTGAAAACTTTCATTTAAAAAAACAAGTATTTTTCAGTAATTGCTATTTTGCTTTTCTTTTCAAATGGACATTTGCGGGGGGTGGTGAGGGCTGGTGGAGAGGGAAGATTGACAGAGATTTCTCTATCCCTTAGGGGTTAACATTTGTATAGCTGTCTCTCTTTGTTGGCACAACCCAATTTGAAAAGAAAGAACCATCTGCCCAGCTGTCTGGAATCCAGCCTTGTCTGATAATTCCCATGTTGAAAAATAAACATTTCACAAAACCCATGCACTAAGGAAACCGATTCACTTTTCTTCCAGCTAACAACTAGGCTATCAGTCAACACCTTTGGAAGCCATACAAAACACTGAAACTTTAATTTTGGTTTCAAGCTCTGATGTTTTTCCGTACTTTTCTATTGCATACTATTTTTTTAGGAGTTGCAAGTTTTGCAATTTGACTCATGAAATAGAGCAATTACATCAAAAGACTCAATTAATGCAGTTGTTCCAGTTTGCTTGATTACTACCAGCACGACTATGAATGTTCCCAAGGAACAAGTGATACAAGTATGATATATTAATAACAATTCTGGTGCGTAAAAATTAATTCAATAAAAAGCATATAAAGTGGTAGTAATAACACGTTATGGAGTGATTATCAGAAAACTCTATTCTTGTGTAAATAACCTAAAACAATTGGTGTCACTAGTTTTTTTCCAAATATTACAATTACTGTTCAGACCAATTCAAGAGAGGGTAGAGGATACAAAATTACATACATGTTCCTAAACATCTTTAAAGAAGCTTCAGCTTAGGTTTTAGGGTTTTTTGAGAGGGGATGGGAAAAACTGTTTTATTCTGTAGCAGAGAATATTTGGACATAGTGCATCCAGTCAACTCCCTTGTCTTCTGAAGTTCTCAAACATTAGTTGTACAAAGCCTAGCTATTGTCAGCTTTTACAATTCACTAAGTTTAAGACTGAACTAAGCATACTTGTTGGCCTTTCCTTGTAAAGCTCAATAGCGAGTAATGTTTTCCAGATTCTGGGGGGAGGGGGGCGGAATCTACGGAGACATACAGCTTAGCTCTCAAACTAACCCTGCCACACAGGCCTGTACTTCAGGCAGTGTTTTCTATTGTTTCAATTATCATTAAACAGGGTACTAATAGCTCCTTCACTTAGTCTGAATGACCAAATGATACCTTAGGAATGTAAAGGTTATGAAACTAGAAAAAAGGCTTGCAACTGTGTTCTATTAAAACAATCTCTGCATTAGTGCTTTAGGATATCTCATGTATTCCCAGGTAAATGAAGTTTAGAATGAAGTAATACTTAAAATTAATCTGTTTAAGTATCAGAAATCAAAACTCCCATAAATGGTCTATTACTTTTGTATACCAGTTCAGAAGACTGTAGACAATCTAGTTAAAAGGCTATTGCAAGATTATTTCTTTTTCTTTTCTGCTTGTTAGAGTGAACGGAGTTAGAAATGTCTTTTCCTACCGATTTTTAAACCTTTATATCAGGACTCGACACATTACATATTCTTAGATTTCTGCATTCAGAAGCTATGTATGCCATCATAGGCAGTGTCAGTCAGAGGGAACTAAGATACTTATTAAATCACAACAAATTTATATTCTTTTGAAGTGGATGTTTGTTCAGATCAAAGACAGTAGTATAGTGCTGTACCCTTTGCCCATACAGTTGGGCAACTCTCCTTGCCTGTTTGTTTCTGGCAGAGGGAAGAAACTGCCAAGGCTACTCAGATATGTTTGTGAGGCAATTTTCTTTATTTGTAAGAAAGGTATATATGCTAAATATCTTTTCCTTGAGTGGAACAGAAAGAAACTGGAAGCAGCAACTTCCTTACATAGCATCTCCACCTCCCTAATAGAAATTGCCTCTCTTCTAATGGAAATTAGCTTCTTTTTCCAAATAACTTCCTGGCAGGGATATAGCCATATTGCTTCTATACTATTTCCCTCTTGTACCCATGATTTCTGTTTTCTTTTACACACACAACGGCAATGAGTCAAGAACTTATGCAATGACCATTTAAAGAAATCTTTCCAGATAGACATAGTTTAGGTAGCATATGTACATCAACCTCCTCATACAAATGGGCTAAGGAAAAAGATTACTGCTTATGGCTGGGAAAGGCTCAGCTTCTATTCCAGCACTGTCAAACCACTGTATCTTCAATATACCCATTAACTCCATTAGACAACTGAGAACTACTAGTATCATATAAACATATGAATAATGACTTCTGTTATCTAATAGCACAATTACCTGATTGTCCCATTTTTCTTCAGGACTGTCTTGAAATTTCAAAGTTGCTAACTCCTTTACCTTTCTTCAGTGATTAGTCAAATGGGAATAAAAAAGATTGCATCATTTAGCTGTGCAAGATTTTTCCACTGATCATGATTAATTCTTAAATTGAAATAAACTAAAAGGGTAGTCACAATTTAACAACAAAAGTAAAACAAAATAAAAAAATATCACCTTAACTGTTTGCCTATAGACCAGCAATAAATAGCAGTGAGAACCACAGGGTCAAAAAAAAAAAGTAAAAAGCAGCAGTAAAACTATTTTCCCTTTTATTTCTTTGCCAACCAACCAATGGGTATTTCAAGCAGGATTCATCAGAATAAATAAATAAATACAAGAAATAGAGACATTGGTTTTTGAAAAGCCTCAATACAGATTAGCTCTTTCTCCATCTGAACACTAGAACAAAGTGTTGGGAGGCATTAGTTTAAAGGAGAAGTTAGTTTAATGGCATTCCTTACATTGCAGAATTCTTTTTGCCAAAAATAGCAACAGCTTGTACATATATGTCACGGTTTAATCCCAGCCAGCAACTAAACACCACAGAGCAGCTCGCTCTCTCCCCACTGCATGCGATGGGGGAGAGAACTGGAAGGGTAAAAGTGAGAAAACTCATGGGTTGAGATAAAGACAGTTTAACAGGTAAAGCAAAAGCCGTACGCGCAAGCAAAGCAAACCAAGGAATTCATTCACCGCTTCCCATGGGCAGGCAGGTGTTCAGCCGCCTCCAGGACAGCCGGGCTCCAGCACGCCTAACGGTGACTTGGGAAGACAAACACCATCGCTCCGAACATCCCCCACTTCCTCCTCCTTCCCCCAGCTTTATATACGGAGCGTGACATCACATGGTATGGAATATTCCTTTGGCCACTTTGGGTCAGCTGTCCTGGCTGTGTCCCCTCCCAACTCCTTGTGCCCCCCCAGCCTCCTCGCTGGCAGGGTGATGCAAGAAGCAGAAAAGGCCTTGACGCTGTGTAAGCACGGCTCAGCAGTAATGAAAACATCTCTGTATTATCAACACTGTTTTCAGCACAAATCCAAAACATAGCCCCATACTAGCTGCTATGAAGAAAATTAACTCTATCCCAGCCAAAACCAGCACAATATAAAAACATTATCCTTACAACTACTACTTGTAAACAAATAAACAGCCATCAGGTATGAAAATGGTTTTTAGCCACTAATTTTCTACTATGGATGTTTTGTATAGTGCTTATTCCAACATACTGTCCCACCTAGTTTGAGAGGGTACTTACTGTTATCACAAATTTAATATGCAGTATGAAAAATATCACAGAATTATGAACCAAATCTCTTTCTAAGGGAACAGATTTCTTTCCCTCCCCTTTTAATTACAAGCTATTATGCTATTCTAGACTATTTATTCTCATTTTCCCCTCTGCATCCTTCCTACTGCAACACACTTTTATCTGGTCCTCTCCATCTTCAAACAGCAAGTGGATATTTTAGTACTGAAATATTTAATTTTCCTGTTCCAACACTGTATGTGCTCTGTCCTCTGACTTCTCAGTCCTACAGCAGCAATATGCTCAGATTTGTATGGATGAAAAGTTCACTATATAACCTTACCACACCATACAAAAAGGGAGACCACTCTCCTCTCTTTGACATGATAATTAGAGAAATGTAACTGCACTGCTCCCAAGTGCAACACTATTATATATCATAATATATCCAAGATTAATTCTTCACTTGAGTGGATAACAGGCTAAAATCAGACAAAATATAGTAAATTAGCTTTTGCACTTCATTAATGCTGTCAGCTTCACTCTAATGTCCAGTACATAAAAGATAGGAAGCTTATGAGTTTAAAAAACAAAGAAAACCCCCAAGCCCCCACCACACCACAAAAAAAAACACTAGATGACAAAACAAGGAAAACAGAAAGTGTACTGGATTTAAAATACATAATTTTTAGATAAAATAAAGCGTGTGTGATGTTGAATTGCTAAATCTTAATTCTTCACTAAATAATGCTTTGCTATCTGTCCAAATTCAAAAGCGTACTATTTCACAGCATCTTAATTGGTATAACACTCTATCTTAAATTTCAAGAAAAAAATCATTGTGTTGATTCATGACAAATTATTCAGTGGTCTCACACCAATATAATACTCAAAGATGTGACAAAAAAGGCAGAGCATGATATGCATCTGAGATGCTGAATTCTATGAAACACTGTCAGCAGAGGCAAGATATTTAGAAGGAGGTAAGAAAGGCAGACAAAAATCTTATCCAGAAATTCCATGGGTGCGACAGACAGTTTCAGGACTGTGAAGTAAAAATTCAGAATGCCAATATATAAATCATCTTTGCATTATGAATACTAGATATCTATTAGTAAAGCTCTCTTTATTCAGGAAGGTAAAAGAATTCAGTAACATTTCAAAAATATCAGTCTTGCTGCCATAAATTGCTTTCCTGAAAACAGCTAGAAAGCCCGTTCACGCTTTCTACTTCAGAAGTAAAAGATGAGACTATGGAGGCTGGGAAACCATAGACTCAAGATAACTTTTTGGAATTCTCATAAGCAGCAACAAAAGTCACAATATCGCTGACAAGTCAAGTTAAACTTTGGAAAATCTGACTCAAATAGAAACCATTAGAAGTGTGATGGTTATCACAAGGTTTATGTGTTATGAGCAGAATTTTTTTGACTTGTCAACTGAAACACAGACCAAAACCAGCTTACCCACACTGCAGTAGCAATTTGTCTACCAAGGAGGCAAAATCTCCACAGGCATGGCTCTAACATCACCAGTCTTTTCAATAACATTTACAGCTGGATGTAAAACTACATGCCTAAGCTCTAAAAATAAATAAATCACTTGACTCACACTAAATGACAGACACACTGACAATATGCTTGACCATTTTGTACACAGCTATGGGGGAAGAGTGGCCTTAATACACCAGTTTCCTGTACAGAAAAATTTTTCTAGTGTATCTTCTTCAGGGACTAGCCAAGATTCAGGAAAAGAAACTATGCTTTATACTATATCCTAAGTTCTCAAAGAGAGATAGATGTATGGAATGAATTTTGCTATATATGACTTAAAATGGCCTTTTGCTGCACAGGTACACTGGAGAAACAATTAGGTTAAACATAGCAAAACACACTAATCTCATTAAACAATTAACTTTTTTTTAATTAAACTTTCATCTAAGGTTCCAAATGCTATTACATCCAAACCCCACTCCCCCCACCCCTGTTATGCTGCTTTTCAAAGACGTTCTGATTGACTGGAGAGTACAGAAGATCTCTATCTTTGATATGTCAAGGAAGTATAACGCAAAAAGAGGCATTATTAAAAACTTGACAGCAAAATCAGGCTTTCTTCCTCTTTTCTCTCCTGGTAGAGAGGAAAAATCCTCAGGTTAGATATAAACAAAATTCCTATTGAAAGTAACAGCCTTCATAAGCACTGTGATGTTGTTACAGAAGATGATGTTGTTTTACAGAAGGCTTTTGAGGCTTCTAAATTTAATTTTCTTCTTAAAGGTGAAAAGTAAGTTCGCTTAAGCATTCCATATATTATAGTTTGAAAAATACATTTCCAAATATTTTCATAAAAATGAAAACCTTATAAAACCTATCTGCTGTTATTATATTGATTAAAATGTTTCTGTACAAATGAAGCAAAGCCATTTGGTGCTGGCTGGTTATCCTGACAAGTCATTTAACTCCCTATACGTAAATTAAGTGTGTGCATGTGTGCACACTTGCACACATGTTGACTGGGGATAAGTTATATATCTAGCAATGTTTCCTTAAGCTCCTCAGCAAAGGGAGGAAGCTACATCCCTGCAAAGGTCATAAAAGAAACAGCAGCACATTCCCAAATATCTGTTCAAAGGCAGATATACCAAGAACTATGTGAGAAAAGAGTAAAACAGTTTTTCGGGAAAGTGAAAGCTTTCTGTGTTGAAAAGAAGGGAACTGGAATTACTAAACACTCAAACATTATTTTATTTAAATACTAATAAAATTAGGACACCATAAAAAAGAGAAAAACACTTAAAATCCAGACTTTGAGGACCTCAAGAGAAACTCCCCCTACCAAGACAAAGGCAAACTAAACTGTCTATTATATGTAAAACAGGACAAGTGTTGTTGTAGTGAAGGGTCCTGCCAGCAGACTAAATTACTCAGCCTTCTTATCCACAAAAGCTAAGTGACCAACCTATTACTACTGTTAACAAAACAAACCAACCACACACAAAGTATTGTTTCATCCTCCAGCAGCAAGAATGCTAAGGTCTATCACCTACTAGAAGTACCTAGAGTTGAGTGCTTCAGGTTCTATTTACCAGAAAGGAAAAACTCTCCTAATTTGTATGGGCACAGGAGAAAAGACAAAGGGGGGAGGGGAGTTGAGATTTCTCTTCAACCATTTCATTTAACATTAACAAAATCATAAATTTTAGTACAAGGCAGGAGGTAGGTAATCAGATTGGATACTTGGTGAATACTTAAAAAATACAAGGTATTTAGAAAAACAGACACACTTTGGATAAATGCATAGTTTCTCAAGGTTGGTTCTCTTAAAATTACAGCTTTGATGTCCACCTATACCAAAATCTTTTCTAAACTAACCAAACGCAACTTTCAAGCACAACAGCAGCTTTGCTCATTTTGACACCACTGGGCAAGTAGATAAACCGCACTGTGTATCCTTCATTGCTTCTTCCAGACAGTCAGAGATCTATGAAGGATAATACAAAAGACAAGTTCCAATAAAACCCTGACCCTGTTGAAGTTACTGGGACTTCAGCTGTATATTGAACGTAGCAGAGGATCTTGCATGAAATACTGCCTTACTTGAAATGTAAAAACCATTTTCTGGGATCATTTTCTCTCAAGAAGATAACTGGATAGCCAATAAGTTATTAGTTATCCAAAAAAAGCTTTCTGTAATTCTTAGCTCATCAAATCCTTCAACAGGTTAAACATCTCTCCTCACCTCAAACATGTGTTTTTATGTCAAAACTGAAATGGATTATGATAATCTTGCATTATATGTTGCATTAGTCTATACTGTTCTTGGACCAAAGGGAGAAGAAAAATACATTTCACTACTGGAAAAAGAATTTCAAAACATTATCTTAGGAGACCTCTTTCAAATTTTAAGTTCTTACTCACACATTCAACTACATAAAATCGTTCATCTTCCTAACTTTAAACACACATAGCCTCATACAATGCATTGAAAGTATTTTCACCATACACTGTGTAGTTATTAATCAAAACATTCTTCTGTAAGTACCTGAAAGGATTCTGCGGTCACTCGGGCTGGACCAAACTAGCCTCTACTATATACCCCTTCAAGTGCGCTAACAGAGATGACGAACCAGATCAAACAAGCGTATTTAAATAACATCGAGATTACCTGGGAACTACATCCCAGGCGCCCGGTGTCTGAAGCCATCGGGACGGGGGTGCCGCCCAGGCTCCGCACCAGCAGCTCGGGGCAGGCGCCCGCCCGGCAGCGGGGCCGCAGCTCCCGGGCAACGGGCCGGGCCGGGCCGGGCCGGCGCAGCCGCAGCCGCAGCCGCAGCCCGCCTTGCCCTCTGGCGCCCTCTGCTGGCCTTGCCGAGGCTGAGGCGCGGCGGTTTCACACCGCCCACGCCTCCGGCATCCCGCGCGCGCGCTGCCGTCGGGGGCGAGGAGGGCCTTCCCCTGCGGGCGCTCGTCAGGCTACCGCCTCCCCGCCTTCGACACGCACACCCTTCAGGTTTCCTTCAACTGCTGAAGCTCCAGCACTGGCTGTTCATTTTCTCCAGGCAGTTTCAGAACTTTCCGATACCTTTAGCAGAACTCCCTGGATGACAGAGACCCATCACCCCTCGGACGGTGCCAACCGCCCAGGAGCAGCAGATACTGCAACGCCGTTCTCTTCCAAAGCTCCAAATCTGTAGCTATTCTGATACACAGCTTACTAACTCTAGAGGAGTTGAGAATTGAAGCACAGAATAACTTCACAGCTTAAAAGAAGTCACCCTGAAAAGACTGTCTGAGATACAAATATGTAAGCAAGCAATTATCTTCCACTTGTCAGTTCCTCTGCTCTTTCCTCCTACTCTTCAGTGTTCTCGAGAATTTAGGATTCCAAACTTCTCACCTTGTGTCTCTGACCTTCTGGCTTCTCCAGAAATGCAGATTTCAGTTCTCCAGTTTTCTATTTAACAAAAAAAAAAAAAAAACCAAACCCCAAAACAACCCCAAAACCACACACACAAACAACAAAAAAACCCACCAAAAAAAACCACCAACAAAACCCAGCCAAACAAAGAAAAAAAATCCCATCCCATTCTAAAAGACTACACTTCTACTCTTCTCTTCTGCTCCATTACATTTTTTTAAACCCCACCCTGACAGCTTTTTTCCTCCTCCAATACAAATTACTCCTCCTCCCCGCAGATAAAGGCATCCGGTCTTCTTCCAAACTAAGTATCTTTAGCATTTCCTTGGGAACAAAACCAAACCCTACAAGTCAAAGTAACAAAACCATGTAATTTTACTTGAGCCACATGTAATACTATATTAAACACTGAAATTTCCTACATTTTCTACACTTCAATATATTTACTTTATAGCTGGCCTGGAAGCATTCAGACAATGCTTAATGCAACTACGACGAAGCAAGGAGAATGAAGCTAGATTTCAAGCTCTGAAAACTAAAATTTTACATCTGAATTTTACCTTAAGGAATAAGTTATTGGTGCTTCCTCCCCAGCTGAACAGCCCTAAGGTATACTGGGGGGGATGCTGGGGTGTGTCTGATATTTAGCAAACAAGTTCAGAACTAAAGGATTCTGATTAGATACCCCTGAAAGATAACCGGCCTAAAACATGAGACTAGACTGAGAACATATCAGACTGAAAAGAATCAAGTCTGAAAAGAGCATGAAACTTCACCCAGCATCTCTGACTGAAGGCTGCAAAAGTGCAAATGCCTACAGAAAGTTGGGGTTTTGTGTTGGCGTTTTTTGTTGTTGTTGATTTTAGTTATTTTTTAATGAAGGTCCTAATTGCTAACTCTTCTCCTTTACTCTTACGACTTTCCAAATGGTTTCCCAAAACTTGGCTAAGTAACCTACTGAGGACACACTTTGCATATTTGTTTACAAAAGACAGCTCAGTTCAGTTCTCTTCAAATTTCAATACAAGGAGCATAGGCTCATCAAAACCATGAAACAGAACAGGATTATGTACAGCAGGTGTCTGAAATACCATCTACTTCAGCAATCTGGAGTACTGGTAGCAGCAAAAGCAATTAGACTCTGAACTCAAGAAAATTCTGTCTTTACATCTCAGATAGTTAAATAGCGAACAGATTGACAATGGAATCTCTGGAATCTCCCTTACCGAAGTGCTTAGAAAACAGACTGAATAAATATCTGTCAGGAATTGTGTTGGTATGATTGAACCTGCCATAGCCCAGGAGAATATACCGTTCAACCTTTGAATTCCCTTCCAGCCCCCCTGCTTTTTTCTTCTCTGAGTCAGTGAATTACAGCATTTGCATCATTGTATTTTAGTTAATTTATCTTTTAAAAACACACTCAAAATTAAGCGTATTTAATTCAATCATGAAGCAGCAGGTGAGCATAAAAATCTCACAGCCTTATGGCGCTGGTGGGAAGAGGTAGACTGGAAGAGTGCGATTTCAGCAAGGCAAGGTAGGCAAGAGAGACTGATGGGCAAGGGGCTCAGAAGCAGGTGTGAGGAGATGGAAAGGTGTACTGGTGCCAGGAAACTCTCTGAGCCAGAGAGCTGCGTTTGCTGTTCCTGCCACTGATGGAAAAGGGCAAGAATAAAAGTATTGGCTGCCAATGCTAAGAAAGTCTTTACCACAGTGCTCATCCCAGAACAGGATACTGAATGCATAGCAGTGTCAAGCAGCAGCCGGGGCCGGCTGTTCCCAAAGGGAGAGCAAACCAGGAGCCAAGCATGACCCCAGCACAGAGGATTCCCCCCGCACCCAGGGTGCAGTCCCACAGCACTTGAACACAGCAGGCAGAGGGAGGTGCTAGCAACATAATCCACTGACGTCCCAGACAAGACAGGAGATAGTGATACACAGGTAGACCAGCCAGAGACAAAAAGAAATGGGTACAGAGACAGCACTAAACACAAGTTATAAGGTATGTCTGACGGACCTATCTAGGAGACAAGCCACCTACCACACAGGCCTGAGGTCTATCCAGGCAGCAGGGTGGGAGGCAGGCACACCTGTAACAGAGCTCAGGCAAGGACTAGAACACCCAGCCCTGAGCATAAATGGAGTTCCTGGGCTCAGGGGCAGAGGGTATGGGTGGAGGGCACTGGTGAGGCTGGTCAGGAAAATTAAGACCCAGTGTCTTCAAGGCCCTGACAGGTAGCACACCTGATCTTCATGTACATTGAGAGAGGCAAAGCTGACAGGTGAACCACAGCCACACCTTAACAATCTATTACTCTAGATAGCTGCTAATTCTGATTAGCTGAAGCTTATATCTCACTCAGTGCAGATCACTTTGTGTTAAGATAAAATGAGACTAGACATGTCAGTACAAAAAAAGACGACTCCCTGACTATAGAGCCAAAAACATGTGATAAGATTTCAGCAATGCTCCTGCCAGTTTTTGCATAAATATTAAACTAATGGCCCAGAAATACAAGAAATTCTACACACCACTCAATCTCAAAAAAAAAAAATTCTAGAGCAAACAAACACAAGCAAGACTAATAGGACATTTTCCATTTACTAAAAATAATTTACAGAAACTTTTCATTATGAAAGACCTCAAATGACTGGGAAGTTTCTTCATACAAATGATGATCCAACTTAGCAAGATAAAGCATGCTTGACTTATCAATAATATCGCTTCTTATGCAGTTGAAATTAAGCTTTTGCTGAATTTCGCCTATCAACAGAGTATTCATTTCATTAGTTTTAATAAAATTGTATAGAATCATCGCTCAATGATTTGGGGATGGAATGTAGCTAAGCAAAAATCATAATCAAACCAACCTTCCAAAACCAAGAATAATGAATTAATTCTTGGAAACATTCTTCATTATCAATTTCTAGCAAAGAACCCTTTAACACTAAGTCAAGTCAAACCGCCTATAGTTGTCTTTTCCTGGCTTACCAAGTATCTCCCTTGTTGACAAGATTGAGAAAACGTTTGTAAGAAAAGGCAGAAGTATCTATGTAACAATACCTTATTTCTTCTAATTTGAACAGAAAGAACTTAGCAATGAGAGCACCTATTTTTAACATATTCTAACATTTAAGATCTAACAAATGGTATATGCTATACCTAACTTTTTGACATCTGCTTTGGGCAGTTCAATTCACAGATCCAGTGTCAGCATCGGTTGAAAAGACCTGGGCACTTAAGATTCTCAGTAGCTACTATCAACGAGGAGTAGAAAATGCTGGATGTAAGGTTAGCTGCAGCTAAAAGTTAACAAAGGGTAGGTTTGAAAACCTACTTCTCCAAGACTCAGATTCTTGTCTACAGTGCGGAATCATTTGTTTATACATAAAAGCCTGAAAACCCTTCTTGCATCAAAGCTACACATATAATAAACACACAGGCATTGCCCTGTGATCATCCGTACTGACATGCTGTTAGCACAGTCCTTGGTATGGCTTTGGTGATATACGTTATTAGCCTCCAAAACTGTGCTTGGACATGCTTTCAGTGCAGCATATCTACTAAGGGCTATTTCCAACATACGTTAGATGTATCCACCTTGTTTTGATAGGTAAAAGAACTTAATATATGGATTCTATTGTATTATATGTATTATATCATGTTCTATGCAACATATGGGTCTATCATGCCAAATGGCTTCAATGCAGAGAACAGGCCTGGTCCATTTTGCTTACCAGCACAGATGTGCTATTAGATCCTGCAATTATCTCTTGGCACAGAAAACTAGTCCCGCTGCTTCTTCTAAAGACCCAGTTATCTTTCTCTCCAGGATATGAAATGTGGGTTCAGTCATGTCCCTTGGCACAAGGAGTTCAAATCTGAAATTCTTGTATCCTGTGCCCTGAAAAGTGCCTATAGCATGAGGCCACAGGACAAGGCTGGAAGTATTTTCCACTATCCAACTGAAGCTGTCCCTTGTACATACTTACAAACAGAGAAAGGTCAGTGGTCAAAAAGGAAACGGCAAAAGCACGGACACACAAACAAGAGGGATCCTGACTCTAGCATACTTAGCAGGAAATTCTTGAGAGGGAGGAGCCTTGAGTTCCTCTCCCTGTCCCTAGTATTGTCTATAATTTTCTTCCTCTATTTTAAGTTGTACACATGATCTGGAGGGTAGGGACAAAATCATGGAACTTCCCACTTTAACCGAGTGTACCTGCATTAAGCTCTGCCCTATTACTGCTAGATTATTCCAAGTTACCTGAGATAGCTTTTCAATTTAGAAATAAGTTATCTCTGCACAGCCCTGTAAAATGGGGAACAGAGGCAGATTAACAGACAGTTAGAATACACTAAATTTCAAAAAAGAAAAAAAGAAAGTCAAATCTCCTTCCATGTAAACAGTAGCATGGTAGCAACATTAACTTTTTTTTCCTGAAGCTTTTTAAGTTCATTTAGTTCAAGTTTTTTGTTCATTGGCTCTATACTAGTACAAACCTACAAAATTCAAGTTTTGCTTCACTTCCTAAGAATACTGTGCTTACATGTGGCTAAGTCTTGATTGCTAGATTAAGGAGCAATTTCAATCGATCTTTTAAACTTGTTTTGTGATTTTCTTTCTTGACACTACTCCATCCGCCTAAGAAAATAATCTTAATTCCTTCTAGGTTAAATATCCTTTTTTTATATCAAACTATTTAAAATACAAACATATGTTTAACTGAGCTTTGCTCTTTTATTTTCAAGTATTTATCTAGAGTTTTTCCATCAGACCAAACAGGCCCAAAAGAAGTGCTGTCTGAAAAAGGAACAAACATACAGTTAACAGAATCTACAAGTCCTCTTCCAACAGCGGTCTACTTAAAATACAGATGAATACCCTGGATACTTCTCAAAAGTCTTGTAAGTATCATGCCACTGAACATACTAATTTTCCCTGCCAATTGTATATTTTTATGTAACAGTAACCAGGTTGATGTCAAAGAACTGAATCAAAATTATATACCATATGTCATACCAGAAGCAGCTTATAAAGATTAGCATATTTATAAGACAAAAAATGCATTTTCAGTAATGCAAATATGAAAAAAAAAAAATCTTTTTATTTGTAAAAGCAATTTTTTTCCAAATCAACTTAAAGTATGCTTTTCTACTTTACTTTTACAAGATCAAAGAAATTAAATTCCATCCTGTAGGAAAAATCTTAGAGAGAGTAACATCTGATATTGTGCAAAATGTCAACAATCAATAATTTATCCTTTCCAACTATAATGCTAGGGTCTAAATAATAATCCATTTCATCCAAGATAAGATAGAGAAGTCAGTCAATTTGGTAACAGTCATAATGGCCCAAAACATTCCAAGTTGAAAACCATGTAAGACAAGAACTGAATATATAACTCTCAGTTTCCAACTAAAATCCAGTATTTTTTGACATGAGCCTACTTTTGCACATTTCTAATTGGATATCTCAATTCACTTAGACAAGCTTTTTAAATCAGCACTTTTTAAACTTTTTAAAACCCCATTTAAAAATCTGAAAAGTAGTGCTAATTGAAGATTAACAATTAAAAACGTGTTTTCAGCAGAAGACCAATATGCAAATTAAAATGTTATTAAAAACAAAACTAATGGATAATTAGCAAGCTATACTTACCTTTATTATGGTCATTAACTCTCAAAGCAGCCATAAAGTCAGAATAATATTTGCCTACCTCCCAGAGACATAGTTCTCTACAAAGTTGATGGACTAACATATACTTCAACGTATTCCACATGTATTTTGTTATATTGCCTTTGGTGATAATATATAATTTAGTTAACCCAATTTAAGGTCAATATCAAAATAGCTTGCTAGAGGAAACTGTATGCTAGTTAAATACATATTTTGCGTAGTAGGAACATAATTTGTTATACAAGAATCCTCACAAAAAATAGTTACAATTCTCTAACAAAGTTTTCAAAATGTGAAAACTGAGCAAAAACAACTTTAGATTAATAATTAAAAGTACTGAAAAAAATTATAAAACTCCTTTTGATGATGAGGCCAGTTTTTCCCTTTACTATGAATCCAAAGCCATGACTAGCAGATTTTTATATTATTAACATTGCCATATGAACTAGTCAACATAATAAAGTCTCTAGTAAACTCTCATCAAACCATCTTCAAAGGTTTGGTTCTTCTGTCTTTATAATTTTCTTCACTTTGACTTCATCTTCAGACACACTTTATGATGCACTACTAATAATCTGTAGCAGAATTAATAGGGTAGTTTCCAGGAAGTGAGCAGTACAGCTACAAAAGTATTTTTGTTGCACAGTTCTTTCAGCCTGCTACTCATAGGTAAGAAAGTACTTTAATTTCCCTAAATAGCTGTTCAGTAATACAGAAATATGCTTATTAAAATCTATTTTTCTTCCCTTAAATTATATCATATTGTCAAATGAATACAAAAAGTGAATGAATGAATGAATGACATTTGCAATATCGATGCAATATTGATATTGTGCAAGTGCTTCACCGATCATTTTGCATTGGAAGAGTTTGCATAGGTTAATTGTTCCGAACTTAATAATTCTATGGATGACACATGAAGAGAAATAGGATCCAAGATGGTCAAACAGCCATCAAGGCACTAAAGAAGGTAAATGACAAGAGATTTCTCTGCCACTGTAATCACAGTAATTAAATAAAGCTCTTCTACCTATCTGCAGTGTTATAAACAACACAGACCAGAGGGGAACCAGAAGACAATGTCTGGTAAGTAAATATCCTTTTCAAAAAAGTGATGGAATGTGCCATAATTAAGTATCACAACACTAATCCTTGTTTGATGTACAGAAACTTGTGGCTTACAAGCAAATCCAAAGGTTTGATGTTCATTTTGATAAACAGGTTAGGCTAACTGAAACCTGAGATGCTGAAGGGCGAGAGAGGTAACTGCGTAGGCTTCAGGATTACAGCACAGCTCCACCCCTCTGGAGACCCCAGAGACTGCTGCCCTAAGAAAACGTGCTCTAAGAAAACCCTCTGCAAAAGCCAGCACCTTTTAGCTGGTTTTCCTATTTTCCTATTGAATTTTTTTCCCCCTGTAACTTACAGTTTGAGAGATACATATTCTATTCTCTGCCCAGATGGACAGTATTAGGAATTTATAGATAAGAACTCAAGAAAGATCCTTCATCTTCCAGTGTGGAAAAAGCCATTTATGCACTATCTCTGTTGTCTCCTACACAGGACATCCTTTCTGCTAATAAGAGCCCCTGGACTAGCTAAAAAAAAAAAAAAAGCGGGGGAGACCCAACACCACAACAACAATAACAAAGAACCCAACAAAAAGCAGCTGAAAAAAAGGAGCAGGGGTAAGGGAAAGCTCTGGGAATATGGGGTGCTGGGTTTTACGGGAAGGACTGTAATCAACCTAATAACTTTTAGTTCTAAAATACAGGAGATGTGTACTACATAAGGAAAAAGAAAAAAAGACCTTTTTGTGCTACATGAATATGTAATAACGGACTTCATTTTTTCCTACAAATTTAAAAGCACACTTAAGGAATGACCAATAGTGATGATAGACCATCCTTTACCAAGGACTCAAAGAGCAAAGGTTTCAAAGAGCTTAAAACCTGTTGCCCTTAGCTGTTTCTTCAAGATGATACATCTGAAAGATCCTAACTCTTTGCTTCTAACAGAATTGTGGTACACACAGTGCTATGAAAAAGCACGACTAAGTAACTGAATAACCACAAGTATTTTGACTCTAACATGATTACATTTCACAATGCAGATTTATGAGATTTGAGATCTCTAGTTAAGATCATGCAATTTCATACAGTTTCTCTCAGTCAATACACAAGGTACAAAATGAAACTACATTTAGATGCAGTCATAAATACAAATTATGCTTAGGAATCTGAAATTCAGCAATATATGCATTTAAATCACAAAAATTAATTTTATACCCCCTCCAGTAAATTACAGCATCACACACAACACAAGATACTGACATTAATGTCTCTAATCTGAAACAAAAAAGAAATATTCCACCCTGTTGTATGTCATTTGGCTTAAGAACAGCACCTTAATATTTATTAAGGTCACAACATTTTAGAAAATTACTTCAATATCATTGTTTTCACATAGTTTCAGGCAACTAAGGAATATTATAAAGGAATATTCTGTGTTTAACAGCAACAAATATGATCTAAATGTGAAGTTAAAATTCTTAAAATATATTCCAATTTTTCTCTAATATAAAGAAAATGAATAGCCAGATAATTGGGGGGGGGGGGGGGAGTTTGAAAGGTCTATATAAATAAATATGGATTGACCGCACATAGCAAAATGAGTTTTTTAAAACTCAAACACGACACAAAGTTAAAAGTTTTGACTTAAAATATCAGAAGCATTTTAAAATTAATTTTGATAAATTCATGTGAATTTGGAACAAATCAACCTCACAAAAGGAAAAAGGAGGCCTCCAAAATGAGTGTTTTGAAAACTGAGGTGTTGTTAGATGGTGTTAGTTAAGGCTGGGCACTGTTCATACTATTTCTGTAGCTTACCTCCATGGTTTTTTTCTTTGCTTTATCACCCCATTGCTTCTGACAGCAGAATTTAGAGGAGCGGGTGAAGGCAACTGAGTAGGGAAGAAGGAACTAAGAGTGGAAATTATTGCTAGAACAGTATTTTCCTTCTTACACTGCACCCTGAGGGTCACAGTTCTGAACACTGTAAGGGTGCAATTATTTAACTCAATGCCAAATGACACAAAACATTCTTTCAGATATGTTAAAATAACCTGTTAAAAAAAAGAGTTCTTAAAAACAGGGCAGAGGCATTAAAATGTAATTTTGGAAAATATAATTATGCAAAGCACTAATATGCCTAATAATTATATGTTAATTTAAAACATCTATGTAGATGTAATACTTTGTCTACAAAAATCAGAAAAGTAAAAGAACTTCTGACCAGCATCAGTACAGGACTTCAGAGAGCTTGAACACACTGAAGGCTTCAAAAATCCCCAATATATCAATCACTACAGACAGTTCCTCATATGTACAGTACATTCTACTTGTCAGCTTACTACGTGAGCTCTGAATAGCTATGTCTTGTGTTATATTTGCCTTGATGCAGCACCTGACCAAGCGTGCATACACACGGTTTATTCAGCGTGTAGCCATTTTTCCAGAATTTCAAGGCAGCTGAGACTGTTGGATGTCTGGAAAAGTGACTGAGAGCTGCAAATAGGTATGAAATCGACATATGCCTTTCACACAGAACAGAAGATTTGACTGAATTATGAGAAACCCATATCTGGCAACTCTAGTACTGGTTTGGGGAGCTCTTTCAGTAAAGGCAGTCATGTCCTTAGAACACCACTATATCTGGTCTTGTAATAAAACAAACAATAGCAAACATTTTCTTTCACAAGTTAGATAATACCCACCATCTTTGTCATGTGTTAATAGTTCCAACAGAACTTTTCTGGTAAACACACTGATATGGATGTTAATTAAATTCAACTCAAGTATGAGTGACAACTAGATGCATTGCATGTGCCCAACACCAACACTCACTAATTGGTTATAAAAAATGTGCAATATGCCATAATTTACCAAAGCACCAATGCCTAATGACTTCATGCTGCAATGAATTTCAAGTAAACATGAGTAGTTATGCCATTAATTCTAATAAACTGACAGCTAACTCTTACTCCACTATAGTGAACATTTGCACAAAAGCTGACTTACCAGTATTTATAATGTCCAGTAGCTCTACAGAAAGATATTTAGAACAGTAAGAACTCGTGAAAGAATTGTTCTTATGTGTAAGAACATTTGTTCACATGTAAGTGTGGCAATCCAAAAATACTCAGCACTGTATTTTTCATACACAATATGAAAACTATGACTTCAATTGTATTAAACCATCAGGACAGATACTAAATAATATCACTGATCATTTATTAACCTAATAATTCTTTTTGACCAGGCTGCACAAGCACAAACTGACAGTTACTCTTTTCTTTTGTTTGCCAAGTCAGCTGAGTGATCAAGAGGAGCTAAGCTTTTTGTTATTACCCAGCTGCACTAGCACATGATGACTGAAAACTTCTGGGGATGTAACTTCAGGTGAGATCAGAATACACCCTAGCAGAGAGGTTCTTCACAAGCTGAAGAGTTTACATTGGCACTGATGTAACTGAGCTACACAATAAAATTAGAAGATAAAAAAATACCATCTCCTAATGCACCTGCCACCAATTCGTACTGATAAATCACTTCCCTTTATTACTGTACTTGCCAGTGGGCGAAAGCTTTTGTATTTTGTCATTTGTAAGTATACAAAAATAACTCCTACTTACTGATCTTTGGTTTAATCCTTGATTTATTAACTATCACAATGAAACTAACAATTTAAAGGGCAATGAAAACACAATCCTACTTAGTGAGAGTAGAACCTAGACCAAAGAATATCCTTTCTTCATTGAGCCCATTTGGACTCAGCCTTAGGGGAAGCCACCACTGTTTCTGAGGTAATTTTAAAAGCTCTATCTGCCTACAGCTTCCTCCGCTGACAGTTTTTAGTTTCATTTGCCTGTGTTTTAGTTGTGGTTTAGTTGTGTTTATGTCTCTTCTCACTGACTGCCAACTTATAGAGGAAATTGTCTATAGAAAGGAAATATTAAAACAGATGTATTCCGCATAATGTCAAATGTATAAAATAAATTGAAAAAAGTTTTATGTCTCTCTTCAAAGAGCATTTAGGGTGAAAGGGATACCACATTTATTGGTGAAAGCTATTTTGCAGGCATCAAGCTCCCATTCTGCATTGTTATAGATTAAAAATATCTATCTCTGCCCATGAGATTAGGATGGTCCATTTGCAGAGTCATCTTACATTTTCTCACTGGCTACTCCGCTAGTTTTTTTTTTTATAGTGGAGCTCAACAATTTGGAAACATCAAAAATGTAAGTTTTAGATCTTACCTGAATTTCTGTAACAGAATTAATAGATTTGCACTCTTCAAATTTTAACAGGCACAACAGTTAACATGGCAGATTTTTATTGAGACCAGTATGCCATAAATATGTCTGTTCAGGTTTTGGGTAGCAGAAGACATAGCTATATCTAGTATACAAAAGCTAAAAATTATACTCATGAGAAACCTGAATGGGATTGACAAGGCATCATTTTAATTACGATACACTTACACAGTGAATGTAACGTTAAATTAGCAGCACTGAAAACTTCTGAGCTTGACACAGCTGTCATTAACTCAGGATTCTCAACTGAAGATTCAGAAAAATATGCATAAATATTTGACCCATTATATACTAATAATAAATCATATATAATAAAAATCATTAAATCTGAAGAAGATTGCTATCAACACTAGTATAGAAGAACTTGAAGAAAGATGTTAGGTACTACATAAATGACTTCAAGTTTTCAAAACACACAGGTATGAAGTCTACCTTCCTCTGTTATTTATTGATAATTCAAACTTGTGGATAAATGGGAGATTTATCCTCAGAGTCACCTGAAATTTTTCTGCTGATGACTTCATTAAACAATAGCATCACTGGCCTATTTTGTTAATTGAATTAAGGCAGAAGCAATTAACCTATTCTCCCATTTCCATGAACAGAAATACTTAAAAGTGAAATTTTAGCCTCGCTGAAGGGATGATGAGAACTAGCATGATTAGGCTCTGTGAATAGGAAACACCTCTGTCTATGAATTTCAAGAAGTTACTGTATAAAATGTATATTCTTTTCAAGAGGACAAAAACCCCACAGACCTCTCAGTAGTTCTTAAAGGCTAAGAATCTTGCACACTATTTCCAAGAGAGAAGATAGCACAGTACTTAAAAAAAAAAAAAAAAGTTTAAGATAACCAGAAAGAATATTATTTTCTTTTTAAAATGTGTTATTTTAAAAATTACAGTTGCACATGCTGATGAAAGAAATGAATTTAACAATAATCCACATATTTTTCTCTATTTAAGACATGTCTGATGTTGCTCGTGATAAAGAAGTAACTAATTATGTTTATTTAAAAAAAAAAAATTCTAAAGGGAAATGGAAAATTAGCTGATAGCATTTACCTTAAAATCTGGTGTTTGAAGTGGCACATATTAAAAGGGTTTTAAAAATTAACTTCAGTTACTCCCTCTTCAAAAACAAAACTTGCTTCTTCGTGGCAATAAATATAGCAAAAGGCAAAACACAGGAGTTACTATTCTTGATCTCTTGCCTCTTAGTCTTATGTAATGTTTTTGAAAAACAATGCCTGGGATAATCGACCACTAAACAATCTTTCTGATTATCTGTTGTGAACAAGGTCTTCCAGTGCAATAAAAGCCCTGCTTCAGATAATACAAGTGTCCTAGAAAAGCTATTCTGTGTCCAGTTAGAGGATAACTAAGGAATCTGTTCCACATTTCGCATGTAGATCAGGGGGTTTAAATTATCACCTCGGTCTTTTACTAACAGTAGGCATTATTTGTATTACAATAGCATGTAGGAGCAATAATCAGAAACCAGAAGCACATTGCAGTAAAGGCTCTATCAACCTGGGACAAAAAGATAAAGCAAATAGAGGACAACAGTGAGAGACACAGATAGGCATACATGCAAACAATGAGACAGTCTTCATCATGGGACAACAGTATTTCCAGTGCATTTTCAGCTAGGCTACTGTAAAAGGTTTTTTATGCATCATAGAAAAAAAAAGAATGCTTGAAGACTTTAAAGGACGTATTTGTTCACGGACGAAGAGTTTCTCCTAAACAACAGGGACAGCACGGAAGAAAGCACAAGGGTGCTATTTTGCAAACGTTACTTTAGCATGATAGGTTAGAATCTGAGTTTATTCAGTCTCTTGATACTGAAGGAAAGAAAACAGCCCCAAACAATCTGCAAGAAAAGTTAGTTGTACTTCTACATGCACAGCTTCAAGGTGACTTAGAATTACACTATCAGTACATGCACAGCTTCAAGGTGACTTAGAATTACACTATCAGTACACACATTTAGAAATACTGACAGAGAATTCCCCTTACCTCCTCCCACCCACTTCAACACTACAGCAGTGTGTCACTTGCCATGTGTTCCATGTTACGATAAATGTATTATCTTTGAATTGCAAGTATGGCATAGCACCATATATTTCTTTTCCAGTCACCACATACCATTTAGTTATTTCAGAAGTATTTAGTCATGAATGTCCTTTGCACTTCTTGACAGATAAGAAACAAGGGACATTCCCCAATGCGCAAGGAAGGTAGCAGTGACTGTGTTGTACTGAGTCTGTATTTAACACAAACGTTAGGTCAGTAAACAGTGTCAGTATAACAAAATGCATTTTTTCTAAATGTCTAAACCTTAGAAATATTTGCATTATAGTTCCATTATTTTCCTAGCACCCTCCCTTAAAAGTTAGCATTGCTACTGAATAGGGTTCCTATGAACTCAATGCCAAGAACACATATCAATGCCACAACATTCTCAGCTAATAAATATAGAAAGTCAGACAAATAAGAATCTGAGGATGAAAGTAGTGTCTACCAGACCTTCTGATTCTTTGTGCAATAATGAGTTACAAACTTCAATTTCAGCCTGGAATCAACGCACGACTATTTTGGCAACAGGTACTGGAGCTGTGTATCATTATTCTCTACTTTCTGGTCCAAGAGGGCTACACCCAACAAATTATTTTTTAGATAACTTGTTAGACCTAGGAGTATATTAGAAAAATACATGGCTTATGGCTTGAAAGACCATAAAGTGGTTTAAAGAGACCTAAGGGACAATGATTTATCTACCGGAATCACCCTTCTCTTCAGGCTGCCACAACAGAGCATGGAAATGTGAAAACCAGGATTAAAGCTTCAAGTTATCTGCTTAAAAACTGCAAATGCATTATCGTTTATCAAAAATGGCACTTCAAAAGTTATCTGGAAGTGTGATATAACATTGTACAATCCACTTCCACATTTTATACAAAGTGGTGTCAAAAACTTCCTCTTATCAGAGTTGTTTGACCTCATACCACCATTTTTAGCTGTTGAATCTGCGTATGAGATACAAACATTACAAAGTCATACCTGCAGAATTTGCAACTTCAGTTACAAAGTTTCTTTTTTTTTTAAGAAAAAAATATTATTCCCATTATTGGTCTCGAGAATTGATATATATGGGGATTAAGGGGAATATTCATATTACCTAACTTTAGCACTTAACTTACAAACCTAGGTTAGGAAGACTTTCTTTAGGAAGACTCTATCTAATGGAGGGAGAAACTCATTGAAAGGGTCTTTCAGAGAAGAAATCCAAAATTAAGTCTTCCAAACTGCCCCTTATAAAGGCACTAACCTTTCTATTTTCCACCCAGAAACAGCCGCCTCCATGTGTTTGTAAGGAGTTAGGCAGTGTACATTCCCTTGTGTTTTGTCTGAGTCTGAAAACTCTCTAACAATTTAAACTGGTCTCAGTGATGGCTGCGAGGGTCATGCCCCCTGGCCATGCATTCTCATCACCTCTTTTGCATTGTCCCTGGTGCTTGTGACCCCACTTTGAGCTGGTTCAGGGAGCTGAACAGCTGAAAATTAACTTTAAAACCACTTCCCTTCAACAGCCTAGATCTACATTTTCAATATTAGTGAGGGTGGCATTTGTATTACGCCTCAGGGGCATTTCACAGATAAAACATACAGACTAGTATATATTGTAGTAACAGATTTATTATTTTTCTTAGCAAGTGCAGAACAAAAAATAACTCCTAGTAAACCAAAACCACTAATGCTTAAGATACAGTATACAAATACCATGTGTGTCTAGAAGCTAACTAAGTTAGTATGCACATTAAAATAAAAGGTTCTTCCCTTCTCAGCCATGTAACCCCTTGAACACAGACCTGCAAGTGCTACATGAACTAATTCCTATAGAACCTATCGGAAGTTCCAGGGCTGTGACATTTCAACTACCATGTCCATAAAGGAATAGGGAAGTTTTACTTACATGAAAAAAAATTAATCGCATCTATTTAACACCTATTTATAACCAATAAACTGAGAAAACAATACACTTTCCATAAGAAAGCATGCCAACTACTAAACATCTCCAATTTAATAAATTTAACTAGGCTACATGTGAGGTCACTTATCAGAAGAGTCTGAGGGAATGAAAATTGTGAAATTGTCTGAAATAGTCTTTAACAAGACCAATATCAGCAGAGACAGAAATAACTCCAGAAACCCCAGTTTCTTCAGGAACAGACGTTTTCACGGAGCTATGTTTTTGTTATGCATGAGCTATATGGGTGGTGAAGGGTCATCTTTGAGGCACATGGAGTGAAGAGTCTTTATTCACTAGAAAACACTCGATAGTCAGAAATAGAAACCAAGTCTCACCAATCACCTGCTTTCCAGCTGTAATAACTGTAAGTAGTCTAATCCAATGCTACACTATAGCTGCTAACGGTCCTTCCTTTAGTCCACACAGAAGTCGTCTTGTGCTGAATTTAAAAGATTTGGAGTAAATGAAAGATGGAGCCAAGCACTGACAAGAAAACCTAATACTGAAAAACTGATCAGTGATCAGTATTCAGTCTTATTTCTGACTAATGTAGACAGTAAAATGTGTCAATTTAAATTTAATCATAATGCACATGCATAAAGAATTCAGATTAAAGATGCACAAGCTATCTTAGTTCTGGCATTTTTCTAATCTCTCTGCACAAATCTTACAAAAAATATTCTAGTTCACATGTTATAACCTCAAGAAAACACAGTTTTGAAAAGACCAACGAATCATCTATTTGTTCATTAAAAACTATTTTAATACATATTATGTATGGACATATGCAGAGGGAGAAAGAAAGGTCTCTCTCTGCAATAAACTCAGCATGAACAAGATTTTGCTCCATGAGGAATCTAATTGCCTCTAGTCTGCCTACAGATTCATTACAACAAAAAGGTTCAAGTGAACCAAATAACTAGTCCATTCAGAGAGTGATGCTCAGGTAAAGCTGTATACAAAGTTGCTAAATGCGTTAAAATCTTTTATTTGAATCAAGAGTGTGTTCAAGACTTGTATGAATGTGCTGGTAAGAACAATAAAACAACCACCAAAAAATCCCTCTGAGACATACAAAAGCCCAGGCCCTTCACTTAACCGCTTCCTAAGAATTCACTTTAAGATTGTTTATTAAGATCTCTGTGGTTTATTTAATCAGTCAGACAATCTTTAAAATATTAGCCCATGTTTGTCTTTGTTGTTCAAAATACATGACTTCAAAATACATGACTATGCACAGAGATGACAGAACCTTCCAGAACAACCTTTCAAGGACTATGAGCCATAAACACTGATTCCCTTCCATTCTTCTTAAGTGATGTGAAAAGTCAAACAGCCTAACTGCCACAACCTCTCTCTCTGTACCTAGGTCATTCCTGGTCTAAGCATCTTCTGGTAATGCATGAAAACAACATTGATAAACAGCTATTACATATGGTCTTTCTTCACCTCTAATAGTACTATTACACTGCACTCTCAGGAAACTATCTGAAACACTGTACTTAAAATTTTAATAGACAGGTATACATATCTTTTTGAACTTGCTTTGAGAAGTCTTGAGAAAAAGTCATTTTTCAACAAAACGTAACCATATAAACCAAACCGAGATTTACCACAGTAGAAAGAGTTAGAAGTCGCATGATATGGCCACAGAAAAAGCCAAGTCTCTCCACCCCATTTCTATTTAGACTAGGCTTGTATCTACCCCTCCAAATCAATTTTTCAATTATTATAATTATATACACAAAGAATTCACCTGTTTAAAACCAGCACATACTTAAAATGTTAATCTAAAGAAAGGGAACACAAGAGGTAAATCCAATACAAATTAATGAGTTTCCAAAAAACAGTAACATAATCTTTTGGAATTAGAAATGCATCATTCTACATTTAATTCAGAATGCTCTTCACGCTCCAGTAAGTATTGCCTTCACAGTTAACCGTCTCTCTGTCCTTCCAACAACTAAATACTCTATGCAAGTTGCATATCATGTCTGCGTCTAATGCAATTTGAAATTTGCTTGAAAATGCTTCCTACACTTAGCGTATTTATAAGTTACACTAGATCAAATATTTGAATTAAAAAAAGTTGATCCCCAGAAACATTTTCATCTATCTTCCATATCACGGCTTCTGTCAAAGCGTAATAGATATCAATATCACCTTAAATGCACACTCAGGTACGTATAGAATTCTGAATTACAGATTTGATCAAGTAGCATAAAAAGATTACACTTCCATTGCTGTAAGACTAAGAAAAATCAGACAAGCTTCTCTTTCTTAATATTTAAAGATACCCATTTCCTGCTGGAGAAGCTTAAAGTTTTGCACTGCTTTTATTTATTTTAAAATCATTCTGAACAACAGCCATCAACCTGAAGAAGAATATTTTCTAACTGCAACAAAAGTAAGACATTGGGAAGGCACTTAAATCCATTAAGATGCACATAGAGTAGCCTCTAGCAACTTCCAACCTATTTAAATAAGCAGAATTTTTCTGTTTCCATACAAATATTCTGGTATTTTGGTAAACATTTTGTACATCAGTGGACATCAGTGTTTGTTAATCTCATACCTAACTAACAAATCCCAATCCTGCAACGAGCTGTACGTATTCAACAGGACTATGCCCAGGCATGCTAGACCACTGAGCTAGAGGTCACTGCAGGATAACATTCTCCTAAGTACAGTAGTTAGTTACTGTGTCGAAATGATTCACTTCTACCATCACCTTGCAAATTCTAATTTGGTAATTACAGTGATTATCAATTAGCATCTCATCACTATTTGATGATACACAATGACTTGAGGCTAACTAGCACTTAATACTCAAATTTAACAAAAGTGCCATGAAAAGAGGCATCCATGGTAGAGGCTAGCAGGCCTAAAGAACTGAGTAAACAAAGAAATGTGCAACAGTTTTCAGACTCTTACAGGTTAATTTTTCTGACAAGCTTCCCATTCACAGACAGGCCAATGTAGCAAGCCAGGTGAGACACTTGCATAGTCTGAACAGGCATCTATGCAGATCTGCAGCCATTATAGAAACAGGAGTACCATGCTAAGCTATGTTCACGGGACAGGCCACAACCTTTGTCATCTGTACATTTCTTCCACCCAGAAAATCACTGCCATAATGAGAAGGTCTGTACTAACAATACTAAGGTTCAAAGAGAATACTTTATTATTCAGTACAATAAACCACTGTATGTTTTATAATAATTAAATTTACTTTGAAAAGGAAAATCAAATAAATTATTATATCTAATTATGTAACACAACTACTAGAAGACAGAAAAGCTGAAGAGCTAAGTACAAAATGAATTTACAAGTTGTTTTATCTACAGTTCACCTCTAGATCTGCTTTTGCACGGATGATCACTCAAGTCTAGAGAATGCTCAACCAACCTCTTGCAGTTGAAAACCTTTTTTTCCATTTACCTTACAGTATAAGATACTTAATCTCAATGACTTTATCTAATCTGTTTCCTATGAACTAAGAACCTGCATTTCAGGATGCCTGAAATACTTCTTTAATGCTGAAATAGTTATTATAGAAAAATTAGCTGGTTATCGCATAGTATTCATTCAAAATAGCCATGGCCCATATATTTATAATGTTCATTTCTTTAATCACATAAAAAGATTGGTCATGTAATTCTCTCATGCATACGACCACATCATTCCATTAAAAACTTTCTGTGGCTGTAGCAGAAGTTCAATTTTCATGAAGGACTTTTTATAAAAAATTGTCTTCTTCTAAGGTAAATTTTTGCATAAAAATTATGAATTTATTAGAATCCATCAGGATTCAGACTGCAAAAAGAATTGCAAGTTATAAATTAATACAAATTTTGTGAAAACCTAATGGAAGCACTCTGCATTAAGACCTCCATGCTGGTTTGTGTTAAAAAAATTTTAGAGGACTAACTGTAATTTGTGTTTTCTGCGTTATATAGAAATAAAAATGTGGTTCGTTTCTGCATTATATAATTGTTTTATCTTTCATTGTTTAATGTCTTCTAAACTCCATGCCTTTATCTGCACCAATATTTCTCAGAAAAAATGTATCTTATTCTCTTTGCTTCCCCTCCCCCTCTTAAATGCTGATGGGTAAAACTGACTTGGTGTTAGGACTTTAGGATAGTTTGTAAACACTACATACATAACTCTGCACTATGTATTACCTAAAACTGATACTACTGCAAATGCTTAGTAGTCTGAAATATACTATTGAAAAATTTTTCTATACTATGTGCTAAACAAAAGTTTCAATTCACTTTTTAATCCAATAAGATGGCTAGTTTACTACTAAACCACAGAAAAATGTTTTACATGGCGTCTAAATTGATTCCTGAATCACTGGCACTTAAAACTGCCTTATATGAAAAATTTTTGCGTTTTTAACCTAAACAGCAATAATCATTAGCATTTGTCTTCCAAAATGAAGCATCATGTTGGCATCTATCAACAACTACCAAAAGAAAAAAAAAGTGATGGGAATTTTAACTGGCAAAGGGAATTATTTCAGGTATGTCTTGTTTCAGAATAACAATACCCTGTTAGGGCTTGCAGGCCTCAGCGTAAGTAGTTTGGGAATAGCAATGACAGCATAAACAAAGCACTGAAAAAGGTTTATGAGGGTGGAGGCCATTACTAAACACCTGATTAAAACTCTTCTGTATCCTGCGGCTCCAAACTTTCTGAGGATGCAGCAGTAAACCCTGAGCAGACAAACTACAGCAGACTTGGCTTATAACCCCTCTTCATCAACACACAAGCCCATCCAGTTATTAAAACTGAATGCACCGTTGTTCCCTGTGAAATACTTGAAAACAAAGAACTAAAACACAAAGACCATTCCCCTTCATAGAGTATTAACTTCCGCTTTTAATAACTAACTCATCGTCCCACGATACAGTTCTGCATTGTCTAACACATACCACTTCAGTCAGACAATGCACACAGCAATAAAACTCAATCCAGCAAAGAAAGTGAAAGCTGCATTTGTTCAGCATGTTATTTGGCGCAGCCAACTGTAATGCTTCTGCCTGCCATTTATTGTTTACTCTGTCAAAGGATTATTAAGAATTAGGCTACATTTGGCAATTTTTTGAGACGGGAATTTACATGCAAAGTGACTGACACTTGATATTTAAAGTCTATTGGTCGACTCTGACCCTTCGTTTACAAGTGACTCATTTGACTGCAAGGATCTCTGATGTGGAAATGCTCAGATACGAATCAATTGCAGTTTTTGTCTCGGCTAAATGTTACTTGGCAATCCAAAAGAAATGAACAATGCTCGAACCGAGGTTCACATAGTATAGTACTCATATGTTTAAAGAATTCCTTTTACATGCCTGATTTAGTTCTCGCCGGTGGATTTATGACTCCCCTTCTCCTAATAACTTATCTCAGTGCACAGTGTTTTTAAACACACACACAACCAGCAGTTAACTCTTTTGCTGCCTAAAAGAACAGAAATGTACGGACGTATTTAAGTAAATAAAAAAAGCAGGCTGGATCCCGATAGGGCTTTTGATTCTCTGTGGGAGGTTGGGATAGGGGAAGGATAGGACAAGAAAGGGAGACAAACGTGTAGGTACAGTTTGCAAATCCCTGTTCCATAAAGGAACGATTGTGTGTAGGAAACCATTCCTACATGAAATCAGCTCAGTGCAAATTCTGCAGTTTACCTCTGGTAAGGATAAAGTAAAAGGGTTTCTCTGTACCCGAGTGTGATTCCCTTCCTCTTAGGAGGCAGATACAGCATTTCTATAAACAAAAATGTCTCTAGCCCTACCTTGTGCCAGTGCTTGCAACATGTGGAGCTGAAGCAACAGAAACGCCCACCATCCCCGACAGAAGATGAAACAGAAGTTTAACTTTATCATCATTCCGCCTCGCCTGCTATTCCTTCGGGCAATAATTTTGCGATCCACCTTTCTTTCAACCGTTATTGCCTCACTGATCCCCATCCGATCCGACTGCCTGCCACTCCTGACAGCGCTTTGGTCATTGCTCATTCCGCACCCCGAGGCTGGGCTCTTTGTGGTGGGTTGGGAACGTCGTCCGCTGCCTTTGCCCAGGAGTTTGGGGGGAACTGAAGCCCGCACTTCACAGGAACGGCAGACTCTTTGATTTGTGCTCACTTTGCATGCAACCTGAAAGCAGCCCTCCGTGTGCCTCTCGGTATGATAATCGCCACCTAAGTCAATGTTTCTTGTGAAGGTATTGATTGCACCAAAACAACCAGTCAGAAATGTGAAACACATGTTTCTCTGCACTGTCACATCCAATGCCTTCAACAGCGAGGGAGTAAGTTTATTGGCATCAGTATTTCAGTAAATCCGGATCCTTCAGCACATCGCTAAACAGAGAAAGACTGATCCATCTTCGCCACCAGCGGACAACCAAGACAATCCAAAGAGTACCTTTCATACCGCAACGATGATGGAAACTGTTATCCCTGTGATTTTTATGAAGGGTGGTGAGTTTTCCGGCATGTGTCTCATTCTCCTGTAAAAACCTTGCAATGGAAGTGTTAAATTCTCGTAGAAGGGAGGGGAAAAAAAAAAGCCTCAAGGAAAAAAAAAAACTAATTGAAAGTGTCTCGCTATTCCTTGCGCTAAGGATTTATTTCAGACAATTTCAAGATTAGCCATGCAGACAGGGTAGTCTCCAGATATCCCCGCAAAGCTCTGCATAGTTTATATTAATCCGATTTTCCTTTGGATACAAATCTCTACCGTCAATAAAAAGGTTTGAAGGGTCCTCGAGCAGGTAAATTGAGCAGCTCTGGCTGTGATTCCAGCCCACTGTGCAGTCAGCCACAGGCCAGTGGCAGTGTCACTTGAACTCTCACGTTCAGCCGGAGGTAGGGAAAACCTCAGCTGATCATATCTCCCTCCTCCTCGAAGACTGGTGCTGATCTCTTTCTTGCAGGGAGACCACGACAAAAATCACCTCTAACATGTAAAGCGCTTTTCTTCTGGCCGGCTGTGGACGCAGCAACGAAACAAACCCTCAGCTGGATAGTGTCCGGGGTGGGGGGAGGGAAAAATCTCCCGAAACAAACAGCAACAAGGTGAAATCCTTCCAGTTTTGCTTAGATGGACTCCTGCTTTCCTTGTTTACGCAGCCCAGGGATCCTGGTTCTTCCTCTGAGCGTCTCTCCCTTACAGAAGCTGTAAACACAAGAGGGAAAGCGCTATCACAACAGCAGCAGCGGCGGCAATAAAACCGTACCGAAAAAAAAACCCAAACCCAATCCCAAACAAAAAAAGCACTGAAGGTTTTACATTTAAACAATGCATGGGGTATTGTTTCAGTCCCGCCTTCCGTAAAGGGAAAAGTTTCGTGCGGGATTCCCTCCCCCTCCTTATTAAAAAGAAAGAATACGAGTAGTTATAAAAGAAGTACACCCAGCATAAACGCAAGTTAAAAGCAAAGCACCTAAGCGCGAAGTTGATCAAACGCAAATCTTGTCAGCTCTCCCCCCGCACCCCCTCCGACCCCCGAAAGACAGTCTGAACTTTTCTCGCCTCCTTCAGTACAAGCGCGGTTGTAACCCTCCCCTGGCAGCAGGCTCGCACTTCACCCGCCATCCCTCCCGGGCGCCTACCTCGCCGTCTCCGCCCCGCGTCCTCGCTCCCCTCTCACCTCCCTCCAAACCGGCAGACACACTCCCCGCCCCGGCCGCCGCGCCTGCTAGCTCACCTCCCGTCTCCCTTCACGCCTCTCCACACCCTGCGGCCCCCCCGCCCCAAACACACGCCGCGCCTCGTCCCACCTTCCCCTGACCTACACCTCAACGGGGCTGTGTCTGTGTGGGGGAACATCCTCCACAGAGCTAAGGAGGCAGCTACTGGATTGGGCGGGGGGTATGTGTGTGGAACTGTCAGGAATGGGCGGGCGGACGGTATTTCAATACAGGTTTGCCCGCCGACTCTCCACAGACGCCGGAGGAGGAGCCCCCCCCCGCCCCGGCACACACAACCGCATACACACACGCACTGCCCGACCACCAGCGCGGGACCTGCCCGCACCCGCCTCGAATGCTCTTCGCCCTAACGCTCCGCTCCGCTCCTCCCCCCACCCCCTCCGCTAGCACCGCCTCCAGCCAGGCCGCTGATTGGGCGACAGGCGCGCGGGGCCGGGGCGCAGGAGCCGCGCTCGCGCAAGGCGGGAGGGACGTTGTCCCGCGTCCTCTGCGATCGCTTAACGGCCGCGCGCGTGCAAGCCTGAGGGGACGCGTAACCGCTCGTCCCCGCCCTCGCTAACGGCCGCGCGCATGCCCCTTCCTCCCCTCCCCGAGGGGAGCTTGTCCCGCGTCCCCGCGCTCGCTAACGGCCGCGCGCGTGCGCGCCTGGCGGGCCGTTCTCCCGCGTCCCTGCGCTCGCTGCGCCCCCTAGGCCTGTGAAGCGTCGCCGCCGCGGCTGCCGCTTTGGCGCCGGTGGCTGCTGCTGCCAGGGGGCACGCCAGGCACGCCCAGGAAGGCTGGGGTGCGGCTGCTTCAGCTTGTACATTCCCAGCAGCTATTCTTTTTCTGAGCGAACGAGGAAAATAGCAGGTATGTGACAAAGCCAGGGAGCCCGGAGGTGCAAATTAACCCCCCTTCCTGCTCTTCGTGTTGTGTTTAATTCAGCCTGCGAGGCTGACAGTACAGCAAAGTTTCTGAGCTTGGTTTGGTTTAGTGAATGTTTGAGTTGAAGATTGGCAGCCAGCTTCTGGTCTTTCTTTGCTTTTTGACAAGCTATCTCTTACGATAGAGTCATGCAGGCAAACATAGTAAATTATCCCATCAAATGCAAGGTAACTTTTTTGTATTATTAACGGCTGTCATTATGGGTTTCTGACTGAGGTATGTTTTTGAAGAAAGCACCTTTTTCTCATGCCTTTGTTATTTTATAGTGTAAAAAAGGTAAAGTGTCTTCACTGTTTCCATGCCACCCCAGTACAGGTGAACAGCATTTACTAGTTCTGTGGTAATGTCCACCTTGTACATGTAACGTGCTCCTCAGTTGCACCCTCTCCTATCCAAGCTATCAAAGCCATGCAAACTACTTGACCCTCCCTTCATATCTCACAGGTCAATCTTGTCTGCCAGATTCTCACCTACACTGGTGCCCGCTTCTTCTAGTATCTGATAGGTTATTAAGATTTACGACATCCATTTTCTGCCCTTCCTTCTTCCCTGTGTGTGAAAGCTTCTTGCTCCTATGCTGAAGAAGTTGCTGTACTTAAATTCTCCTATTGTCACCTTTTCCTCGTAACTAAAAGATACGAGCTGTATTTCAACAGCCGTCTCTTGGTTGTGGTCAATGATGTGTAAATAGCAATTCTGTTGTATCTCTTATGTCACATTTTCCTTTTTGTTGTATGTAGACCACATGAATAATTATCTACAGATATCAGGACCCAGTGCTTATGATTTTCCCTTCCATATGTCCGTTTTGAGAACAATGCAAAGTGAACCTAGACTGTTTTCAGCTGTGCTGAGAACTGACCTCAAGGAAGTAACAATCTGTTTGTAGCTCCCATTGTGCCATTAATAGTAGTTTATTTACTGCAGCATGAAGAGTTTTTTTATTTAACTAGTAATTTTGGGTGGGACTGATTTACCTTATCTGGAAATGGAAAGTATATTTAGTTGTGCATTTGGTTGGGTTTTTTTAAGTGCTGTTAACAAAGGAGCATAGGGCTGCTGATGGAAATTTTAGTTTAAGATTTCAAATTCAGTTTGATCTCTACGAAGGTACTCGGTGCTTCCTTCTAAGTTCGAAGGGAGGCAATGTGTGATGGTTATGTTATTATTGTCTAAATTCTGCTGAAAGAGTCATTGTCAAACTGTTAAGTTTTAAAACCAAGATGCTACAGAAAAGAAATACTAATTTGTTACCTTGTTTAATTTTAGTGAAAGCTTGTTTTCTCTTGGAATTAATACATTTTCCTTGTAGCACTTTAAATCTGTTCAATGTGCAAACACAAGAATCAGAAGCTAACCTATTTTCGTCATTCAGGCCTTGCTTTCTAAAAATTATTTAAATATGGTAGTGTCTCTTATAGTTGCCAATCCCACATAGTGGGTGAAATGTTTTCAGTTTGTTATTTCCTTATTTTTAAGAATAACCATGTCACTTTTACATGTCACAAACCACATGTGTTTTTTTTCTATTTGTCTTGGTTGCAATAACTGTACTTAATTTTTTTCTGGTTTGAAGACTATTATCTGAGGTCTTGTTATCTAGATTAGTAAAAGTATTTAACCATTTTACTACCTCTGTTCCGTACCTGGTTCTTCACCCTCCTGCATACATGTAGCAACTGAGGAACTAAACTGTTACACATGCAGCAGAAAGACTAGTAGGAGAACAGCTCTCCCACCCGAAAAAGCAGAAACAACAAATCTGATGCTCATAAAGACAGAAGGGAGGGGATGGGTTTCCAGGAATGTTAAGACCAAGTAAAAGAAGCAGCAATGTAGTTAGTTTCACGTAAAGGTGGAGAAAATGAGGTAAAAGGTTTTTTCCAATGACTGTTGTGTTTCGCCATGAGGTATAAATGCGGTAAGTCTTCTAAGGGCTGCAGACATTTGTATAATCGGTACAGAATGATGGGACATTTTATTTACATAAGTGGTGACACAATGAGACAAAAGAGAAAGGAATAGAAAGGTCTGCTACTCAAGACAGGCCACTTAATGAAAGGCAGCTTTCTAGGCAGGAAAAAGTTATGGAACTAACTTCCAGAAGAAAATCTCACCAGTGTTGTACAACCTTAATTCTTAGTTTCCTTTTACAAGACTTTTTATCTTCTAGAGTATAGCTTATTGACTCTTTCTAGCATTTGGAGTTAGCTAAACTCCTTTAGAGAGAGCATTCTCATTTACAAATAATTTTATACACTTTTTTGAGAGGTGCAGCAGGTTTTTTTGATTTAGTGTATCTCCTGATGCAGTCTCTGGTTCTTGCAGTCATCGATGGGTAGTACCCAGCTGGGGTATAGATTATACCAAACGCAAAGTTTTTTCAACCAGGTAATTGCTATGGCTTGCTTGCCTGTTTTAGTTCTGTAAGCCAAGTAATTATCTTGTATTCATTCTTCTACCAAAAAAAAAAAGTCACTGATTAATTTTGTATTATGTAGTATTTTCCATCAGTGCACTTTCTTGGATGATGACTTACTCTACCTGAAAAATCTAACTTGTAAAGGAAAAACCCCTACCAAAAAATTTGAAAATTAAATGGAGATATGAACACTTTAACAGGTGAAATCATAATATACTATTGCAACCTAAAAGTTAATATTTTAGTAAGATCTTCATCATAAATAATGTAGAACAATTAGTATTTCTAATTCCTTGCAAAGAAGGCCTTCCTATAGAAAACAGACATCACGTGCATACCCTGAGAACAGTTTTGCGGTTTATTCCTGCTCTGCCATTTTCCTTCACTCAGAAACTTAAACTGCAAAACTCAGGGCAAGCGATTGCATTGACTACCACATGATTGTCCCAGAAGATTTTTATATTGCCTTTCCTTTTCTCCCAGGAGGGACAGAGCTTTAGAAAACAACGAGTATGTGAGTAGAAAGTAACTTACTTTCAAATGGGATTGTTTTTCAGCGTACTAAATCAACCTGAATGCAATGAACTATTGGGAGGGGGCTAAAATATTCCTTAACAAGGGTATATTTCCAAGGGTCACTAGCCAGCTGCTTTGCTTTCATGGTGTAAATATGCTTCTACATCAATAATAAACAATGGAAGAGAGGGGAAAAAAAATCATGTTGCATAGCTGGAAGTCTCAGGGGAGACATTAAACAATGACTTCACCACACTTCTGGAAGTATCTTCTGCAGTGAACACTGTTGCAAGAACAAGAATAACTCCCATTAAATTTTACTGGGCTTAAATAACTTAATATGGTGTCAGTTATAAAGCCCCAAAACAAACAGAATGACAGATTTTTGTTTCCTCCATGTGGTTTGAATTTACATAAAAGAAATTAGAATTAGATTTATATACCTCTTAGGTCTGATTTCAAATTCAGAAATGCTAGCAAATTCAGAGTTAAATTCCTTCGCTTGCTGCTTAATATGATTGTGCTTAGGAGTCCAGGAACAGACAAGGTACAGTTCTAAGGCACAGCGGTAAAAGTTGAGGGCAGAGTAAATACATTGAAATGTATGTTTCACGGCTTTTATAAGTCTAAGAGCTATCCTGACAGAGCTGTAGCACAGCTGTGTTTATGTTCAAATACAGTTAAGCTGATATGGACAATGTCTGTACAGTCAGGAGAAGAGGCTACTGTAGTTTCTGAATTATCCCATCTTCTGTATTATCCCAATGTAACAATAGGCCTTCCTATTTAGCTATCAGAAGAAATTCACAATGACCTAGCCATGTTGCCCTGCTGTGTTTTATGGAGGAGAGAGTTAGCAAAGTAACATAAAGGATCAAGACAACAGGTTCTGCGTTTTTGAAATGTAGACGTTTGAAAACATTCTTAGAGCTTCCCAGAGGAAGACTACAGGGGCTGTAATGATCTACTCCAGACAAGTTTGGCTAGAATGCAGAGAGAGATCGTATTTTAAGAAGTCTGTGTCTTCAAACACCAGCTGGTCTGGCTATCCAGCCATGGGTTGCAGGGATTGCCCTTTCATGATTCAGATGATGCCCCAGGCGTAAGTGACCTGAGCCCTTTAAGGAATGTCTGAAATTGCCCATAAATACTAGGGAGGACTTTGGACAAAGACTAAATCTTTCAGTTGTACCTAACCTTTATACTTATGAGTGCCATCTTGGTAACTTTCTCAACCTTCTAGTTGATCAGGAAAAAAAATTAAAAAAGCAGAACCTGAAACCATAAGTACAAAAGAAATCTACTAAATTGCAACTGAATATTACTACTGAAATGCATTAATACATCAACGTATGCTTGATCACACTAGGTAGAAGACTTTCAGAGAATACCATCAGACTATAGTGAGTGTGGTGTTAGCTGCTTTTTTCCCCCTCCTTTTTTTTTTTTTTTTTTTTTTAATCCAGAACTGAACCAAAACCCATCCACAACATTAAAAGGTACTGCTTCTGCAGGACATGTTTCAAGCAGAACATAAAATGTTAAGCACTTAGAAATGAGATTAGATTTCATGGTGTTTTCCATTTTTCAAAGCGGTAACTTTGATATTAAAAAAAAAAAAAACCCACAGTTTTCTTAATTTCCTGATCTTGTACTAAGATGCTATAATATGACCATGGTTTCACCCGGAGAGGATGCTAGTTCAATGGTTAGTGAACTGATTATTGTCTCCCATATGCTTACTCACAAAGATATTATGAAGACTTAAACAACATTCTTGCAGTCCCTGAACAGTGTTGCAGAAGATTGTGTTTTATCAAGTGCATGGGTTATTTTCAGATGCAGTATAAACACCTTGTCTTAAGTAAGCAAAGACATCTGTTGAACATTTTGTGATGGGATTACATTATTACTGTGAAGAACAGTGTTAAATGTACACATGGAGATCATATTCCAAAGACAGCATTCTTGAGATACTGTAATTAATTGAGAAATGCAATGTAATAGATGTGATGAGTTAGTTCATTATTACAATCCTACATTTTTCTGAATTGATTGGCATGATTCTAATGGAATAACCTCAAAAGAAAATCCTCATTTATTGCAGTGTGATAAACAGATAACAAGAAGGATGAGAACAATTACCACAAGGGCTTGAGCAATCACACTTACAAAAGGGGACATAACTGAACAACTCAGCCATATTACTGCTGTCATAGTCTACAGTTTGCTTATCATATAAAATGAACAGGTCATGAAATGAGAAAGTAAGCTTTAAAGAATACATAGAAGGTATTTACAGTGATTGCAGCATTGCCCACCTTAGTTATAAATTTTTTTCTCCATAGGAAACGGAAGGGTATTGATTAGTAGTGTTTTAACTTAAGATAAAAATCCAGAGGAATCTGCCACTATGGGGAGCAGACAGTTTTCTGCCATAATGAGACCCTTGCTTGTCTTTTAATGACATTTTGGCTTTAATCTTTTGGGCCTGCACACTTGTGTATTCAAGAATTTTCCAGATTTATTGATGTCTGAAGTTGAGGCCTCAGGCTTAGATCCCATAACTCCAGTTTGCAAAAATAAAAAATGGACCAGACTATGTCAGTTCAGGGAAATGAAGTAAGAAGATTAACGTGAGTGAGCCAGTGTGCCAACTGGCTTTTACAAGTGCTGCTATTTTGGCATATAATTAAAGTTGTCCCAAAACATTTTTCCCCAGTTATTTGGTACAGAGGATCTTCACCAGCAGGTTCTTATCTTTAGCAGCTAAAATAATTTATTTGTCACCACTGTTCTCCTTGGCTGCATCCTTGTGTATGTCAACTCACCCTGTCTCTTGACTGTCTGTAATTCAACTGGCATCTAATCAGTGCTTCACTGCTTTTCAAGACTGGTTCTTCTTAGTGCTGTGATTCTTCTTTTCCTTATAAGGATTTCGGGGGTTTTTTTTGTTTGCGTTGGGGGTTTTTTTAGGATGATCAAAAGCAATTATATTATATCTTTGAATCTGTTCAGGATTGAACAAGGGTCCAGATTAACAGTGAAGAGTTTTCTTTTCCACAGGTCCCTTACCATGTTTCTACTAACAGAAATTAATTTTTTAGAAATCCAGGCTGTGGACACGGACAGCACCTTTTACCATTCTCATAGCTTTAGCTCGAAGTTATTATTGTTCTGTGCTCAGAAGGGAAGAATGCATACTAATTACAGAAATTTTATCTTAATTTCCATAGCAATTAAATGTTATTTTAAAAGCCTAATCTGAAATATTTTCTAAGTGATTCACTTGGGTGACACCCTTGCACCATTTTTAGCAAAGCTGTGAAAATTCATTTAAATGAGTATTAAGGTCTTTTTACTCGATTCAGATTCAAAATCTCACTTTTCAGTAGTAAAGACTATGAAATGCATATTCCTTTTAAAAAACACCCACAACAAATTCATACCAGTGGTAAATTTAGACAGCAGCAGAATATTATGATAGCTTTGACTGCAGTAGCTGAAGTAAAGGAGAAATATTGGAGTAAAAATAAAATAAACCAATCTTTATTATTGTGGTTATTTACATAGAAACCACTGATTTTTCTTAACTACTCTGTAATACATCTATGTAATAATTTGGAATGCTTATACTTAAAACAGATGCCAGCATTATTCTTCAGAGAGTACTCAGAACAGAGTAAGTGCGAGACAGATGGATGCAGAAAAATCAATAGTTCAGAGAACTACATCAGATGCATGCGTTTTGCATAGGTCAAGTTTGATGAAACCTAACTCTCATGAATCAACACTTCTGATGTAAATAATTCACAGTAATGGAAAAAAAACCCACTATACTTATATGGGATGAATGTAAATACACTTTTAAAATAACTGTTAGAGTTATAATATGATCTAAGTCTTGTAGTTGGTTTATACGTACATATGATTCTACAAATACGGGGGTTTGGGACAGCAGAAGATTGGATGTTTTTCTTTTAGTAATGAGTTTAGCAACATACGGAACATTTCATGAAATTTAAAGTGAGTGGCAGTTTCAGTACAATAGTGCTATAGTTTTTTTGCTTTTTTAATTAATATATTGTAAAAAACCTCTATAAATTTTCACATTAATATTTAAATCTGATCTCATTCCTGACTTTGTATGCATATCATTGTTATCAATTAATATGTCTAATATGATTGAAATAACCAGGGAGCTGTGATGTCCTGTGTGCGGCCCCCATCAGTTGATATTTAAAATAGGGAAACAGTAACTAGATATGATTTAGGGTTTAGGAACTAACTGTTAGACAATGGTGCTCTATGTTTATGTCAAAGAAGGTAATGGATTGTGGTCTGGTCAATAAACCTTGAAGAACTGCTTGGAACTGCCAGGATTAGGGAATAAGTAGTTAAAAGGTAATTCCTACAGGGGGAGATCGCAACCATCAACTCATTGACCACCTACTCAAATGATACCACCTACTCAAAGGAAGACAATGAAGAAAGAAGACAGAGTCTGTGCACTAATTTACATGAGTGGTGAAGAAGAAAGAACCAATCATAAAGGAAAATAACTATGAATATGTATTAGTTAAGTGTGTAATTATGAGGATTTTTGAGACAAGGGTGTGCTGTCTTGAGATAGGCACCCATTCATGTGCATCAGTGAAATTGGTTTGAAAATACCTCGACTCTGTATGTTATTGGCTTGTACACTGGGTAAACGAACCCCATTTGTGGGACATCATCATCAGTTTTTAGGTATTCCAAGATGACTATAATATGACCTTTTGGTAACAGCTCCACAGCGCTTTCATAGCTACAAGAGAAAAATGTAAGTATAAACTACAAGATGAGATGACATGCTATATAAAGCACTCGGTAGTCAGGACAGGACTCCTCTTGCCTTAACAGTGAAATAAAGTAAGGCTCAGCCCAGTCTGGATTGCTACAAAGAAATAGAACTTAATTCTGATCTAGCATGTTAGTTGAACTGATGCAACTCTACAGATTTTGGTGTCGTTAACTTTTGGTTTATACTGGTAAAGTGAAAATACCATGGAAAATCATGTCATTTTTTTTCCCAGAACTGTAGTGGATTCCAGATCAGACGCTATGTAAGATTAGAATAAGGGCTGCTTTGTTTTGCTGAGAATGTATAGCACTTCTTTTCATGACAGTTTTATAAAGGAGCTTTTGAAGTCCCCTCACAAGGACAAAAAATAAGCAGATAAGGGTGAAACTTCAATATTCAATTGTAACTTGGTTTCATTCACTCACAACTGAACTAAATTGTGAAGTTTATAACCTTAAAAGCCTAAGTATTAGTAACTAGGGCTAAACAAATTGAAGGAAGGCGGTACATACATTACCCGTTACGGATACAACCATGGTGTATTTTTCTTCTGTGTTTAGAAGAAATAGCAAAGTATTTCTTTGTTAGTGACAATTAATGCTTTATAAGAGTCACAAGAAGAATGCAAAATACCTTTGTCCTCATTTCAGCTGGGATAGAGTTAATTTTCTTTTTAGTAGCTGGTACAGTGCTGTGTTTTGGGTTTACTATGAGAAGAATGTTGATAACACCCTGATGTTTTCACTTGTTGCTAGGTAGTGGTTAGACCAAGTCAAGGACTTTTCAGCTTCTCATGCCCAGCCAGCAAGAAGGCTGGAGGGGCACAAGAAAGTTGGGAGGGGACACAGTTTCTTCCTGTCTGTTCTATCAAACTGTTCTTATCTCAACCCAAGAGCTTTATCTTTTTTCCCATTCTCTCCCCCATCCCGCTGGGTGGCGGGGGGAGTGAGTGAGCAGCTGCAAGGTACTTAATTGCTGGCCGAGGTTAAACCATGACAACCTTCAAGGTTGTAATGCTTGGATAATATCATATCATATATCATATCTGGATATACAAGAGATTCTTAAAAGAATTGCCTAAGAAGTTCTGTGAACTATCAGCGTTCTTTTTAACAACTGCCATTAAAAGTTCCAGAATAGTGGAAAGAAAACCCAGTATAAATATTTTAAGGTAAAACAAGATGCTACAAGTAATCCCAGACATGTTAATTGAGGATCAGTTCTAACGCACTTGAAAGGCTGGTTAAGATGGAAACTGTAGAAACAAAATTAACAATCAGTGTTGATTGATGTGATTTTTATGTAAAACAGATATTGAGGAAGCATGCTGGTGGTTTTGATGAGACTGCAAGGTTGACAGATAATCTCCCATTGTTTGATTTAATGTACTTTGACTTCAGCACTGTCATTTGGCCATAATGTCTTGCATGATTATGGTTTAAAGAAGTGTGTTATCTGATGTTCAGCCTTTCAGATTAGAACGATAAACTGAAACAAACTTCAGAAAATCATCATCTGGTTGAAAGGTGTGTGGAAGAAGTATGTGTATGGGGGAACTTAGTCAGATCCATTTTTCGGCCTGATGTTATTCAGGATCCTTCCTGGAGTATGATACTCTGATAGATTTTTAATCTGTAAGGAAAAGCATGCTTTGGGGGGAAGAAAAGCCCACAGTTGAAAAGTGATGGTAAATTATTTCAGACTACAAATAAAGACTAGGGGTTGTCAACAGTAAATTTGCATCTGTACGGTGACACCTAGAAAAAGCTCAGCTGAGGCAACTGCAAGTGTTAAATAAGAGAAACTAAGTTGAAGAACGTGGATGCCATAATTCCTGAGTAATGAGAACTCTAGTAGGCTGGAGTTCAGAATTTAAGGGATTTTAACATCTGAAATGAAATTATCTACATTGAGTTTAACCTGTTTAATTTATTGCTGGTGTTCACCAGGTTAGCTTTCCTCATCTATCCACTTAGAGCATTCCAGTTGGTAACTGGTCTTCAAATACTTTACCTAGAAATGCAGTGCCTTCCTTGTCTGTAGAAGACGTTGCTTATTTAGAAAATAATCTGTAAACAGAATCTTTGCTATTCCTAATTAGATGTTTCTTAATGTTCAGTATTGTTTCCCAATAAAAATAATAGTCATGTTAATATTCTAACTAAAAAAATAAATGTTTGTGTACATTTTTTAGCTTTAAAAGATAGTAAAAGTTTGCAATATATACCAACATTTCTTTATCAAACCTTAGAGAAACCATTACCTCACAAGCTAGAGTAAAATTCTGACCTTATCAGTGGAAGCTTACCCATTAGTTTCAGGGAGAAGAAAGGAAAGGTAGTTGCTATTGCACGGTGGTTGATGGTTCTCAGTTTTGCCTGAATCCGGTGATCTTTGTTGATCACAGTAGCACCCAAAGAATTACTCCCGTGCAACAAAGAAAGAAAACAAAGACACTAAAAAGTTCCAAATTCTGAGAGAATTGCCAAGAGAAAACAAGATGGTTGCTTTGGGGACAAGAACAAAGCCAGCAAGGAAGAACATTTACAATTAATTCTTAAAAAAATAAATTTCCAGTTAAATTTGTCTGTAAAAGGCATTGCAAAAAAAGTTAGTTTGGAGTCTCCATATTTCTCTTATTTGACAAGAGAAACTTTGTGGCATTCTTTGAACAATGCCTACATCTTCCTTTTTCTTTCTCAACTCTTGACTTCAGCCTTTCAAAAGGAGATTTACACAATGTTTCAGACATCTTACAAACGTAGATTAATAAAAAATAAATTGGCCTTGGATGTTGGCAAATCTCAAACCCATATGTTCAGAGAGTTCTTTCATTCAGTCATAATTAATTTTTTACAAACTGAGTAGCTTTAATCATTTGGATACCTGGGTAGAGTCTGAATCTTGCTATGGGTGTTTGAAGTCTCGGGGAGTGAGGTGTGGCCTTTGTACTTTCACTATATACGTCTGTTCTAAATAATCTTGAGACTAATTCTGCCCTTTGTCATAATGATATAAATCCAAAATAAAGCCTTAATACTGCAAGGAATTAGTACATATACTCAACTTCAGGCAAGGGACAAATCCTGTGTATTACAGCAGTAATATATACATGCTTAAGTTCCAGCAGATGAATCTCTGCAGGATTTAATTTAAGCAGACACCCCTAGTTTCAGTGAATGTCACCTAAACTAGAACTTGGTGCTATGGTTGGAGACATTGTGCCTTGCTTACTGTTATTGGTTGATCTCCCTAACAAGTTGCAGGGGCTTACAGTCACTTAGCATTCATTACTTTGACAAAAACTCATTAAAAGGGATCCTAAAAAGTGATGTAAGTGGTTATAAAAAGTCTGAAAAAAGAAAGAATAATACATCTTAAATTGCTGCTTAAAATACTGCAGATGTAGAATTTTTCAATCACAAAGCATCTTAAATTATTCTATTTTTAGTTACTTTAATATCTATTTTTAAGTAATATACACAAATATGTCCCTAGAAGAACATCAAAAGGGTAAAAAAGAACCCTGGTTTTAGTTGTACTCCTGTGCGGACTAGTTATGCTTTGCATTGACTCCCTGATAAACATTTAGGTGGAGAATAATCCTGAAGAAGAAAAATGAAAGAGAAGCTTTCCTTCTAGCACATTGCAGTATATCATCTTATGACACCGCTAAGTATAGCTAATTTATTTGGAGCAAAGGGGTTATTAAGTTGAAGATTAATGCACAAATAACTCTTATTCCTGGAAGCTTACTGTGATGCATAAGCTCACAAAATCTGTTTCATGGGAGGGTTTACAACTGTGCCCAGTGTAGCTGTGATCTTTTTGTCAGTGCAATAATGCTCAGGGTATTCTTCCAGAAGCTGTTGCAGAATAAGGGGGGAGGGCCTAGAGTTTGTCTTATCACCATGAATGTGTAAGTGTGTATACTGAAAGAAGAATAATTGTACCTAGTGTTCAAGATAGCCTATGATTGCAACAGGAGTTAGTACTGTGATTCCATGCTGATAGGGACAGCCTAGAGAAACCACTAAGCAACAAAAGAGAATTGTTTTGTCTTCTGTTAACTATATTTTATAAATGGCTAGATCATTATGGAGTGCTTTTGCTTTGTTTTGCCTTTCTTTGGAGAACTGCGTATTAGATCGAAACAATATTGTGATTTTTAGTAGATCCGTGATCTTGTCCTGAATAACACCCCTGTAACTTTCTACATGCGTCTCTGTGTATCTTATGTCTAGTATAATAATTTGCAGTGATATATCAGAATGTCCCTCTGGTAAGGTTGGGGTAATAAACAGTTGTTAGTAGTTCCAAGGTCAAACATAGTTCTTTCTATGAAAATAAAAGATAGCACTGCATTACCTTGTCAAGTTAATACAGTGTGATAGAACATCTCAGGCAGCACATCCTGAAAGACTGTAAATGTCTAATAGATTTAGGAAAACTGTACCTCAGGGAACATATTAGGAAGAATTCATCAATGGATCAAAACTGTCTTGGAGCTTTACTTATTGGGGACCAGCAGAGTTTAAAGTTATTACTTTCTTAAGAAAAAGCCTCAAGAAAAATTGTATTTCCTAGATTAGCTTGACAAGAATGGGTCAATAATTTCTGCTGGAGACTTTTGAGTTTTTTGTGTTTGGGTAGGGGTTTTTTGTTTGGTTTTTTTTTTTAACGCTGGCATGAGCAATTTCAATAATTTGAACTCTGTAATGGTTCTGAGTTTTTTCCCCAAATGATTTTCAAATTGCTTAATGCGCTGTTTATAGTCTGTCATTATTTACAGATGAAATCGGACAAACTTGTGAAGTGTTTTAGCAGTATGCCTCTAATGACAAAGAATTTTAATTATAAAATATGGGTTTGCAAGTTTTGCATTCATTAGACACAAAATTAGCAAAGTGTAAATCTTGTACACATGTTCACACAGGTATAGAACATCAACAAGTTTTCATCCATATATGTGTCTCAGTGTATTTAAACATTTGGAATCAATACCATTTTAAGTGTAATAGCAATTAATAAGAATTCTGCTGTTCTGTGTGCTTTGAGTTGTTCCTTTTACAACTAGTCCCTGTGAAATCAGTTATTCTATACTTACAATGTGACCAAAGTAGAAAAAACTGGCCTGTATTTATTCTTCATGTAAGATTGAATTTAAGTTCTCTCATGCAATTTATAGGGATTTAAACTGTTCTGGAAAACTCGTTCAAACCAGCTGGCCCAGGATTTTACCCTGTGGACCTTATTCTTCATTTTATTTGCCAACAGAATTTCAATAAATTCAGTGGATTCTCACCAATGTAAAAATGGTGTGATGAAAAGGCAGTTCATGCTCTGTTACTTTCTAAGAAGTCATGCAGCTAAAAGAGGAGGTATAAATATGCAAAAACATGAAGTAACTAAAGAATGTATCTTCGTATATTCGTTGGCTTCCAAGCTAATGAATTCTACATGAACTTGTTTTCCTGCTTACATGCTTTATAGCTATGTTTTTGTCCCAAATCCCCAGAAGGAATGCCTAAAAGGAACTTGGGCAGACATTGGATGCCCCGGTTCAGAATGTGTTCTTCAAAAGTTTCAGTTAAGGTGCATGAGGTTTCAACAGTAAGATTTGCAAGGCATTTTAAAGTCATCTTTTTTACATATGCCCAGAAGTAGGCACGCTTGATCTTGATCAGGATCCTTCTTTTACTGTCTCGTCTGACAAGGGGCAATTTCAAACCTTCAAAGACTGCTTCTTCCATTTAAATATCCATTGAATGAAATTCATGAACGTTCCTTGGAGCAGAGGTTGGAATTCAAGTTTCCCAAATCTAGTGCCCAAATTAGTGCCAAATTCTGTAATGAAGTTGCAGAATCATGCTCCTTTTTGCCCTCTCTTTCTGTCTGACATAGTTGATTCTTTCTTATAAAGTTGTGCAACTTCAACAGCAAAGAAAAATGCCACCCCTAAAAACTTGTGGAACCTTAAAAGCTTTGGAATTCTCCAGGCTAACTCTTCTGTAGATGCTTTACCCATTAGTTTGTGGTGGCATCAGTATCTATGTCCAGTAGCATTTTAACTTGAATCAGGAGTGGGCTTTTGAAGTGAATCTACCAGCTGTCTGTATTCAGCATGTTTTGGTTTGCATTATGGAGTAGTCTTAGTTCATGTGAACTGGATTTATTTCAGATAAAACTGTACAGAGAGAGATGCTCTAGTGTTTAATTCATTGGATCAGATGAGAACAAGTCTGAAGTAAATCCCTGTGAAACATGTATAGATGTTGGGTCCTCAGCAGCGGTTGTTTCATTTTGTTGACCTACTCCTGTTGCATTACATCGACAAATTTTTATAAGACTTCATTCTTCTAGAAGAAAAGCAGGGGCATCTGTTCTCTTTTTTAAAAGGAATAGCAGTTAAGCTTGGGAAATATTGTAGGCTGTCAATCCTAAACCAAGATAAGCATATTCTGGAATCTGCAATTATAAGTCTAAAACCTGGAAAGAAATGAAGTTTAAGACACACATCTTTCTTTAATATTTTTAATTGGCTAGCTTTGGTGGTTACCTTCTCAGCTTGTTGGCTGTTCAAAATTACATGTTGAGGTGCTTGATTTTCTTCTGTGCATTGTATAAATAGTTAAAGCACCTAGCATGCAGTTATGGATTCTACTGGTTTCTGAAAATTGAAGCTTGAGATGAGCACTGAAATGACTATGACTTTTTTGCAAATATAGTCTTTAGTTTGGATTTTGAGTTTAGTAAGAACCCCTTAATGGCTGTCCATAAGGTAACAATTTGTTATTCTTCAGGTGCACTCTTCCTTCAATACAAATGTCACAGTTAAAACTGTATTATGTATTGCCACTCAGCTATATTAACCCTATTATGTTTATGCTGTTTAAAATCATGATGGACTATAACACACAACTTAAACAGGAAAGCTCTATACTGAGGAGCAGATAAATAGGATTAAGTTAATAATTCTGCCGTTCTGGAGTAATTGCTATTTACAAAGCAGAAACTGTGATTTACTGATGACATCATTAGAGACTTGCTTTAATTAAACTCTATATTGCCTGTCTTTTATTATGACTGCCTCTTACTGTAATTTGATTTGTATAGGGCACTCATTTGTAAACTGGATATTGCTGCAGAATAAGACTTGCTTATATTTTTGGTGGCCTATGTGCCACACAGTAATTAAGAACAAGTTTAAAGTTAAGTAAGTGTTCAGCAGTTTTGTTGAACTTCTTTTATTCCCCTTCATTCAAATTCATGCCTCAAATAGACATACAAAGGATCTGATTCTTGCAATCCTATTGATGTTGAGTAATGACTTAATTGCTAGACTGTCATTTTGACATAGACTATTCTAATCTCAGTACAAGAAAAAACAAATGCAGGTTATTTAGCAAGCTGTGTTCAAGCCCAGAATTAAAATGTTTTGACAGTATCACACAGAACAGGAAGTAAGGTTTTATATTAGTCTTTATTATCAAATATAAGCCATGGTTTGCAGTGCATTGAAAGGAATGCATGTGACTTCTAGATCAAGTACCTATTGATTTTCAGTGTTGAGAAGAGTGACCAACCAAAATGAATTTGGAGAAAAATAGCATTTTTTTACTGATACCTGCAGTTGTCAGATCTCTAATTTTGTAGTTCCCATAACAACATCCACATGACTGAAAGCTCTGTACCATTGCTGTCCATTGAACCAGCAGGATGTGGCAGGCTATTGCTCCGATTTCCTTGTTTCTCTGAGAAGGGCAAGTGCTTTGGGAAGCTGACTTCACGTTTTGCTCTAGAAAACAAACTTTACTGCAATTCGCTGTCTGTATTTTCCCCACCTATAAAAACAACAAACCCAAAATATGTAGCGTTGGGAAATTCTGACATACTGTTTACAATTCAGGTCTTTGTTCTCCATTGTGTACCTAGAGAAATACAATACAGCTATACAATAGAAACCAAGAAATAAAAATATTATTTTTGTAAATAACATTTTATTTCTAAGTAAATTGTATCAGCTTAGGCAGAACAACAGCAGAATCTAGCACATTAAGAGGTTGAGGGACTATTTCTTTAAAATAATTTTAATCCCTTGGGATGCAAATGAATTAAGAGCATGTAAATGCTTTAAAATAAGGAAATAGTATTTTTGTGGCCTACAACTTATGGTTTGCTAAGTTAGATACTCATTTCCCCAAAACTTTTTTTATTCTCCAAATAATAAAGCAGACAGATGCAGGTAGTAAACCTGAAGCTGTATTCTGAGATCTATTTGAACAGAGTGGTTTAGTCCAACAAAATGACAGGACTCATACTCCATCTAGTACACTGACAGTACAACTAGTTCATTCTGCCTTGAATTTATTAAGACTTAGACAGGAAAGGGATTTAAATGTTGGGGAACATTGTTTTGTTTATCCTGCTGGTGATGAAACTAACCCTCTAAATATCTGATGGCAGCCTGCTATTTTAGAGATAAAAAATTACTGAACTGCCTGTAAAACAGTGAATAGCCTACTTTGCAAGTAGCCATGATCTTTAATTTATTTATTACAGTTATTTTCTTAGAATATCTATGTTAAACCTGACAGCTTGATTGCACTGGGGTCTTGCTCCAGGGCAGCTATTTGGATGCATCATGAACATAGAATACCAACACAAAATGATTTTGCTGGAATAAAAAGTCTGTCTATCATGCTGTCCGTATTTACTGTCTCAAGTGCACAATTCAACAGTTTTGTAAAATTGAATAGTATATGCTCCAATTCTCTCTTGGAATGTTGTGATGTTAGGAAACCGTTGTATTTCTGTGCAGAGGGAGATGGATCTTTATTCCATAGCAAAGCCTTGCCTAGAGCATTATGATTTTTCCCTACCCATATGTTTAATGTATGTTCCTATATACAAATTACTGTTAGGCCAAACCTCTTCACAACCACCTTCTAGCTATGTCTTGCAAACTGTCGTTATGATAAGCAATTTTCGTTACCCCCTATACTAAACACTAAGCCAGAAAGGAAGTAAGTTTGAGAATACTTACTAGAATCCTTAAAATGCACACAAACAAAGGTACATATTTATGTCAGGAAATTCCAAAAACAAGAGTTACAGACCCAGAAAATTACATTAGTATGTTTGGACTTAAATTAATCTATGAGGCATGGAAGCAGAATTAGAGGACTGAATAGTCTGTCAGCAATGCCATTCAGTGAAACTGAAGAATGCCAGCAAAGAGGAAAAAGTATGTGGAATTTTGCAGCCTACTTCAGAGTGGTATGCAACAAGGAAACAGCATTGTCACCCTGTCAAAAAAAAAAATTATGGACCTCTGCATTAAGTACGTAATTACAACGAAAATGTTTGTAGCACTAGTTTAGATACACCTGAGTTGTAAGCATACTCTTTTTCTTTTTTCTTTTTCAAATAGACTTTCTTCCATGTCAGGGCATGCCTACAGCGTGAAACTGAATGAGGAACAGAGACCCCCAGTATAGCAGGAAAGGCCAGGAAAACTTTGGAACCAGAAGTAGATGAGGAACTGAAATGGTCTCTTCCAGTGCTACATTGCTCCATGTGGTTGTTTTAGCTTGGATTGTACCAGCTTAGGTACCTAGGTACGGTTCTCGGCTGTCTCCTGCAGCATTCCGCCGCTGCTGCAGCAACACAGTTGAGACTGTTTTGATGCCTTAACAATACATGTCCAGATCTTAACACATTCGGATTTCATTTGCGTCTGATCTGTACTGTTACTAATGCTGAGATTTATAATGCTGGACATTATATTTAAAATTCCTCTTTAAAAGTTAGGAGCTTTACCTGTAATTTAGCAATAGGCATGTACAGTCTAAGTTACACTTTAATGTGGAGCTCAATTTTTAATCTGTTTTAATGAGTTTTACCTCAGAAAATAACAAATGGGTTTACCTGCAAATTTTAGAATTCACCTTTTTTTAGATGTAGCAAGCAGTTGGAATCCTTTTTATAAGTGCAAAATACAACGCCATCTTAACTATGAAACTGTGACCTGTTTCTCTATAATTAATAGTTATCCATATGTTTGCTCCATGCTTTACAAAATACAGACTTCAGCTACATGCCTGCTGTTTTTTTCCCATGGGCTTCATGCTCTACTCAGTGCAGTGGAGTGGTCATACTTGCTTAGAGTATGTCTGGATAGCACAGTAACTTGGTATGCAGAAATTCCCATGCACGCTCTGAATAAGCATTTATACCTGAACTTAGAAGCAGGCAGTTCATAGCAGCCAAGAGCTGCAACTGCATTGGGAAGTCTAATTAGGTTTGACTGTAGTGTGTTTAATGTGTCAGTTGGACTAGATGATCGTTATAGGTCCCTTCCAACTGTTCTATTCTCAGTGTGGATTGAATATTGCAGGCATTGGCAGCTAAAATCAAAGTCTCCAGTGAGCTATGCAAGCTCATTTTTCAAAGATACACAGCAAGTAAATTTGGGCAAATTTTCAGAAGAGTGGCAAAAGCCAAATCCCTGAGGTGAGTAACGGGTGCTTGCCAGTATCTCAGTTCCATGCTCTAGTCCATGAGTCTCAATGTTTTTCATTCCCTCAGTTTCCTCTTATATCTTTATAGCAAATTGTACTGTATATAAATTGCTCAGTAATCCTTTATTTTTCTTGCTAGATCCTTTAGTTTGCTAAAAGAAAACAAACCACAAAACAACAAAACTCACAGCCTAGAAAGAGCAACAAAAGAAAATCTTCATATGTAGATCTATTCTTAAGGTTTTCTAACAGCATCCTATTTGAGAAGTTCATTGAAAAGTCTAGGTAAAGGAATAGTGAGAGTGCACCTGTCTCTTTTAGCTGACATTGGAATAATTAATTTTATGAAAATGACTTCTATTGGAGGTTAATTTATTTTGGCTGACAGTCACATACATTAGTAGACATATCTAATGCTGCAGTCAGTCTGAACTTTATTTAGAATAGTTTATTTATATCTTTGAGTGATTTCATTGCAAAGGGATGGAAGACATTTTGGATCATCATGTGTGAACATTTTTTCCCAGTTAAAAAAAAAACACAAACAAAAAAAATGGAATTTTAACTGCTTGAATGTTTTGGCCGTCTGATGTAAAATGATTTCATTTTTTTCACCAGCGAAGCTTAAGAAGTTCCTTCAGATGATGCAGTTGAGTTCTTTGTACAGTAGGCAAACACCAGGTATCTCTCCTCTAACTCTCTGGTGTGTGGCTATAGGGACAAGGAGATATGTTGCATAAACTCAGTATATAAAGTAGTGTTTGTACGCAACTCAGATGACTTACCTGTTCTTCTGGCCATAATTTGGTGTTTACAGTCATCTTACTTGTAAATAATTTACTCACACAAAAATGGCCAAGCACGATAATATAGTATGTATATTTTAAATGTCTCAGATGTGGTAGAATGGAATGTCTCCACACTTTAGAAAGTAGAGCAAACCTGAGGATATTTAGTGGATTTATATACTTTTCAAGTCTGAAAAGTCCAGCTATAGAAAATAATCTACATGCCCATTTCAACTGTATTTTTGAAAGCATATATTATGATATAATTTCCCAACAGGTAGTTACTCCTTACGCTTTTTTATGCATAAGGATGGAGTCTAATGTAATTTTTAAGGCTTAGTTTTAACCTAGTTTATCCTTGCCTTCCTGCTGACCTCAGCTAATCAAGGAAACAAAACATGGATTGTGTATTTGTGTAATTAAGGCAATGCTTGCCTTCCTAGGTTTGTGTGAAAAGCGGGTTGATGGTATTTATGGAGAGAAAGAATATGCTTATAAACATACTTCTATAAACTTACGGACGTGGATAAGTTCCCTGTTTTCACCATGTTGTCTAGTTTTCTCATGCACTGAAAATCTCCTGATAGTCTGATGTCCTTCCTGGAACAGAAAGTCTCATGTTATCTGATTACACTTGGGCATTCTGTAGAGTGGAAAACAATGATTCTTCCTACCCTGATATATGAATGACATATGCTATATCATTCATTTTCATAACTGTTTTCTGTGGCTAGGGTCCAACTGTTGGATGGAATTTATTAATTTTAGTGACATCAACCTGTTAAAGTGTCAGTGGTACAAAGCAAATAATCTTTGTATGCAGGCTGGATTGAATGTTGTTTCCATTGTTCATTCTGCATCCTTCAGAAAGACATTTTGGGGCAAAAAGATTAAGTCAGAAAAGAAGCAGCAAGAGAAAGAGCATTATTAAAAAGTGTTGTAATCATCTTTAAGTATGTGGAAAAGATTCTTTAAGAGAGTAACAGAGGGATTTTAGTGCTAACAGAAACAGGGATCACAAGTTCAGAATAGCTCCCTAAATTGAGGAAAACCTAAACCTAGGCCATTCCAGTTAGAACCTCAAAATTTATATGGAGGCCAACTCACCTTTATGGTGTTGGAGGAGCACTGAAAGAGAAATGCTTGCACAGTTATCTTGGAGCTATATTATTAAGCATATATTGAAGTATGTTGTTATGTTCCCCAGGACTTCAGTCTGTGACCTCTGTTCATACAAACCACAGAAGAATCCATCAGGAGGCTGGCTGACAGCCAGTCTACATGAAAACAGCTGGCATTAGATTAGAATGGAAGCAGTGGGTTTTGACTTGTTTCTGCATTGGCCTGGAAGAAAATAAAAATACTAGTTCAGACAAAACCAAAAATACAACTGTGAAGCAAAGAGAGGAATGATGTCAGAGTTCAAGGAGTATCTGGATGTCACTCTTAGCCATATGGTTTAGTTTTAGGTAGTCCTGCGAGGAGCAGGGAGTTGACCTCAGTGATCCTTATGGGTTCCTTCCAACTTGAGACATTTTATGATTCTATGATTGCTTTAGACATAAAAGTGAAAGACCTTTACTGTATGTTGATGAACCTGTGAAACACAGCAAGTTGTGTCATTGATATATGCTAGAAGTAGGACTTCTACCTTATGATTCTGCTTCAAAATAAGATTCATTTCAATAAACAAAGATTTCCTCTCCTATGTCTCTATCAGCTATGTATGTATAAGCATATGTAGAAACAGAGTAATTTCTGAAGAACACAAGAATTGCAGCAGGAATAATATTTGCAGGTAATAACAAAACTAATTTTTCAGATTCATTGTTGCCTTTTGTTTTTGTAGTCATTCACACCTTTGTCAACTAGATAGATATACGGAGAGAGTGAGCTATTCAGTAGAATCCAATGGAATCCTGGTAGTGGCATTTTACAATCCTTTTTGCACCCATGTGGCAGGCAATGAGAGTGAGTTCTAAGCCATTTAGAATCAGTATCTTAATGTAGGTACAAATTTATTCTGCTTGTGTGGAATACCTGAGATATTTAAATGCAGAATCCTGACTGTTTTCAGATTTAGGACTGAATACGAGACCCTTGAACAGATATCCCTACAGAAAATTAAGCAGAGATATGTATTATCCATTATAATTCAGTAGGTCAAACAGTGGGTCAGCAGTTCAGTCCTCTCAAAGACAGCCGAGATGAATGGAGCTGAGAGTAAAGTTTGACTAATGCTTTTCCCTTCAGAGATACTTTATCTAGGATGAGGCTGTGGTTCCCATTGCTCCTGCCACAATGCTAGCCACATGGAGTTAACCTGATTTATATTTTTTTTAGTTATGCTTCGGTTTCTCAATTGCAAGAGTCATAATCATTCATCATGCATTCTCCTCTGCTTAATCTGAAGTAAGAATCAGTTCATATTCAGGGAAACTTTATTTAAAGCTCTGGGGATCAGAGTTCTCAGTGTAGTCCCCCTTTCTATAGATATTGCACATTCTGTCCTAAGTATCCAAGGTCACTGAGAGAGGGAGGGTGAGAGGCAGGCAACGCTAATTCTGCTGCTGTTGAAGTATTATGTTGGAATTGACCTGGAAAAAAATTCCCTGAAGAGCAGTAGGGTGTCAGTGCAAACTCCTATATAAAGAAAACAGTGAAACTATCAAACTGTGCCAAGTGCCATCTTTTTCATCTCCTCTAACTGTTAAAAGACTAAGTAGTGCTGTTCATGTAGCAAGAACCTATAAATCCTCTAACTAGACGTTCCTCATTAGAAGAATGTTTATTATGGTAGTAGTCTAGCAAACCTAATGTTTATTTAAAAAAAAGCAAAATGTATAGAAACTGTAGGAAGTATATCACACTCTTTCTGAAAGACTTTTGAAATCCCCACCATCCATAGTAGTCATATGGTGTCAGTTGGCAATACCATGATGTATTTGCAAGGAGGCTGATGTTACACGTGTAATACAGCACATCACACTTGCTGAACTTTGACTGTTTGAGGACTTCTTGTGGAAAAAATATCCACAGCAGTGGAAATAAATTTTCTTCTCCCCCCTACTCCTCTTTTTTCACTGTTTTTCTTCTTTTCCTTGTTGACCTAATTCTTTTCCATTCATTTCCTTTAGGCTTTCCCTGAACTTGTGGGCATATGGTTTTCCAACTGTAATTTTATGCCAGATATGAAAATTAAATGTCACATGAAAACACTGCTTCATGGGAAAGGTGCTGGCTTACACTACAAGGCTTGCTAGAATTCAGACACCCTTTTCTCCCACTACAAAATACAAGATCTTGCAATAGCAGTAAGAGAAAGGTGACCTTTGATCTAAGATGTATTTTGTCTAGTTTCTGTTAGGTCTCAGCCTTTAGGTATAAGGTAAGTCTACGTGCCTTTGCCTCTTTCAGGAAACATGTCTCAACCTGGTGAACTGCATCAGCAACTCTGACCTGAAAGAATATATTCCCTCTGGGTTAACGTTTATGTGGATACTGCCTTACAGTCCTTGTATTACCCTACGTGTACAAGTTTTATGTCTGAATACCATTCTGCGTTTCAAAAGAAGGTGCAATGCTGGCATCACAAAAGCTGGAGCAATTTATAAATGGCAGCAGAACCCTATGATTAAATTACAGGCTTACTATTTAGCCATGAAACTAGATACTGTTATTGGCCATGTGCGTTAAGAGAATATCAGTGGTTAGCCTTCAGGGGCTATAATTTGTAATTTACTTTGCAGGTGGAAAAAGTTTATAGCTCGAGAAACTGTGTGTGTGAGAAATCATGTTTGTGCCATTGTGTATGAAGGAGAGGAGGAGGGAGAAAGACAGACATCAAGGAATGTTTTGGTTTAATGGAAAAATCTGTGGAGTATATGAACATAAGGCAGAATGCTTCTCTTCTTTCTTTTGTGTTTGTACAGTGCACGGTTATCTGCATAATTCTGGAGCCATCGTAGCATTATGCGCTTTTGCAGAATAGGCCTTCATCTGTAGTAAGGCAGTTTCATGCTTGAAAAGGTGCAAAGAGGCTTACTATAAATTTTTCACTCAGCATTATTAAAATATACATGTAGCTCAAAAAAATACGGTATACTAAAGAACATTTAATGAATGTCATATAAAAAGTTTTGTGTGGTAACATGATTATTGCATTTTAGGTACCAACTAAGTGCAAGTGAATTGTGTTGCACACAACTGTCATGTTTAATAATAAAAAAATCATATTAGAAATTCAATTAAGTTATCAACACTATTGATGCTATTGTGCTTTCATTTAAAACAAAAATAATTACTGTGCTACTACTTGATTCGAGTTCATTTGGGCTTTCACAGTGAATATTGCAAAATCTCTTCTGCATTTTTAAGGAGCTAAGAATTGCCGTGACAGATCAAACTGCTTGTTCGTTTAAGGCTGTATCCTATCTGACATTTGCAAGTATAAAACATATTGGTGATGGGTAGAAAAAAAACCAAACGCAAGGTGTTTGTGTTAACAGACGTAAAGTTGGCTTAAGGTCTGAAGCATGGGGTTTGTATCCCTGATAATTAGCTTTATTCTGTCTGATGTAATTATGGCTGTTTCTGTGTAAATGGTCCTTTGTTTGATTTCTACTTAAATTGTGGCCTCAGATTTCTGAGTTTATGTTGCAATGAGTTTATGTAGCAAATGATTCATTGTAGCAATTATTTCCATATGTTGTCATGAAAAGTCACAAATGAGACTAATGAGAGGTTCAACATTTTATTGGGGAAGTGCTTTTTTAAATATTAAAGGACTTTATACGTTTTATATGCATACTTACCCAGATACAATGCACATCCAAAGGTAGCGTTATTTAAGGCAGTTAGATAAGTGTTTAACTTATGTGAGCGGTACACTTCCTCATGGGGAGGAATCAACAAGTAGTTTGTGATAAGATAAGCAGCTTCCACTAAGTTGTAGCAGACTATTCCACAACTGAAATTCTATGAAATGATTAAAACATGCTTATGTGTATGCCTTGCAGAATACGCAGTTTAAAAATAAGGCAGAAGATTCAGTGATACACTGAAAGGGCAAGGGTTATAGTGTCATTTCCAACAGTAAATTATTCATGAGGATCAATTAGGCAATGTTTGTACTGTTCTTTGGAAATGCAAAGCTTCATGGAAGTACCAAGTCAGAGTATTAAGCCATGAATTTTAGTTTTCTGAGATCTATAAATCAATTCCTACATCTAGTAATCTTTCCTTTGTGTGATGTGATTTTCCATTATGTACCACAATTTTTAGTCTGTTTTCAAGGATGTTTCCTACATGTGAGTTGGAAGTGAATAGTCAGCTCGAGATAACTGTGTATTTGTTGTAGGAATTGCAACATTGTGTTATGTGCTGTAAGACCATGCTGTGCTTTTAATATGTTATAGTTTGACATGACATATAATGCAAGCCAGTGTCAGCGAAGCAGAAAAAAACCAAAATAGTGTGTGAATTTTAGATGGGATACTGTTGTGGATTAGGCTGCAAAAATACGCTATTTGTTCTTTATTCATGTGCATTGTCTTTTTACAGTGGTGGTTGTAGAGGTGGTCAGCATCTACCACAAAGTCATGTTTGAGTACATCATCCCCTAAGGTCCATGAATTGCAGTCATTGTCCTGAGGGCTTAAATGCTATGGCCATAAAAAACATTGATATAACACCTACATGTAGAAACTAAGTTGGGAATGTCTCAAGAGTATGACCCTAACCCACAGATTTGTTGACAGAAATGTCAGAAACTAAGCCAACTTCACTTACTTAGGAAGATCATGTTTTTAGCCCATTGTCCCAGATCACCCATGTGCTTACAGAACGACAGCAGATGGTTCCCTGTGTTTGCACAGCTGCCAGTACCAATAGTAACAACAGTACTGCTTTTCACTTTTTTAATACCTTCCGTATGACAGTCTCATAAAGGTACATAGGTTTCTCTGTGTTTTTTGTGCTGTCTTGGGGAACATAGAATCACAGAATGGCTTGGTCTGGAAGGGACCAAAGGTCATCAAGTCCAACCCCCCTGCGGTGAGCAGGGACACCTTCAACTCGATCAGGGTGCTCAGAGCCCCATCCAGCCTGGCCTGGAATGTTCCCAGGGATTG
>JAVKLA010000061.1:14799660-14864738 GCA_034782735.1 Sagittarius serpentarius | reverse complement strand
CGGTGAGCAGGGACACCTTCAACTCGATCAGGTTGCTCAGAGCCCCATCCAGCCTGGCCTGGAATGTTCCCAGGGATTGGGCATCTACCACCTCTCTAGGCAACCTGTTCCAGTGTTTCACTATACTCATTGTAAAAAATTTTTTCCTTGTATCTATCCCTTGGGGACATAATTTACCAAAGGCTCCCGACAGGTTTTCTCCATTTTGTGTCCCTGTGCCTAGGCACCAAGGCAGCCCCTGGTTGCAGCTCTGCTTGGTATTTATGGCTTGTTGCCTAGCTGCTTTTTGTTCATACACAATCTTCTGATTGCGTTTTTGCAATGTGTTTTGATTGTACCCCATTTAGAGATCTCAGGATATATTAGATGCTGCTGAAATGGTTAGAGGGGTCGACAACAGTAAACAGGTAATTTAACTGTGTCACTGTAGTACATGTAATATGTAGGCCTGTTATATGATTTGCCACTGCAAAACAGAAAGTACATGTTGGTAGATCCTTATAAGTTTTGTTTTTTAATGTTGTATGGGAGAACAATTTCATTTAAAAAGTCTATATGAACTCTTGCATTCTCCACTATATAAATCATGTATGAACACATATTTATAGAAATACGTGCGTGTCTATGCATGTATGTATATCTGTAAAGATACCCTGTATACGGCATATGTAATGCAGGCATATTTGTAGACATAGCTAGATAATATGACTCTATACACTTAACTTGTCCTCTACATAGATATGTATGCATCTGGAATCAGATTACTTTTCTGCCCTGTCTTCCCTTCCATTAGAGAAAGGACAACTCTGTCCAACACTGCTATCAGTAAGCAGTACCCCATTCAAAATGATACAGAAAATATAAAAGGAGAACAAAACACTATGTCTGAGGCCTGTTGCTGAATGATCACCTGCCTTCATCATGAAAAGGAGGACAATTTGGCACGAGGTAGATCAGTGCAATGAATGGAATGAATGTGCCTTTGATTTATTGCTCCACAGCTCTAGTGTGGAATAAGAGGCTACTGGGAACACCTGGTCAGTGAGGAGTCCAGCCTTATCTCCAGTGGAATGGAGTCTGTACTTTGTCCATCCCACGCTGTGAAGCTGGGAGGGGTTTTGATGTTGGAAGGCACTCTTCTGTGCCTGAGTGCTTGCTTTTTTTCTTTGGTCCCTATTGTGTGATATGGTAAAAAGACATCTTAGAAACTTTGCCTTGGTAATAGGAAGAGTATTAATATGAAAGTGGAGATCAATATATATATTAATATTTATTAATAGTCCTAAATCTGAAGATCTATATCTGTACTTCAACTGAAAACTTTGGCATGAGTTTGGCTTGGGTTTGCCTTGTACAACTTTATGGAATATTCTAAGATTTTCTTTGATTTGTAATACTGGAGTTTAATTGTGATGTGATTTCCTTTCTTTTCTTTGGCACTGATTGGACTGTTTTAATTGTTTTAATATACTTACCAATCTTACATGTTTTCTTCTTCTCCCTGTCCTTTGCATGAAAACAAAGTAATTCTATGTGCTCCGAGATCCCCGGACTACTCATCAACCTGTGCATAATTTCCAATATTTAAAAAATTAGAATTTCTTAAAAATAAAAAAGAAATATTTCTGTGTCTGTGTATGAAAATAATATTGCTATTTCTAGTGAGGGATGTTGAATGTTCAGGGAAAACTCCAGTGTCTAGCTTAAGAGTAAATAAAAGCCTTTAAGTAGCCTTTCATGATGCTCTATAAATGAAAACATGTGGGGAGAATGGGTTTTATTATCGACTTTCTTTTTTTTCTTTTTGTTCCTGTTATTTCCTGCTTCTCAGTTGACTACATTTTCTATCCACTGAGCACCGTACTGGAGTTTTGTTTTGCAGAAGTCCAGCTCCAATTTCACTCAGCACTGTAAGCTGAGCGTCCTGAGACTTGCTAATTGGACTCTTTCAAAACAGACATGATTTTTTTCCACGAAAAAGCAGTCTTGCTAGTCTCAACGTACAGAAAGCCTCTAAAAAAAAGCTGAACCCTTTGCAGTCACAAGAGCATTTTTGTTTTGTTTATTTGGTAGGGTTAAGATGAATGCACCATTATTCAAAAAATTGTGTACTATAGCTGTAAACCAGCTATTCTGATAAATGAAAAAGCTCTGGACAGATGAAATACACAACAAATGCCAGAGCCTACCTTTTACTATGATATTGCTGGAAGCTTGTGTAGCTGTTATTTCACTCTTTTTCACTGGCTCCAGGCTCATACATGTACTTATATGGGTTTTTTTCAGCATTTATGATCTTTTAAAAAAATAGATATATAATTAATAAGAAACAGCTTTGTATAGAAACTAATAAAGTGAAGATGTTATGGCTAGCAAGCTAAAAGTGAGCTTATTTTCATTAAAAGTACGCATCATTTAGTATAGCTACAGAATCCATCAATAAGGAAAGTGAAAAACAAGAAGAGAAAAACAAAAATAGAACAAAGAGTAGGGTAAGGCAAAAGAACTCTGGTTGACAGAATTCCAGTTGTCAGTATATAAAAGCAAATGGCATATACATTCTTTTGAGAGCATATGCTGTAAGTCCTGTTAAAGAAGGAAGGGTTTTACAGAGCTTTTAAATATTCCCAGAGTTCTGGAAAAGATCCTGGAAAAAGATCTGTAATGCTTTTCATCCAAAGATCTCAAAGCGCTATGCAGAGTGATGAATTAGGACTCAAGAGTAGTATTAATATTTACTCTCTCAGCTGAGAAGAATTCTGTAATGCTTTAGTGATCAATAACATCCTACATCTATATTTAGACATGCAAGGGCATGATTTTCAGAATTGCTGAATACCCGATATTTTTCAGGCAGGAGTGATTTAGGAGTATAAATACTTAATTTTAAAAATCTTGGACGATGCTTTATAAAGTCACATATTACAGGACTATCAGCAGTAAATTGGCAGTTAAAGTTGCATTGAGATTTTTATACAAAGTAGGACTTGCACTTTAATGAATGAACTTACTCTCCAGAATGGCTCTGTTCATAGGAAAATGGAATTTTCTATTAAGTTTTTTTAACAAAAATTTTGGTAACTTTTTCAGAATCAACATTTTTAAACACTCAATATTTGAAATATTGTCCTGCTTTATATCATTCTTTGTTTTCTTTTTCCTGAGTCTTAAAGATAGCAGTCCCCACTGCAGTTATCCATGTCTTTGCCGTTTCCAGAATTGATTGTTGATGTGTACTCTGTATTGGAGCAATACTGAAAGATCACTCTGAATTCTTGGCTAACGCAGAATCTTGCTTTTTAGTGGAGCAAATTGTCTTTGTTCTTTTTAGATCTAATTGGCTTCCAGCTTGTTTCTAGGTTCAATTTAATCTATACAATGTTTGTACTGGTGTTAATCCAACATAACCTAGAGAATATCTTTCTTTAAGTCTTATCTACTAATTTGAAATAAATACATTTTTGCTTCTCAGGATATCAAGAATCAGAGACTAGAGCGCTTTCCATTGAGGAGCAAATAATTTATTTCCTTGGTCCATCAGAGCTTAAGTGCCTTAACTTCATAACATCCAGTAAAACTCTGCCTTTTCCCAGGGGCTGGTTAAAAGACAGCACAGTGGATTCAGTAGATTTCATATTGAGTGACTGGAGATGTTTTGTTTTCATTTTATATATAACATACATACTTTCTAACTATTGCAGATTACCAAGTTCATGGGTAAACCTACTAAGAAATATGTAAAAGCTTGCTTGCCAATTTAAGAACTGAAATCCATTAAGTTGTTATGGAAATTCATACCTTCTTTCTAATTTCATGAAAATGATTGCAAGCAAGCTTTCAATTGTGAAGTGGAGATTGTAGGGCCATACCTAAGGTAAGCAGTTCAACAAAGCCTAAGAGAGAAACACGTATTGCATAATGAACATAGAAAGCAGTTAAAATCAAACATCATGAGTTTGTCCTTTTTTTTTTTTTTTTTTTTTCTTTAATCATTTCACAACTATGTTCTCTGGCATTAAGGCAGTTTGGCAGAAATTACAATACTGGAGGGGAAATGGAAAGCAGTAATCTATAGGATTCTAGATGACAGTCCTGGGCAGTGAAAAGCACACAAATGCTAATTACATAGGGAAGAGACACAACTGCTGATCAGGATATATTAGGGCCTATTTTGTCAACGAATATCAGTGTGCCTGGAACTAAGTACACGTGGTGTGCTCTCAGAGTCATGGTATCTCTGGAAACATGCAGATATGTGCTTTGCATCACATGCAGTTGCATTTCCAGAACCATGTGGACTTCTGCCATATGTCCAAGGTTCTGGTGCCTTTGGCTCTTTTCGTCCTCATGTTTTATATCTAGAACTGTCACTTCTAGTGTTGTGATGGCTCATTATACTTCCAGAATGTTTGAAAACCAGCAACTGACAGATCTGCAGCAAAAATTATAAGACATACGTGGAACAAAAGAGCAACAGTAACTAAAACAAATGTGCGTTCATAAGGAGAAAAAAAAAAACCAACAAAACCCGCAACTCAACCTTCGTATTCCTTATCTTGGAATGGTTTGTGCAATTCTTTCTTTTTTTTCCTCATAAAGCGATCTAACAAAACCTATAATGTGCAATGAAATAATTTCCACAGGAAAAAGTCTGTGAAGAGGGTGGGGGGTTTTAACTGTATCATTGGTTAATTATAGGCAAGTGCAGTGTGGTTTCCTATATCCAAGTTCTGATCTTTTGCGAAGTAAATTACTTATCAGGTATTATTACTCTTCAGCACTTGACAAGTTAGATTGTAGTACAAAGATAATTTTCCCTTACAGAATGTCCTGGTTTCAGCTGGGATGGAGTTGTCTTCCTAGTAGCTGGTATAGTGCTGTGTTTTGGGTTTAGTAGGAGAAGAATATTGGTAACACCCTGATGTTTTCAGTTGTTGCTAAGTCCTGTTTAGACTAACTCAAGGACTTTTCAGCTTCTCGTACCCAGCCAGCAAGAAGGCTGGAGGGGCACAGGAAAGCTGGGAGGGGACACAGCCAGGATAGCAGACCCAAACTGGCCAAAGGGGTATTCCGTACCATGGGACGTCATGCCCAGTATATAAACTGGGGGGAGCTGGCCAGGGGAGGAGTGCTGCTTGAGTGGTGAGCAACTGCATTGTGCATCCCTTGGTTTGTATATTCCAATCATTTTAATATTATTGTCATTTTATTGTTGTTATTAGTGTCATTGTTAGTTTCTTCCTTTCTGTTCTATTAAACTGTTCTTATCTCAACCCACGAGCTTTATCTTTTCTCCCATTCTCTCCCCCATCCTGCTGCGGGGTGGCGGGTGAAGTGAGTGAGCGGCTGCATGGTGGTTAGTTGCCGACTGGGGTTAAACCATGACAAGAAGTATAAATTTTGCTATTAATTATTTTTTACATCTTTTCAAACTTTCAATATCTCATCTGTCCTAAATAATTTTAGAAGGCCTGAAGGAAATGATGTAACCCAGTTGAAAAAGAAGGTTAAGCAGTTTACATCATACACATCATATTCATTAAGTGTATGTGTGTACATGATACAGGACTGTTTTGTTGTTGGGGTGAGTTTTATTGACTATATAGTGTTAAAGTCAGAGAGGGTTGTTGGGGGAAAACACGGGAGATCGAGCAAAATTGCTAAGGGTAAGATACCACCATAAAAACACATCAACTATCTTTAAGAAAATAATTGTTGGGCTCTTTATTGGGAAGGTCTTCCTGTCATTCCTTCAACAAAATTAAACCTTACTCTGTCATGGTCTAAAATCTAAAGGATGGTGAACAATTAAAATGTGTTCCACGGAAAGAAGCATGAGATCGTTTGTCAAAACCTCGAGGAGGATAAGCTGACTAACACAGAGGCTTTGTTGAAAGGTGTCTAAAGAAGCTAGGCTCCCAAAGGAATATCAGAGGAATGGTGAGATCAAGGTAGGTAAGCTTGCTAGTGAATACTCAATTTCTTGTGTTACAATGTGATCCTATTGCAAAGAAGGAGGAGTACTTTGCTTTATGAGGCCCGTATGGTGCAATCAATGTATTAATGTTCATAGCCTCCAAAGAACAGTCATGGATACTGAATCCAAATCAGGCTTGTTGAAGATAATACACAGGGATTATTACCTGTATCCTGTTCTAAAAGTAATTCCATTCTTAGAGACATTTTGAGGCTTGTCATCAGTGGGACTGGACTCAGGACAATTTAGAAAGGAGAGAGCAGTTTTCTGCTGACTTCTATGTAAAATGCTAGCACGCTTGCCTTTGCCTGGGCAGGAGAAGAAAAGAAATCCTGCTTACCTAAGACCATACTTTTCTCACTGACTGAGGGAGGAACAGTTTCGGTTCTAATCTGGTTTATTCAAATTCTTGTGCCATTTGTATCATGATAATACATAAGCCCATTCTAGAAATGCAGTAAGTCATTATAACTTTCAGCAGTAATGCATTCTGTCTTCCCCCCATCTTAAAAAATCAGTAATGGATTAAAATTTTTAAAGATTGTACTTTGGTTCATCCTTTTTTTCTTTAGAAAACAAAAACAAAAACAAAAAAACAACCAAAACCAAACATGATGTTCTGCAGAGTTTCTACGTGCAAAAGCCAGTAGAAGATTTGTACTTCGCTCTTGCAACAGAATTGAGGAAGGTTAGTGATGATTCTATGATCCTGTGGTGGTGTCTGAGATTGACTCCTGGGGAAAAAAAACAAAACAAAACAAAAAACAAACCTTCTCCTGCACAGAAAAGCTATCCTTTTGGTGCAGATACACCTGTTATTCTGGACATCTGAAGTTATGACTATGTGCCTCATCCTATTGAGTAAGGAGATGATTTAGATCAACACATCTGCCCCGCAAGTACCTGGGAAAGAAACATCAAGTCTAGCTTTCTGTAACATAGTCTAAATTTTCCTAGTTAAACTGGTCAAGGCAGTCAAACATGATTTGTCACTGTGAATGCTTATGAAACATTTGTGGTCATTCTACATTTCATGACTTCATGGCAGCTTCTGGTAAAGTATGAATCAACCAAGCACATGTCAGCATTGATAGTAATGGGAGTTTGTCAGCTTTAAAATGTGCAAATCCTCCTTGTATCAACTCCTGTAACAGATAGACTTCTAAGACATTATTTGTTCTCTACTAACTGAAACATTGCCACATTTGTTTTCAAAATATGTAAAGTGGAAATTGCTGTCAGGCTAAAAACTTATATTACAAATCTCTGCCTCCAGCAAATTTTTACAGTTAAATTAAGCAAGGCTTATAATTTAAACACTGATAGACTTTTTATTACAGCCACACCAATGTGAGAATCTCTGGTAGAAGTTGTTTTGAGATACTGCTGAACTCGGAAGACTTGCTTCTGTCCAGCGTAGTTTTTAACGTCTGATCAGCTAGATGACAAATTACACTGGTAATTCTAATCTGGAGCTTCTGTGTCTTGGCTGTGGCCAGTCTCACCAGTGATAGTTTTCTATTTGAAAAAGAGTTGAAACTAATCTCACAGTGTTTTCAAACATTTATGTTTCCAGGGAAAATAAAGGGATTGCAAACATGGACTCTTTCTTCCTTAATTAATCTTTATCAAAGAACTTTTGAAGACCCTTATAGGCAAATTTGCAAAGATGCCAGGCAACAACGGCTGATTTTGGAAAGACTTTTGCTTACTAAAAGCCTATGATAATTTTAACCAAATTTTAACCAAAGTGTTGGTAATGTATTTATAGCACAAGTTTTCCTGTTTTGTTAGTGTTGGTGAAAAAGGGAGGTAGCGCTTCATAGTTTCACCAGGAAAATAACTGTATTCTGTAGCAGTGGGAAGTGTGGAAAATCCTCGTCAGTAAACACACTTTGAATCACTATCCCTAGTTTTCACTGTGAATTTTGCAAGAGTGAGGTCATTACAAGATTGATGTACTTACGTTTAAGATTTGAGTATGCTATACATTGCAGTTCTTTTAGATTATTAGAGTTAAGTACTGAAAATCTCTAAAGTCTAATTGTTAAGGATCTAAGGGGTGGGGAGGGGTTGGTTTGTTTTTTAACTTGACCAGGGACTGAACTCTCCATATCTGCTTTCAGGGTAGCTAAAAGTTCAAAACTGTTGATTTCCTTGCTCATTTTTTTTATGCAGAGAAAGCAAAACAAAATACATCAGCTGTCAAATACCAGCTGTGAATGGATGATGCTTTTTAATGAGTGAATGATTCAGATTCTCTGCTCCTTTTTCTGTCCTCCAAACCTGCTTTTGTTAACCAATATGAATTTGAGTGGTTTGCAACAATATAGGTCATCTTTGATTAGTCAGATTTACAGGAAGGAAGTCAAATAGTATGAAGAGTGTATTGTGCAGAAATGAGCAGCATGAAGATGCCCAGTAAATGGGTCTTTGATATGTACAGCTCACATAATTTGTTTCTTAACTAAGCATTGGGAAACAAAAGTCTGAATTTTAAGTTGAACAGGTGGAGCTGACCTGAAGTGTTTCTTTGTATCCACATCAGTTCTACAGTTGCTCCCTGCAACTTATCTCTCCAGATTCTTCAACCACCAATATTTCACCCTTTTATTGCTAATCATTGGCGTAGTGATGTTAGCTGTACACAGTGATTTACAACAGGCTGACTAGCACATATAAAAGTAAATCCTTGCTTCAGGGGATTTGCAGATTAAAGGCTTGAGCGGTGCCTGTATTCTGAATTTGTAAGAATGAGAATATAGAATAAGCACTATACCAAAAAGTGTTAACAGAGTTGCATGCTATGCAGCATTTCCATGACTGGGATTTGTTCCTCAGTTTCTTCGCTACATCTCTTATCAGTTGCTTACCCTCCGCATGGCATGTTTGTTATGTACCCTTCCTTTGCATGTAGCTTTCACAGCTTTATTATCCTGTGCACACAGCCTTCCATAGGACTTGGCCAGCTATGTCTTCTTACTGGGGATCCTGGCTGAGAAGAATAATGATAATGAGATGAGGATATAGATACCACATTGCTTTGAGTGACTGCATGGCGACCACTTTTGCCAAGAGCTGATTGTGAACACAGCTCTTGGTCTTTCCAGAGCAGGCTCAGTGATGGCTGACAGAGTGAGATTGCTGCCAACTGCAAATTTTGTGAACCAAAACAATGATTATGTTACAATGGACTAGAATTCTAATTGCAGCTAAGTGCATGTTTTCTGTGCCCTCCTTCTGCTCTGGCCTCGTCTCTAATTCTTAAAGCAGGAGCTAGCATGTACTGTTGATCCTTCTGAATTGTGCTGCAGGAGTAAAGCTGCCTATTGACGCATTTAACTTCTTTGAATGAGTGATGCTTTATAATGAGTGAACAATCCAGACTCCCTTTCATTTCCTCACATGCTAGTTTTTGATATTCAGTATGTGTATTAGAGCATAGTGCATCATATGAAATGAAATATTACAACCAACTTCTTCACATTTGGGATAGGAAAGCCAAGTGGTGGGATTAGAATGGCTGCATCCCAGAGGCAGGCTCAAACTGCCTTTATATTGTGCTCTGTGTCAATGATATGTAGTGTCTGGGTAGTGATTTTCATAATAGCCTAATTTTGGTGGAGAGAAGAGCTGAAGAATAAATTGCAAATTGTAATAAGTTATTCAAACAGAGCAATTAGCTTTTTCTTCTCCAATGTATAATACAGAACAACAGAATTTTATCTTTACCAAACCCTAAATGCAGAGATCTGGGAGGGTAAAGCAGCCAACTGACAAGGGAAAAACAAACTCATGAGTAAATATTGAAAGTGAACCAGTTTTCAGTTCATCCTTCAGAAAATAGTGTTTGTTTTTTTCCCAGTTGCTTCCAAGCATTATGGGTCAAGTGATAGTTGATTGTTTTTCCCCCATAAAGCTGCCGCCTTTCTCTGAGAAAGCACCCTTCACGACATGCAGCGAAGAACTGGCATAATTCACTTGACTGTTGTGTTCCCTGCTTCCCTTCTGCATATGGTATGGACCATGTTCTCTGTTGCTGAGTGTACTAGGAAAAGTGATGTTGAATGTTGCGTCTTCCTGTGCTTCTAATGTAACATGAGAGCAAGAGACACTAAAAGCACCCGCCTTTGTTCGTTATTATTTTTTCCTGGAGCTTGCTAATTAAATCATTAAAATTTTATCTTCACTTAACCACGGATAAAGCCTTTTGAAACATTTAATTAGTATGCTGCAAGAGATACGTGTGAAACCAAAAGCATTTATATGGTGTGAATGACTAAGAAAGATAGACTGAGAAAAAGAATGTATGAGAATGTATTTGCTTGCAACAAAACTGCCCGTATTTCCAAACAGGCTATAGATAAACTTATACTGTTGTCAGTAGGTGCAGTTCCAATTGAGACAGTGGCACTCACATGAGAATACCAATAGCTAACTCATAGATTTAAGTGCGAATATACTATAAATATGTTTTGCATTGCCGTGTGTCATGGTTTTCCTTTAGTAGCATGGTGAGGGAAGTTACAGCCCCTCACGGAACTTGTGCATCTGAGTCAGGTATTGCAAAGGTATTCTTTGTCATAAACTAAAACAGTGCAATGTAATTATGATCATAACATTTTTATGCCCCATACAATTTTGCCATCCATATCATATTTGTTCTGCAATTCCTTCACCCATTTTATAGGGAAAAAAAGCCTGACAGTACAATTAGGCAGAAGAGAAGAATTCTAGTCTTTCAAAAACATTTGCAAGAAATTGAAAATAAGAATAGCCATTATTAAGAGCACTGAAATGTAATTCTGGGGTAATGTCTGACACAGGAATCAAAGTCTGTGCTTGAAGTTGGAGTGGAGTTCAAATCCGAGCCTCATAGATCTCAGTGAATACCAGTCTATTGTATGTGGGAACTACTATATTACACAAGAGGAAGGTGGGAAATAGTCCCTAAGCAAGCATATATTGTATTGTAGGAAACTTTGGGAGACACCATATGGCAATTTCCAATTCTATTCTGAGTGTTAGGAGTCCGACTTCTTTGGGACAGTTTTGTTCAAGTAAGGAGGAAAGATCAAGAAAGGCTTGTTAGTCTACAGTTACTTTTCTGTCTCCTCTCAAAGGAGAGTATTTTTTATTTTCTTTTTTAACTGCAGCTCTGTTCTTTCCATAAATAAATTTCTTCCTGGCTGTTTTGCTGACAGACTGGCCTCCTCCAGGCGTTTTTCATATGTCAAAAAAGTTGCAAGAGTTGTGCAGGAAACAACATTAAATTAGAATGAAGAAGAAAAACACTTCTGTTTTCGCTCTCCTTTTCCCTATCTAATCTAAACACTGCTTTTACTGAAATCTTATAAGGTCTGCAAATATCAAAACATCTTGCAAAACATCATTGCTGTTATTGTGTGAAGTTATAGAAGTGCTGTAATAGGGATGTACGCCTGTCAGCTCTAATAATGCATAATGATACAGTACTCTATTTAGAAATGGCAATGACAGCTATTAACCTATTCTGTTTGTTATAGCATAATAGTGGAGAGTAATCCCTTGATTTTGGTTAAGCACCGCGAGAGTTTAATGCTGCCCTAGAAGATAGAATCATTGGATTAATTTAAAGGAAATTGCAAAATACTTTTTGCTTACATCTTTATTTTTCAAATTCTGTACTCAGAATTGTAGTTCCTTAATTTGGACCAAAATTTAAATTCACTGCTGAAAAAGAGGGATCTTTCTTAGTTTTATTTGATCTGTACTTTTCAGTTCTCAGTTCAGACATTCATTTTTTTCCTTCAGTGAAACTTGATGTGCGTGTAGTCCTGAATTCTCTGCATCTTGATGAATTGGTGAAGCTGCAACTCTGACCTAGCAAGATTATCTTGGCTGAAAGAAAAAAAATGCCTACCTTCTTTTTTTTGTTGTTGTTTTTTTTACCCCCATTCCATACTGGTGGTGTTAAAGTCAGGGGTTTCCAACCAAACTTCTTGTTCTTTCCATTGGTCTTGAAGGTAAATTATACATTTGCTAATGCAAACCAGGTAATATTGTGTTTCCGCTTTCATTCAGTATTTTTTTTCTGAAGCTGTATACAGTGGTATGAATCTGAGATAACTTGCCTTGGATTTTAAAAACCTTTTCATGTGACAGGAAAAATACTTTACCTAAATTTAAGGCAGCTTTTCCTTCTTTGACCCAGTATAGGCTGATGGTTTTGAGACTACAGACATCATTAGGCATGGATAGCTGCTGCATCAGCTCTACTCATATTCTGACTCGGCATGGCAAAGACTTGCTGTCTCAGTTCACCTAGGAGGGGTGACTAGATGGAAGCCTGGGAACAGCAGAAACACCCCCACCCCCCAGCACGTCTAAGTGCCTCTGGATCACAACTGGTTCATTATGCAGGCAGAACAAAGGATACTCAGCACATGATTGTCTGCAGTTCGCCATTTAGGCATGTCCTGTATTTTCCCTCTCCATGTATAGAATTAGCTAATGATCCCAGTCAGTGTACAGGACTGAACTGTAACAATCAGAATTGAGATGGTCACCAGTGTACTCTGTTCTTGGCAGCCTGGGGAAGAAAGATGGGACCCTATCTCCAGGAATTCCAGAAAAACTCTGCAATATCCAAAATCTTCTTTATAATGGTTTTATTTTTGTTTCTGCCGCAAACTTATTCACATCTGCTCTTCACAAACAGAATTTGTTAGTGGGATGTAAGTGTAATTACCTTGGATCAGGCTGCTTGGAAATCAAAACTCAGAAATACCTAGATGGTATTTTCATCAGATTCTTCTGTATTCCTCCTCCCCAAAAAATTCTTTGTTCCACAAAAAAAGATATTGGAATGATTTAAAAAAAAAGCCATACAAGAAAATCCATTTGCGGTCCCCCTGAGATTTACCCTGCTTGTGCATTCTGTCATTGGTGTATTTATTCATACCAGAGTCAGAGGCTCACAATAGAGCAGCTAAGTATCAGCACAACACAGCTGCAGACTCCAGCAGTATATATGATCATTTATAAATTGCTGATCAAATTCTACCCAGAGTTACATTTATGCAATACTGTTGACTTAAATAGGGTTGTCTGAAAGTACTAAGGGCAGAATGTGCCCCCTCAAATCTTTCATAATGTTGAGACAGTTATCCTTTGATGACATCGCTTTCCCCACATAAACCATGGAAGAAGTCATCATTATTAAAACAGCAATACAAAATACTATTAGATGTTCTTTTTCAGCACATAGATAAAAATACTGTGCTTGTATTTGTTTTGTGATGTAGTTTATTTTGGGGGAATCACATCGTAAGTATCAAGAGAACTGGTTGCACTTTCCCATATTTTCCCAACTAGAGTAAACTCTCAGGATGCATCAGGCTTTTATTTCTGAAAGAGGAGCTTCATGCTTGCCCAGCTCACGTAACCTCTGTTTAAGAACTATTCTCTTCCCTTTTATGATCATCCAGTATCAGCTTAACATGCACAGCTGCTGCTCAGGATTCATACCTAGGCTCTCCTGAAAGTAACATTGACAGTCATCTCCAGATTTCAATGCTTGATTTGTACTCACCTAGACAAATGGAGAAGTCAGACCCATAGAGCAGCTAGAACAGAGCCGGTCAGGCTGTCTGCAATGTCATTGCAACTCCTGGGTCTTGGGAGCATTCTGGATCTCAGGGTGTTCCTAGGACACACTGCCAAGTATTTTGCCTGCTCTACAGGCACCATCTGCTATTGACGGGCAAGGTACTGCCCTTCCTGAGCAGACACTAACATTCTGCAACCAAGGACCCTGACTCATCTTCTCTGTCTGTACCACAAAGGTGATATAGGGATGGATGAACTAATTGTAGGACTAGGACCTTTTAATGCTGCAAATTGTTGCTTTCTTGGGAGCATTTCAAACATGAGCACACATTTGCTTTTGTTCAGGCATCTCAGCAGGCTTTTCCCTGAATTGACAGCACAATGTTCTTCCAAGTCAGTGGGAAGTGGGCTTTTGTTGTGATTCTTAACCTGCTCTTTACTAACAGTGGCTACTGACAGAGCAGAGTAGCTGCAGGCATGGTATGTGCATCCAGGCAGCTTTATGACTGTAATCTTATAATGAGAATGAAGAATGTTTTGCAAGTTTCCTTCTCTTTTCCTTTTGGGAAGAAACTATCAAACTGAGATGCTCATGGTTTCCCCCACCAGAAAGAATAGTCTTGGAAGGATCAGCAGGCTCAACAAGCATATGTGTTGAAGCACTCTAAAGTGCTGAGATCCTTCTTTTGGAAATGGTTTTTGAGCTTACAGGTCACATTGGGATGAGTAATATTGATATGAGTAATGTGAAAGTTTACAGCAACATTCTATAATTGCAAGTTCTGTTCCACTGAGCTAAAACTGGATTATTCAGATAACAAGATTCTTTGACTTCAAGATCTTTGGAGCACGATAGGGATGGAGGAAAATCCACTAACTACTTGCTGTTGACAGGAAGACACCTGGCCCATTCCCCTACCTTGGCAGGTATGTCAAATTTGAATTATTCACCTGTTTTAGTGACTTATTTTGCCATGAACTCAGAGCCATCACTGCGCAATTACCATTTCTTCTCTGTATGCTTAAAATACGAAAGCTCAGTGTTTGCTCTCTGCTTTGCATCAGCTAACTTTCTGAGGCTGATAAGGAAATCAAATTCCAGCCTTTCAAGCAGTTTTATCTATTTACAAGTTTTGCAATCCCCTCCTCTCATCCCAGTGTGGCAGGCTGTCTTGCTAACAAGTGACTACCTAGTTTAACAAAACAAAAAAAAATTATAACTTTTGCAGAGCCCACACATATCTGTAGATCTGTTTATTTAATTTTTTCATTTCTTGTTCAGAATGAGGATTTTGCTGGTGAATTATTTATATGACAACAGGAAATGAGAGGGGGAGTGGTGTGAAAAATTTCCATAAAAAGCTCATGCAGTTTTCAGTAGTGTTCAGTAAAAGCATTTTTTTCTTTGCAAGTTTCATTTATATTTTGTCACTAGAGAAAGCTGCCACTGATTTAATTTAAATATTTATACAAAATTGCAGTCTTAAGGTATATGCACACATTACGAGAGCCACACATTTAGGAGGTTTATATCCAACTAAAGAGTGGGAAAGGTTGAGTCTACAGACATCAACTGATCCCTTCTTTGCTAATTACCAGCACCTGCAGTGGAAGTAACTTTCCACTAAAATTAAGCCCTTTGGTCAATGTCGGTTGTAATGAGATGGTGTAAATGCATCTTCCATTTGTTAGCAAAATATACGAATTGTACAACACAGCAAGTGAAGAATGGGATGGGTGGGAAGGAGAGGCGTCTTGTTGTTCTTTTCACAATAAAGGAAGTATTATTACAACTCCATGAGCTGCAGTCATTCCCAGTCTTAATGTAGCCAGCTGTAGAACAGCCTTGATCTTGACAAAAACTATATATGACCATACCTTTTTTAAACTTCATTTCTCCAGAAGTGCCTTGGCCACGACTTCCTTAATTCTGCTTGGATATTTTCTATCTTTATGTCCCTTTTGTTGTTTTACTAGCAATCCTGAGACAACACATTGTGCGATAACATCCTCTCTGTTTGGCAGCCTGTCAGAGAAAGGAGATCTGAAATGGAAAGAACCTTGCAGCTCAAGGTGGGCAGGGTTAGATAGCTCTGTGTGGAATTGTCCAACCATAAATATGGAGAAATAAGTAAAAGAGAGGTGAAAATCCCTGTATCAACTACTAAATTCTGTCATCTACCCTGACTTAACTCATTCTTGCCTTATCCTCCTACTCCTGTTGGCTTGGGAAACATGCAGGGTGTTATGCCAGCTTCATCATTATGGCAAAAGAAATCAAGAGTTTATAGGAGAAAAGAAAGAAATCTTTTCTATTGCACATCCTTCCATCTCTTACCATGACAGCAAATTGAGAATTCTGTGGTTAAACTGAAAAAGTATACCTTGATGGAGAAATGTCTTTAACTCTTTTCTAAGAAAAGGAAGACAAACATGTATGACTAACTCTTCTTTACACAATGCCTGCTTTTTGCTTTGATGAAGAAGTTCAGTTCTGTATAGCACAGGCAACTCCCAGAAGGTTTCTGGAATGGAAATGAAATCCCATGGTATAGAGTGGCCTCCTTCACAGTGGGAGGGTTAGAGTTTCATGTTTGCTTGAACATTTGGTAGGAAGTTACTTCAGGAATATCACGCTTGGACTAAAGGATATAAATGCATCCTAAAATCACCATTTTGATGGTTTCCCATATGCATTCCTGTAGCAGCCCTTTCCTGACTGGAGTTTGGAATCTCAGCATGGCTTGCATAGCTTACTAGTTGCTAAGTGAACAGGCAGCTGTAAACAAGTGTCTAATTAGGTGACAGTTGCATAAATTTAGCAGTGTATTGCATGGTTTCTAAATACCCCAATAAATAAGATGCTTTTTTTTTTTTTTTTTTAATTTCCAGGCTCAGGCCTTCTGTAATCTCTTTCCAAATTATAACAGTATAATCTCTTTCCAGACCTTCAGAATAAACAGAGCAAGGTCATTGTGTCTGAAATCCAAATGTCTTTTTCACCAGTGGGATTTCAAAACAGGTGGAAGCATGTTATTATATCTAGAGTGATTTATTATCCCCCCAGCCGCCTCCAAAGAGTTCCAAAATATGCAGAATGGTGCTAGACTTTAAATTAACGTGTATACATTAACATATATAGAATGTATAATACATACATTGGAATGCATGTTTGAACATTTGTACTTAATGTTGTACTTAACTATGTGTGAAGTTCCATTGCACCTCAGCTCCCAGTAGTCTGTTGAGAACATGCTGCATGCATAAGCATTTCCTTATTGCTGTACTTGTGTCACTGATACAGTCAAGACAGTTGTTCAGTAATTGTTCCTCCTAAAGCACCATGGTTATGTATCATGGAGGTATTCTGTAATGTTACAGCTCCATAAAACAGATATAATTGTTCTGTTACTACTGTTAACATTAGATAAAGAGAAAGCAATCTTGTGGTATGGATGAATTTATCAGAATCAAAAGGTGTATATGGTTCATCCTGCCTGAAGTAAGCAGAATGGTGAAGTAGATCTTGGAAAGAAAGGCACAGAATTCAGGTGTGTTTGGAAAGAAAAGGGGAATTACTGTCAGTTATTTCAAAATAAATAATATAAACATTGTCTTGCCATACAGTTTTGTATCTGACAATAGTTAGATTTAGATTTTACATTATTAGTTAATGATAATGAAAAGGAAGCACTGAGTACATGTGAAAATAATTTGAATGTCAAGGGGTATTTTCCATCCCTTGTTCATCTACTGGTATACTGTTTATAATGAATCATTAATCCTATTCAAATGTAAGTATTTTCTGAATCTTCTTTTCAAGTGGTAGAAGCATGGATTGACAGTAAACTATTCTAAATTGCAGTGTAAACCTAAATCCCAAACCTCCTTCCTAGTGTTCAGTTTCTGAGTATGTAACCAAGTAAGTAACTCGTTTCCTTAACCTATAACATTTGTAATGCTTACTTTTGTAAATGAATATAAAGTAGCTATGCTTCCCAGTATTAAATATTATATAATATAAATTGCATCTGTATTTCTCTTTTTTTATTCCTTTACAGTATTTTTAGATGGATAGTATTTTTAAGAACTTTGCTTGACAGCTAAGTTCATTAGTGTATGCTACTGTGATAGTTATTTTATAATGTGATTATATTTTCTTTGAGTTCATATGTATCACTGTTGCAAATGTTATTCCACAACTCCTCTATGCATCATTTTTTTTCCTGATGCTTCTTAAGGCACACACCTATCTTGACTATAGGACTGCATTGTTAAGCAGATGATATTGGCTAAATTGAGCTTGCACTGCATAAGTACTTTAACGGATAAAAGAAATAACACATTCATTTAGCAGCGTGGATCTATCACAGCCACTCACCACAATGGCATTTGAAATTGCAGTATTTAGCAGGGAGAGTTGGAGTAAATAGAGGCAACCAGGATATCAAAGGTTTTGGGCAGCTTGTAACCGATGAGGTTTTGACTGTGAGGTTAAAGCTACACAGAATTCCTTAACCTCATAGTCACATTCAAATGCTTGCTTACCTAAAAATTCTGAAGTGCCATAAAGGAATTATTTCATCAGACCTTCAGAATTACTAGTGAAATGTAGTGGATAGGTCCTTCAGAAAAATAATTATAAAACTCCACCTCCACCTCAACAAATAAAGCTATGCTTGCTTTAGAGTTTACTAAACTAGTAGTATAAATGCATTCTTGACTCCAGGGCCATTAGGTGGCACACTTGGGCTATGGGTTTTGCAGGGCATGCCATGAAATTGTGCGTGGAACCCAAAGTACAACTGATTAATCACACATCTTGTAATTTATAGGGAATGAAGCAGGGAGAATGCAATAAAATGACATTTAGACATGAAGCATTGTAAATATTCTGTCAACTGGAAACCAGTGAGCTTTCTGCATCTTTCTTTTTAGGACATTAGCAAAGTGATGTCTCCAGGAACCTTACACTAATATGGATTTCATTACTGCATTGCTTGAATTCTCATATGTGCTCAAGTGCACAACTTGCAAGTGAATCCAATGTGAGTTAGATGGACATATACTTGTGAAGATCTCCAAATGCTTAGAAAAGGGCTGGTTTTGTTTAAAAAACAAATAGGCCAACAAGAACTTAATTATTTAAATTTCTCCAGTTAGAAAGTTTATTTTTGGTATGGCTGTGCCATAGGAGTTACATAAACTGTAGAAAAATGCATCCTTTGGATTATGTAGGATTGCTATACAGAGTTTAGTATTTCTAAAGTTTGTGGAATTTGAGTAGGACAACTTCTGAGGTGAAGAAACTGAGATATTAATACAGAATAATCTTTTACCTTGTATCTGTGAAACATTTCGGTCAATCCCATCCCAATTGCTAATGATTTCCAGAGATCCAATTCATGTTAAATTTCTTTTCCTGTTCTCACAAGCTGCCTTCAGCTGTCTTGACAGTTTCTTTATTCCAATGGGATATAGCTGTCATGTGAAGTCCTAATTACAGGTAAATTAAATGTCATTATTACTTATTCACCTTAGGCAAAGAACGTGCATTTGGACAGTTTGTGTAACCCAACTTTCAGATAGCTAAAGTAAGACTAGTGGAGAACTGTTCGGAACACTAGCACAGACACCTGGGATTTCACAAGCATGGGGATTCTTTATTCTCCAAGCCGTGTGGCACCAATATGAAAGTAGAGTTCTGGGATGACATCTTTATGTTATCTTGCATCTTTTGGGTTATGATACTTTCCTCCAGTTGGAATTTATTCCCAGTGTTCATTAATAACAGAATGAGCTGCAGAAAAGACATCTGAAAGACACAATGTGTTGCTGACGGTTGGCCTAGGGATGATTCCTAATGCAATTGAAGGAAGTGTATGTATTCCTGAATGTCTAGTGGAGCATCCATTTTCATTGGAATGAGAAAGAAGTCCAAAAGCTTTAAGTTTGTCTAAAAATCTAGAGGAAGAGGCCATCCGTAATGAGGAAAGTCGGTGTGGGTTCACATTCTTCTTTTCCCGCCTCCATGCCAGAATGCCTTTAGCTTTCCTCTGGCTTAGTTTTAAGCAGTTATTTTGTATTATACGGCCATACAGTATCTAGAGCAATGGCGTGCACCCAGATGTGACTTGCAGTGCTACTGTATTAAAAAAAAAACAAAACAAAACCTAAAACTAAAATAAATAAATAAAATCAGTCTTAGCATATGTGCATGACTATGACTCTGAGTTGCCATTTTGTCTGGAGATAGAAGCTTGAGTGACTGTGATTCCTGCATTTCGCCAGAGCTCTTCATTTAAGGTTTTAAACCATCTGAAATTCCTTTTGGATATGATTGCGCACACATTCTCACCTATCTGCATTCTGATGTGAGAATTAGGTGCTCTGCTTGTATGGACTTTGGAATATTTACTTACATTTAAAATTTCACGGGTTTGGGTACATGTTTGTGCATGACAAGAAATGAGTGATGCAGTTGCTTGATGAAGGTATAATACAAGATTGGTTAGCATGGATGTTTTATTAAGATTTCAAGTTCTTTTGGCAATAAGAATCAGTTTCCAGGCAATATCTTGATGGGGAGTGTAAACAAACAGTAAGTATACAAGTAACTCAGCATTGCTTTTCATTGGTAAGGGAAGATTTTTAATTTATGATTAGGTTACAGCTACTAATTTATAGCTCTTAAAACATTTAGACGGAATGCTTTGAAATATTAAAATACTTGAAGAAATGAGCCTAGAAAGTGGTAGTTTTACTAATTCACCATTCTTAGTCTCTCTGATGCTTCTGCTCTCATCAGAAATCAGTAGTGTTATTGTAGCTAAGGGGGTACAGGCTGAACTAAGGCAAGGATCAATAAGGACAAGAAATGTCCAAATGATGAAAGTTTCCATCTAGCTGCTCCACTCTTCAATTTCCTTACCACAAGTAGCCTCTCTAAGAGAGGTAACAGTCCAACAGTGAAGTATACTATAAACTTGAGAAAGATGAATGATTCTTGTAATTTCTATCATAAATCTGCCATGCACAGAAACAGAGTGAAATTCAAGCTCTCTTTTAATGATGACCGAAGAGGGAACCTGCAGGAGTGCCACGTGTTTGAATTTTGGTGTGTTGACAAAAGGCCTATGGCTTGAATAAGAGGCAAGCTACAAATATCAGTTCCAAAATATATTGAAAAATGTAAGAGTTAAGAAGCAGCACTTCAGGACGCCAGTAGGAGCGAGTGCTCCGGAGCCAGAAAGAAACACATTGCTGAGCACACCGGTTTACTGGAAAGGTGAACAGTACTGATTAAGATACGCTAGCAGACTTGATGAAGCTGGGACTTAGATGAGTTTCAAATCATGATTAAGGAGTTTTAGCAGAGCTCCTGAGGAATCAACAAATTTTCTAAAAATACAACATAAGCCATTTTGTGAAAGACATTAGGAGCTTTTTATTCTAAGAGTGAGAAATGTTACCTTTTACTCTATTTGTATGAGAAAAGATAGAACATTAACTGATTGGTATGCAAATAGTGATTGATCCTGACCCAGTTCTTAGCTGTCACTTGTCATCCTCTCAGACAATCAAGCCATTATTCCAGTTCACATAGCTAATATTTACATAACCTGGGATGACAGCAGGAGGGAAGTTCACGTAATGAGCTCTTGCCCTCCCCCCCCCACACCCTGCCTTGCATTTTAGTTAAATGCCTCTTTACATTTCTGAGCCTTTGCTTCCAAAACTTCTCCTGTGGGCCTTTCTCCCTGCATATAGCCAGCAGGACACCTCATTTGATATGGACTCAACAGCCCATGTGCTAAAAACATGCTGAATGTTCTAGCCACAGAAAAGCAGCTCTCTGCTGAATGGTATTGTCACAAAGTGCTGGCTTCTGGTGTGTTACAGGACAGGACAGCTGAGAACATTGGATTTGTTTTCTTCCTATAAGAAGATAAGATCTCGGAGACCTAGACGTTAGGGAGAAGATGATTTATGCTGTATGAGCTTCATTACTTAATAATGTGCTAATTATTTGGTCACCCTCTGAGAAATTCTGTAGTAGTATGAAGGTACCTCAGAGCCAAAAGAAATGTGACAGACTTTTTTTTTTTTCGGAGATCTGCCAAAGGATATTTTAGTGGATATTGTGATGAAGGATGTCACATGGACAGAACCAGCTCCATTTCCGATGTAAGTGTTCTGCAATCAGTGGACTGAGAGCAGGGATTAATTTTGCCTTTTTCTAAGAGGTGAAATCCCCTCCGCACTCGATCTGTGTGCTGAGGACCTGGGCTCAGGCACCAGGCGGCCATACAGATGAACTGCGGCGTGAACACTGCAGCAGCTCTGCAACAGCGCAGGCAGAGCAGGAGCTGCCTGTGCAGAGCTCAGGGTTAAGAACCGCCTGGTTTGAACATACGCATTTCTAAATGTGAAATATTTGTGCCTCACATTTTTTTTCAGCATGGAAAGAAGGAGGCTTTATTACAGTGATATATTTCTGTGGCATGTGCTATGGCATTGTTCCACAGATGCTGTCACCACCACCATGTTACAAAAATACTTTTTCAAAGCTCTGTGACTGCTCACAAGAAGCCTGAACGTCTCATAACTATTCAAAGAGATTTGTAGAGGAAAACCATACCATTATGCTATATTTGGAAGACATCAGCGTTGTGGAACTCCTCCTCTGCATGTTCATTTCAACTTGTAGTAGTATGATACAAGAGTTCCTCCTGGTGTTGTTGCTTCTGGACATACTGGTGCTCCATTACTGAACCATTGTGCAGGTCTGTGTAGTAATGGTACAGCATCATCTTGTGCTGTGTTGCAGCACAGTCAGTCTTCCAACAGGACAAGTTGTAAAAGTGCTTCCTTCTTTGCTGTTTGTTTTTTGTGTGTATACATGTGCACACAAACACACAAGCACCTTGCAGTTTCAGTATGTTTTGTATTTTATGTGCTGTAGCTGTAGGTGTTGTGCATCTTCAGGCATTTTTAACAATAGCTTATTGAAGAATGATACATGAAGAAGACAACTGTATTTGTAACAACAAATGTGTGTGCAGCAATCGAGTACATAATATTCAAATAATGAGCAAAAATACCTGTAGTAATATCCAATAGTAGAATAGTTGTTGCTTTTTCTGTACTGTGTTGAAGTGGCAGAGGGGAAATGGTGCTGGCAATAAGGATAAAGACTAGTGGCTGTGTGGCATTCCTGATGCACTGCTTGAGGGCTGATAACAGGCTTGGGTTTAGAATTAGTAGAGAGAGTCTATAAATCAGACAAGTGCTTGGAAATTCTGATCTTATATGTTTGAGCTCTGGGATTTATTTTTGTTTGTTTGGTTTTTTATTGATTTACACATGGCTTGCTGGAATTTACTTAGTCTGATGTGGGATGTAGGGATACAGTATAAGGGAGATACCCCGTCCTTTCAAATCCCAGAGTTGCTGGAGGTTAAAACCTTGTGAAAAATGTGCAACAAAGGAGTGTTAGGAACAAATTGACCTCTGTTTTCTGATCCCAGTCACCTGACATAGATCCAGGTTATAAAAATTGAATGCTTCCTGTCACACAGATGGATTATTATCCATGGACTGGAATGGTTGCTGTCACTGTCTTACCTGTGATTTCCTTTTCCAAATTCAATTGCTTTACTTTAGCAAATGAAAAGTAAGTGTTTATACTTAACATAAGCATTTCTATTGTGTAGTCTACATACTAATTCTGTGAATGACTAAGAGAAAACTTTACTCCCACATTTAGAAATCTTACCTTCATTCTTTTTGCCTTTGGTTATTATGTGCATTCTTAAGGAACAAAAATTTTTGTCTTCCTCCTCTTATCACTTCTGAGTCCTCTTACAGTTCAGAAAAGGAATAGTACTTAGATATGAGAAGTTTTTCTCTTCTGCTTTCAGATATTATTTTAAAGTAAACATCACACCTCATCAGATCAGAGATTCATTATATTCCTACTAAAGGAAATGGGATTTAAGGATATACTCAGATTTAAGAACTTGATTACATTTATTCAGACATGACTTCAGTATCATCTATCCTTGAGTAAGACAGAAGGATTGTATAATTAAATACAGTAAATGATACTTTTCAACAGTTTCTAAAAGAGCTACAAAGCTACATTCTTCAGAACTTCAGTGAGACCAGAGCATCTTATTGCCTTAGTTGCGTTTGAAATCTGTACTACTGTGCATGAGGGACAACACACACCTTCAGAAGAATCAAGGATGCAAAGGCAACCTCAGCTGTGTCATTCTTGGGCTATGAGGTGATTAGTTTTACAACCCTTTCTCATGCTAGCTTGGGAAATGGAGCATTATTCATGGCAATTTTGTGCATATTACAGTTCCAGAAAAAGCCCTTGTAATTCCTGGGTATGCCATTATACGCCTAAATCAGCATTCATCCTGAAGTTGTGCTCATTGATTGCAAAATGTCATGTACAAGAATATCAAAATTCTCCACAAATACTTGAAGAGGAGCCAGGATCAGTGAAAGTCAACGGACTTGGGTATGTCTAGGGTATGTTATTGAGGAAGCAGAGTAAACAGCTGGAGTAGCACTAAAATGCTGGTAACTGGACAGCAATTGTACCAATATTTTGTCTGAAATACAAAGCAGGTCAGGTTTGAATTACACAGCTGTAATTTATGCTTTGGCTTCTGTTGATTGCACAATCTACTGGATCCCCTCTGCCATAGTTTTTGATGTCATCAGAAGCCCAAATGGAATTAGGGCCCTGTAATTCACAGCACCTTTTATTATATGTATGTACACACACACACATTTTTTTTTTATACTTAGTATAAAATTGTAAGTGAAATTAAGGCCCAGCCTGAAAATGAATTGAATTCCTGTGAAAATAATGGGTCATATAAAGAATACTTTATTAGAGTTGAATTGTTTGGTGTCTGTAGATTCAAACATATACTTTGAGAACAGTGGCAGCTATGAATGATTGTAATGGTTCCTTGCTTGTAATCTAAAATAAATTAAAAAAAAAACACAAACCAAACAAACCACAAAATAACACTCCTTGAACCAAGCATGGGGAAGTGGACTTTAGGTAGGGAAGGGTGAGATCATAGAATCATAGAATTGCTTAGATTGGAAAAGACCTATAAGATCATCTAGTCCAATCATTTAACCTAGCACTGACAAGTCCCCCAATAAACCATGTCCCTAAGCACCACATCTACATGAATCTTCTAGTTTTTGAGTACATCACCTTGGAGGGAAACTGCTCATCCAGTTGTGGACTAGAATAACTGCTGCTATCTAAATGTGTTAACATGATGTTTATCTGTCCTGGGATCTAGGTAAGTGTGGTTCCAAGGAACAGTTTAAATGGTTGCATAGCTTATAAGCAGGGGAACCCAATGTGAGTTTTACAAGTCTTCCCATGTGTATGACAGCGAGTCACAGTAACTTATATTTAGTCTATACCATAGTATTAAAGTGAAGATTTTGAAAATGTTGATTCCCAGCTCTCTAGGAGGATGAAATACACATTTTGAGATCTTATACCTTGCAAAACAGTAGATTTTAAATCTGTCAGTGGTTCAGCATTAGGATACCCACTACAGATGTTTAAATAGTGTCATTTGATTAAGAAATTAACTATACATCAGGAAAAAAAATACTTTCTTGGTGGGTGTTTCTAATTAAATAAAAAAGCAGCAGTATGGAACCACTTCATGCCTTAGCCGCTTACCAATAGTACTATTGGCAATACCTCAGTAGTTGTGAGGGAGAAGTATAAGAAGTTTGCTTGGTCCATATGATGGCAGAAATATGAAAATGTATGCATCAATTATCAGGTGTACAACCAAAACTGCCAGTGATCAGCACTAACTTTGATTTTCACAGCTTTTGTCAGTTTTAAGTTACATTTATAATGACATTTTAACATAGTTTTCCAAAAGTAATAGAATCATGGAGAAGAAATGATACGATATGTCACATAAACCTGGATGTAAGAGGTACAGTACTGCAGTAATGGGACATCCAACCTGCTGGGATACCTTTGTAAATGGAAATTGATTTTCTCAAGGATTCTTTACTGGGTGAAATAAATTAAATACACATTTAGTTTTACCAGTTTAAAAACCTCTTTGTTAAAATAAGAACACTGATATAAAGACACGTTCTAATAAATTAAAACAAGATAAATTGTATCCAGCAGCTTGCTGAATACTTCAACTTATAAGGTTTTTTTAAAATCTGGAGAATACAATAGGGGCCTCACAGGAAGATAGCCTGCGGATGTCATTGAAACACTTCGACTAGTTATAGATTGTTTTAGCTTTGATGATATAACTATGTGTCTAGGCTTTTTTTTTCCTCTTTCGCTTTATGCTTTTAGTTTGGTAGGATTCTTCTTGTGAATATTTGAGTTGGAGTCAGTTCAGTTTAAGTCCATAGGTCCAAGTATGACCTTAGAAATAAGACAGTTGACCTCAAAATCCTACACAGTTTCTACTCAGACACTTAATAGGTTGTTAGGACACAGATGAAACTGTTGTACTCATTTTGCTGGTATAATCTACTACATTAATGATCAAAAAAGAGTGAAAAAAACCAGAGTAAAAATGTTAATTTCAAGCACCATTACAGAAATACAATACAATAAAATAAAAACTCAGATAAATGTTCATTTGCTGTGAACTGATGGTTGTTATGAGCCCATTGCCCTAAAGCAAGTTATGTTTGTAGCAGCAGAAGACCTAGGTCACTATCATTTGTGAAATGCAGATTACTTATTGGGGATTTTTGTTAATGTTTTAATAGAAAAAGGGGGTGATTTAAATAGTGTTTCTTCAATAATGAAGAGTCATCATTGTTATGGTGATTGTGTTATACACTGCTGCCTGTTGCTTTAGTGGCTAAGGCGTTCTTAAATAAATGTAACAGACTGAAGTCTCTGCATCCCAGGCTGGTGCTGGGTAGCCCAGTCCTCCAGCTCCAGTTGCTCTTGTTCATGGTCCAACTTAAGGAGCTCTCCCTTTCAGCCCCTGCCTTTGTTAGCAAATGGGATTTGAGCTGTGCTTACAGGGCACTGGTAAGCCCTGGTTTAACACATGTCCATTGACTGACTCTCTGCTTGTTTGCTGGCAGAGCTGATTCTCTAGCTGAAGATGAAGAGTCACTTATTCTGCTTTACTTGTTACTGGTTCAAATGTTGTGGTATCATTTACCTATTGCAGTAACATATTGAACTGCAATCCCTGACAAAGTTCACGTGTACAAAATTTTACAGTACTCAGGTGACCACAGTAGATCCTTCTGTAGCTGCTTTCCTCTGATAAAAATTATGTATAAAGTAGAAAGTAAGCAATACCAAATATAGGAGGTATTCAGGGTTAAAACTGAGTAGCGTTTGTTGAAACACAGGTCCCTTGAGAAGATTTCAGTCTCTGCAGCATTAGTCAACTCAAAATAGGTATCGGAGCTGTTTCTCTGGTAAGAAGTGGAAGGCACCTTAACTGTTCAAATTTGTTTAAAAACTCAGGTATGACAAGCTTGCTTAGCTAAGGGTGCTGTGCATATTTGCATCTCAGTCTGAATCTGAGTCTTGTTAATCATTTGGTTTGCATTACTCATAAATATCTAAAAATCAGTCAGGAAATTTTTTAAAAACTAGCTGTTCAGTACTGAAAGTATAGTAGGAGAAATGTAATATGGAGTAATTTTTTTTTTAAATAAAATAACTTCTCCAGTGCTCTTTTGCATACCAAACAGGCCTAGTGACACTTCTGATATACTTCATGCATTCTGACATTTTTAGATTTTCAGCCAGATAAACATGCAGTACACAGCAGAAGTGATTGTATTAGCTTCTTAGTTTCTGCACTGCCTATTGTATTAAATAATGGCTTAGATATATAAAATAAATCCAGTTCATGCATAAAGATGATTGGAGTAGAATAATAATTATGTGCATAACTTCAGACCTTGAGTACCTTATGGGAGAAGCCAGACTCCATGTTCAGTAAACGCATGCTCCTATCCTATTGAACACAAGGGAAATTTATTTCTGGAGTCTGAGTGAGCTGTATCAAGTCCTGTCTGTGGAGGTGTGGACGCAGGCATTTCTTGCAGAGGGATTCAAGTGAGCTCAACTGTTCTTCCATGCACTTTCACAACGGACGCTATGCAGAAGTTTCTCACTATGAATTAGAGCAGTTTATCTGCTTCCTCCACTCTCCTTACATCTTAACTTATCAAATACTCATTGCTTTAGATCTCCTTGCATAAAGCACCCCCTTGCATAGCAGAAAAGCCCCACTTACTGTGCAGCGTTTGTACTTGTGTCAGCAAGGAGTAAATTTTTCTCAAAGTCCTTTTTATGCAAGATTGAGTACACTTTGCAGATTATAGGGTTACATGTGCAAATATCCACTCTGGGGAGCAGTGCACTTGTAATTGGTAACCTGCCCAGGTATCAAGGAGCTATTTGTGCTGGGAAACATCATGCATGATAGCAACATGTTTTCAGAATTTGAGGGTATGGTACCTAATTATGCATCTTGTTCATTTTATAGGTGTGTTTGCTGTGGTAAGGTAGCAAGATTAAATCCAATAATTTCTGTGGTGCCCTTGGAAAGCAGATGAGGGTATACTACAGTTTCATGAATAGGGAAACTGCCAGAAAAGTGCAGTGACTCGGGTCTACAAACCTCTCCACTTTCAGTGTTGTGAAAAGCATAGGAATGGAACAGAACAGAATAGAAGCAAAGCCTTTCCTTTCTTACCTGTTCACATCATTTTAGCTTCTGAGAATACATTTCCTCTTTAAATGGCAAGAAAATATAGCCCAGAGAAGCTCATGGAAACCTTAGGAAAGATTTAAAATACTCCATCTGTGAAACTGTTTGCGATTAAGATATTGACACACAATCAATAAAACTATGAAATTTTACCAAAGATAATTCTGCAGGAGTTGCAAAATTTTGTAGGATAATTAATATTGGGAAAGTATGAATTAATTTAATCATAGTATTTAAAAATATATGCATAAAATTTGGAAGTTTTTGGCAGAATACTAAGAAAAGACACTTACGAGAGATGAGCATTCTGCTTTCTTGTGGTTCTCACATAAGTTTGTGCTTTCCAACTTTCTTGGGCATTCTTCCAGTAAAGAAAGCCCAATGAGCTCTTTCTGTTACAGGAATTATTGCTGTCAGGGACTGAGCTGTAAAGAGAAGCCTGGATTTGTGATGAAATGAATGGAATTGGAAGGGTTCAAGATTATTCCAGGATTTTATTTTGCCATGAGTGCACATATATTTGTTCTAAAACAGTTTTAAATAGAGTTTTTAAGCTCATTCTGATTTTATTAATTTTGAGGAATTGTTTCAGTGTTTAATACAGGACTTTGGCTATAGGTTTGCATATGCCTTCACCCAGAATCTCTTTAAAAATGAGATGAAGTGAAAAAGTAGATTGTTTGACATGTGGCTTTATATTACTAGCAGTAGTTCTGAGGTGGTATGTTTATTTATCCTCTCCTATATTTAATCACAGCTTTCTTGTGAAAAATATCAGTGATACAGACAATGACAATGGCACAGCCATAAGGGAAGAATGTCTGATCACCACTACCATAACATAGACCCCCAAAAGAAATCCTCACCTCGTGGAACTAAAACTTTTAAAAGGAGCAGTGTTATTTATGATGCTCACAAACAAGCACACTGGAAGTCAGGAAGCAGCCAAGATAATATCAGGCTGTGAAGGCGTAGATATTAGCCATAGCTGTATTTAAAATTATTTCTAATTGGAGTGTGATTCTGCATATTTTGTACCCCTATGCAAATGCAAAATGTAGATAAGGTTCTTAAAAAGAAATGTTCGGAATAGCATACATTTAGAAAACACAGAATATGAAATCCAGAAGCAGTTGGTTGTTATTTTTCTGTATTCTGTATATTTTTTATTGACCCAAAGTGACCTGTTCCTTTATAAGCCTGAAGAGAAGACACAACCTCACTAACGTTCGCTAACATTTTGGAGACCCGCTCCGCGTGGACTGCTGGGTTTTGTGAATTAACAAATGCTCTAAATGAATGCAATAAAAATAAATCAGGGATGCTGCGTTGCAAAATGGGCTTTGTTCATTTATGTCTGACACAAGTAGTTTGGTTTTAATTATTTATAATACTTCCCAGTGCATTGGTAAATGTGCTGCAACATATTTTGTAAAAGTAATGAAGTCTTTGAAATAGCAGGCCACAGTACAGCTATCGCACCCGTTTGGTACGGTGGGGAGTGACCACTGCAGGCGGGGGAGAGGGAGAGGAAGGTAGTATTTGGTTTAATTTGCTTGTGGTATGGCAACGACTGCACTCACAGACTTTGTGATCTGGAGATTTTGTTTCTATTCTCCCTGGCAGACAGAACTGACACATCAGGTGCAAATAAGAGCTGAGGGTCTTGTGCTGGGGATTATGCAAGTGCTTTGCTTATGAAACGAGAGCTGCTGCTAGCCCTCCTAGCCCAAACTACGAAGCACACTCAGTGGCTGAATAAATCAGTGTCACATGTGCAGATAGTAGAAAGAAGCAAGTAATACCAAAGCAGCTGAGATAGTTGTACTGCTGGTTTTGGGGAAGACTAAACAGAGACAGCAAACGCTGTAAGTCACTGGGCATGTACAGGAATAAGAAGTTTGAAACTGCAAAGTCTATCCATTCTCTGGTTTCATGTTTTCAGATCATTGCCTGCTCTCTTAAGTCGGCATTGGGAAACACATAAGGACCTGGTTTTGGAGGCAAAGTTACCTTAAATAACCCCAAATCTCTTTCATAGGATTTTGCATGGGAACTAGGGAATGGAATTGTCTCTTTTCATGCAAGAACAAGGAAAAGAGTAGGGCAGTTGGGGAGGAGAAAAATAATCTCAAAAAGAGGCAAGTATAATAGTTTAATCTACAGGAAATACAAAAGAAATGAGCAGAAGTGTATTTTAATCCACCTTTCAATTTATACAGAGCCTGAAATTTCACTTTTGGTTCTGACTGCTAGCTCCTATGAGTTTGTAAACTCTAAAGCCTTTCCATTTAGATTTTCTGGGTTCTATTTTTAGTACTTTTTGTATGTTTGAGGTCATTAGCTATCTGAATAAAAAGCTAATGTATGAGATGACCTGCTCTGCATCCATGTGGAGGTAATGGAAGATATCTAGTATGGGGAAGGGGTTGATACAACTTGCTGGATGCAGTGAAAACAGTCATACAAGCACACCATGAAAGGAGTCTTTATTTTTACCTTTCACGTGAAAAAAACCCACCCAAACCCTCTCCTTTTCTCTGGGTCTCTTGTTGCATTGATAATAAAGTGGCTGATGTCTTACCCTGGATTGGATGAAATGCTGGATTTGCACAGCTATTTATGATGTATGTTCTTTCTCCTATCTCTCCTGCTTTTACCTTGCTGTTTCACACTATTGGTATATTTAACACTGGAAATAATGCAGAGAGATTAGTGTCTTCTTTTTACCACTTTATGATATCAGATATATCAATATAAATATGGAGATGCTATACAAAGGCAATCAAATTTAGTATGGATTTATATCTATGTAAACATTTTACTTCTCAATAGTACTTGCAGCCCTTTGCTGCAGCAGTCATGTTAATCTCTGATGATTTTGGGGAAGACCAGAAATGTTAATGAGTAGCACACCTTGTGTAGGTTCTAGGATCTTAGAATTTATGGAATAAGCTTTGCAGGCTACTTTATTCTAATGTCTTTCTCAGGAAGCAACTTTCCTGGATTAACATGGGATTTAAAGTACAAACCTTGATCCTGCAGAAACTTATTAATGGCCTTAATTTTATGCACTGATACTTCAGCAGGACTGTTCACAGTATGGAAGGGTAAGAACCTACATGAGACTTTGCAGAATTGAGATCCAGAATGCTAACTTTGTCTTAGTTGTCTTCCTCAATTAAAATAGTGCACTATTTTCAGGGACAGTTGCCAGCTACCTCAATTACAGATAGCTACAGAACAGCAGGTTGTGCTTGTGCATTGATCCTACAATCTTTGACTTTACAACCCTGGTATCATCCAGTCACTGAGCCTACAGACAGTGCTTATTCTTATTTTCTCTTACTCTCTTTTGCACCATGACAGAATTTGTTACCCTTTGCTTCTGACAATTCCAGCAACACAGCTGGGTGCTGCCTCCTCTTCCTCCTTTTCCCTTCTACAGGAGTGTTGAGTATTCATTAGAAAAAGAGAGGTGCTGTCATATCCAAAGGTATTTCCTCCATCAAAAGTCTCACAGTGGGTTAATCTAAATTCTGTAATAAAAAAGAAGCAGTTAGTCTTGTAGTGCCCCTTTCTCTGCTCTCAGGGTCATGCCAGAGAGAATCCTTCCTTACTGCATTACCTTCACCCCCTCACAGCATATGGAGACATTCTGAATTCAGCTAAAAAGGATGTATATGTTTTAATGCAGAAATAAGATTTGCCCAGTGTCTATACCATGTACACATTCCACTACATATCCTGATACTTCCCCCTATCACGCCTCCTCTCTTCAAGGACAGCAAGTTCCTACAAGGTCTCCTGTAATGATCATGCTTTCCTCTAGGCTTGTCATAGCAGACATTGTGTTCCTGCTTCCCTATTGTAGAATTGAGATTTATATAAACAAAAGTAGTTGTCCCTGGTACACTGATTCATCCAAGTGATGTAAAGCTAAAATGTTACAGATAAGCCTGCAGTAGTTTTGTAGGGGTACCATGTAATGAGCCGATAAACCACACAGTTACTGCATTCTCAGATGTCATTTACTTTCTCCAGGGCAGGGAAAGCCAATATGGGGTGAGCAGTAATGGTCTCCAGCAACTATAAAAGCAAAATGAAAAGTGACACTTTTCAACTCAGCAAAAAATAAAAGTGAGCTCTCCTTCTCCAGTCCTCTGAACACTTGAGTTTTAGCTTCCAGCCAGGGCTGTCAGTTTAGACTAGACTCAGCAAAGTGAAAGAGGCTGCTGAAAGCATTATATCATCATCTTAATCTTTCTCCTCACTGTTTCTTTCTTGTTAATTCATCTTTACTAGGTCTTTATTTATTTACTGTCATACTTGTTTTGTTTCTTATACCTAAGGCGTCCACAGTGGTTTCCCATATGGAAAAAAGGTTGGACCTTGATTTTAATGTAATAAGGATCAAGTTGTGCTATGTCTTATAAGGGCAATTCTTGCTTGCCTGTAGTGAGAATGTCTGTGTCTGTTCTGTAAAATTTCAAGTCCTGTTTTTCTCTGCATGTGTACGTCAGTATTACTGAGCTTCTTTCTCTGGGAAAAATAGTAACTGTTGAGAACTTCAGATGAAGGGCTCTTAGAAGTGTACAGTACTATTTATAGCAAATGTCTATTTCTTAGTTTTTGCTGAAAGCAGAACACTACCGCTATCTTTAGACATGTAAACTAATTTTTGGTCTATTTCAAGAAATCGGTACAACATCTCCCCCATTGTCTGCATATTTGTACTTTCATCATTACTGATTCTTCTATACCTGCTCACCAGCCCATTCCACCAACGCTCTGTGTCCAGGGTTTGGTTTTCTGTTCTGTCCGTTCACTTTCATCATCTCAAGTGCAATCTTCATGTATGATTTTCTGACTCCCTGCAGATTCCATATTTGGAGCTTTCTGTTCTTTCTTGCTGTCACCTCTGCTCTTCTCTATGAAGCCATCAAGTACGAGTAATTCTCATGCAGATCTTAGGCCAGTGACTGCTGTATTGGTTTTGGATTCTGTATGTATGAAATAGTTCTAAGACAATTTCACTGCCCTTCCTTTTCCATTAGTTTTTTTTGCTTCCTTCTCTATACAGAACTATGGAGAGCTATAGTGTTTGGCCCGCAGATCTTTATCTGCTGGCTACTAAAGGCTTGTACATTTGTCTTTGCAAAGAGTTGAGTTTTCTGAAACTAATGTACCCATCTTCGCTCCTCCTCTCTTGTCTCCAAATCCTGCCTGTTTACTACATTATTACCTAGCTACTTTGCTTGTATTTCCATACACAGGCTGTGTCTAAATGTGAAACATTCTAGACCTTCTGTATTAAAAAATAAGTTAAATGGGATTATAGCCCTATACGGAGGATTACCCACCCTCTTGCTCATTCTTCATTAGATTCCAGAAAATTGCAGTCCATCTCTTTGTTACTGTCATGTGTTGGATTATCTCTCTGTGCAGAGAATATTTTATGTATGCTTACTATTACAGTAGGATATTATTTACCAAAGTTAATTTTGCTTGTACTACAGCACACTTGAAAGTAATTATGCAACTTTTTAAAGTGTATAGGGATCCTCCAGTGAGTAGTAATTTTAACTAAGTTACAAATGATCAAGAAGTCCAGTCACACATTGAAGAGATGACCAGAAATACCTTGCTGGACAAAGCTGGACTCAGATACAGCCATAATTAAACCACTGTTTTTTTCAGGGGTCTCATGAAAGGGCATCTGCTGATGCCTGTACAGGGTTTGTGTAGTAGTTTGTTTCAGTTTCAAAAGCTGGTCACAGTTCTGCCATCTGTCTTATTCGCATCTCTGGCAGGCAGAACTAAAGATAGCATTCGTATAAAGGTTTCCAGCCTGTTAGAAATGCAAGCCTTTTTGTTTCCTCCCCATTTTACCCTTTCCACTCCTCTTGCCCGCACACGGTCAAAGAGCTAGGCAAGGACTTCATGTTTTTCTGTAGCATTGTGCTTCCTGAAAGTGGACCTTGAGGTGTCTAAGCTCTGCTGGACTCTAACCCTCAATCACATGCATGAAAACAGTTCCGTTTAATTGCCTCAGGCACCCACCTCTTTTTCCTTTTTATTTTCTTACTTTTGAATCCATTCCCATATTGGAAATAATATGTACTTAATTTAAGAATGTACTATTACTGAAATCAAATTTTAAATAAAAAGACAATTTCTAAAACTAAAAGCCAGAGAAAAATCAGATTCTCTGTTTCAACTCCTCCTCCTGATTTTTTATGATCACCTTGCATCTAGTACTAACCAGGGTCAGGCTCTGTAAGAACAGAACAGGACAAAGATTTCAGAGAACACTTGCTAGGAAACCAATTCCCTATGTGTCAGCAGAAGACTGATAGTTTTCTGAGTACCTTAGCTCTCAGCCTTCATGACAACCTGTCATCAGTTTGTTAGTCTCTCAAGACCCAAACCGTAGTATTGTTCAAGCACTTGACTTTTTCCCTGGGAAGCTAGCACAGCTAGAAATGGATTACCGACCATTCTTGAAGGAAGTTTTCCATTTTGTTTGTTAAGTGGATGATGCTAAAAAAAAACTTGAATCACCTATTAGTGAGCTGTTAAATACAGTGAAAGCAAATATACTCACACATTCATTTTTTGTGATCAGAGAAATACAACAGCCTGCGGTGTAAAACATGCATGACTTCTATTCAGAAGAAAGGAAGGCAACTCTCTAACAACAGGTATGTAATTAGTAAAAGGCTGTATGGTGGTATATTTTGAGAAAGAACTATTTCATTGTGGATAAATCTTCAGGATTAGTGTGAGTAACAGTTAAATTCCTCAATTATATTGGAGTAGAGAAAGAGCTCAACAGATCCATGATAGAATATAGAATATAGTTTGTTTCATCATGTAAGGATCAGAATTTGATGCAGTAGTTGCAAGGGGAATATGTAATTCCCTAAATCCCAATATTAAATGGTAGTTCCCTCTTTCTGTCAATACTCTTAAGATTATTGCTTCTTTGTCTCACCAAAAGTCCAACTTAGGAGTCCCTGGGGTTTCTTAAAATTTACATCTTTTACACACTGGAAGTTTAAGCCTAAAAGTTTCTAAGCAGTTCTTCATATTTTGGTGAGCTAAAATAGAATAAATGCATAATTTGATGTCTTTTCGGAAACAGACAATATTGTTTCTTTGGTTTATCCAAAACTTGTTGGACTCTTAAAGGACATTGTGCAGTGCTCTAAATTTTAGACAAATACATTTTTTTCAGATTAAACTCTTATATGAAGGGACTGAGTCCATCTCTACGTTCCTTCCCTCCTACATACAAAATATAACATAGGCATACTTTTGTGAATGAGTGGGGGTCAGTAAGCTCAGCACTTGTGTGTTTTACACAAGAGTCAGGTAATTTACACATTGAAACAGGTAATTAGTGCAATATATCATAAAATCAGAATTCAGTTTTGTTAGAGATCATTAGCTATTTATGTAATAAATTTAAAAAATTCTTACAATCGTGGCAATTTGGATCTGCAGACAAAAAACCTAGACTCAGTCTATGTATGCTTAAATTTATTTCATTTCCATTACTTATTTTGATATGTGGTATCTGCATTCTATTACATCAGGTGAATCAGAAGTAACTCCATGAATGACAAGTGAATTACTGTTTGTTACAAAGTTTATGGCCTGTAATGTGTGTGGGTATACGAGTATTGGAATGAAGTGAAATGAAAGTCCTATATCTAGATGTAAAACTATTTAATATTCTAACACAGAGTTGTCATGCAATGAGAAAGCATAGCTTTCAGAAATCTATACCATTGTTTCAAAGAGAAGTATTAAAAATTCAAAACCAGGTATTCATTTATGGATCAATAAATAGCAGTCATATAGTTTTATGGCTATGTTTAATCTCACATACGTAAAATCTTCAGTGATATATGACTGCTATTTATATGCATTTTAAGAGCTCTTCTACAAGAATGCTTAGCGTCCTTCCCTTGGGAGCTACACAGTTAAAAGGAAAATGAACATGAGAGCTTGGAAGAACAAATGAATCCAAAGATGAAAAAATAATTTATAAGTAACAAGTCATAGAGAAATTGCACATACTGATCAAGTATAACATCAACTTTTTCATAAGCTCAAGGCTGTTGCTGTAAGCCATGCAGGCCAGTTCAGGCTAACAGGCTGTTAAAAACCACTCAAGAGTTCTCTACTACCTGCTGCTTCTGCCCTCTTTTCCAGTGCTACCCTGCTCTTCCTTCAGCACGCATTCCTATCTCTTGCTTGGAACACATCGTATGTTCATAACCTGCCTCTGAAATCTCTGCTTTCAAAAATTATCATTGCTGTTTTGGCAGAATACCTGTGCATATAATGTTGGCTGAATCTTGTTCTGTTTTAAAGGAACAATAAGGAGAAATAAGGTATTAACAACATAGTAATATCTCAGTCTGACCTCTGGTCTCTGATAACTTTTCCATTGAATTACTGACTTAGCCCAAGTTCCTTTTGGCAAATTCCTGTTTCATAGCCTTATCCACGTTTGCTCTGTAATGAACCAACTCATGTTCCTGCAGTGGTTTCTTTGCAAGAGAGGAGATGTGTTTCCTTAAGGATGGGTTCAACTTCCAACTTTGGGAAGATACAGTTTCTGCTCTCTGGCAGAGATGGATTGTTGGTTTGAGTCAATATAGCAATTCTTGTTCTTATAACATTTACTTATGATATGCTCACGTGGGGTTTCATGTTCTGGTTTTGACACATCTCATTTATATAACAGTTCCAAGTTCAAAGATGTTCCAGTTCTCATTACAGATGAGGAAAGTGAAGCACTCTTAGATTATGTGAATCACAGAGGATGTCTGTATAAGACCTGTAATGAAATTTTAAAAGTCCTTAACTTCCGTGTCTGTGCTGTGTTCACTGGATATTTAAGCTATGCAAAATGTCCCCTTACCATTCAAACTATGTGGATTAATATATAACTCTTTGTTTTAGATATTGCATCATTTATATTATTAAATAACCCTAAGATTATTTTTTCTGTGAGCTATATTGTCTCTCTGAGCATAGCACTTAGCTTAAGTTTTCCTCCTTCTGACCTTTTAAAGAAGCTGTACTGAATAAAAAGGGAGAAAATGTTGAAGAATGCAAGCCATTAAAACTCTGTAGTTGTTTTCAATTTGTCTCTATTAAAAATATGCATACATTTTGAATTAGAATGAATGTTGACCTATAAAGAAGACAACAAACCTTCCAATTAAAACTATCAAGCAAGAATAAGTAACTTGCCTCTTCCTGCATCTACTAAACTTCACGTTTGATAGATTATCCTTCAGCTTCCAGATATGTTAAATCCTTCACAGTCTAATAATCAAAATACATATTGATAATGCTACTATTGCATAAGTGGGGAAAGATGACCTTGTGTTTTAAACAAAAAATGAGATATGGGACTGATTAATTTATTGAGAAATTTTTTTAACAAAGGTGTTGAACTAAAATTATTTTTTTCAGTATATTTTCTAGTGACAATGATCTGAACTCTGTTGAAGTTTTTTGCAATAATAGTGATTAGATTCCCTCCTGTCCCCCTTTATTTTAACAAATATTTTTTAAACAGTCTACAAGAACTTTTTGAAGATTAAACTATGTGAAAAAACTTTATTTTTGATACTTTTAAGAGGGAATAAATATTCCTTTCTTATCTCTTCAATACTTTGTCTCATCATCTGTTGAGTATGGATATGAATACCTAACTCATTGGTTGCTGTATCTGGGAATTATTTGTCTGGGAAGTTTAAAGATCCTTGGATTTTAAGCCCTATGGACATATAATGAAGAGCATAAGGACATGAGTTATGGCTCATACCCACTTTTGATGAATAATATGTGCGTAATGAAAAGAGAATGATTGGAGTAATCACTAAATTAACTCTGAGTTTCTGGAAAGAGCATCACAGAGTCTGGAGCTTCCTTCCTTTTGGCTCCCAAAAGAGGCAGAATAGATCTGGGTTCTTTGCTTCAGTGGAGGGCAGGTCTTTTGGCAAGGCATTATTCGCTGTGCTGTGGGTTGTGAACCCAGGTCCTGGAATGGATTTGAACCTACCTTTTCCATAAAAAGGAGGGTTGAATATACTAACAGCTGACACAGGCAGATAAATCCCATAATACTGTCAAACTCGACAGAGACTGTACGTTTTGTACAAAAATACGTAAGCCCCAGCACTGTCAAATGAAAGAGAGAATTTCATGCTCTCTGTTCCCCGCTGATATATGATTGGCTGTCATCTTATTTCATAGTTCAGGCAATTGAAACGCTGTTTAAATGTGTATCATAAACCTATAGATGAGAACATTTCCCTACTGGATTTAAACCATTACCCCCAAAGGTGTTAAAGAAACCCTGCTGTGTGTCGCTTTTTAAGATCAAGGGGCATTTTTGATGTTAATGCCTGGAAAAGGCAGATGAACGCTAACAGCTGCTTATCCACAGGCTGGGGAATTGAACAGGGAAATACTTCTGTTCTGGAAGTCAGGTCTCAAGAGAAAACTGATAAATTGTGAGCATCTATAAGTAAGAGTGATAGTCTCTAAGGATGGTTGAGCAAGGCTGATAATATAAAATATGTAAAACGTGGAAAATATTTAATACTTCTGTTTCTTTGCTCTGAAGAGTTGGAAGGGTTGTGTTAACAATATATACGGTGCTACTGTGCTCAGGCATGCGGGATAAATGCAATATATTAATTTTCAAATCACTAGTTTGTGAAATGTGTTTCTGGTATCCAGGGATTTTCAGGACTGTTACGTTGATAAGGAGTCAAGGGCAGTCTCCTCATGGGCTGGGATGGCTCTCTTGGGAGAAGAACGAAACAGAAGAAAAGGAAGAGCAGATTATGAGCTGGACAGTTTAGTGTTTCTTTGCTTCCAAATACTGATTTTTTTTTCCCAGCTCTTCAGTCTGCAACTATTTAAAGCTATCTAGCAGTTTCATTTCTGAGTTATGGCCTGCCCTCCTGAGTGCTGATGAATTAACTCTGTAAAAAGGCATTCTGTAGGAAGTCATGGTGTACAAGGAGAACCTTCTACTGGATAAATGAATTTTACGTAATTCCTGTGGGACAGACAGAAAGAGAAGCTTTCCCTATAGACCCCAATAACAATGTTACAGTATGAAAGTCACTATGAGCAGAATACTTAGGAGGCCAGAAACAACGTGGAGGAATATCGAAGATGTCAAATCTTCTCCAATGTTTGATTACCCTAATAGAATAATAGAATAACCTTGACATTTTGCTGGCTTCTTTGTGCAAGGATCCCAAAGTAAAAGCCTGGAGGAAGGGAAGGTACAGCACCATCAAAGGGCTTAAGATGCACTTGTTATTCAGGTTTTACCATCAGGGCTCAGATCATGCTGAATGAGAACAATTGGAAGGAACTAAATATACTCTCCTTTTCTGAAATCTCTTTGAAAGAGGGAGACAGCAAACATACCAGGTGTGTCCTGCCTGGTGACTTTCATGTGAGGGGAGTTCCTTTGCAGGCAGAGGTGCAATTTATTGTTTCTTGTACCAGGTTTAATGAAAGAAGAGTGAGAAGCCATAACAAAAAAAACAACAAAAAAAGTATTGTTACCCCTTAACTGGGCAGCTAGCTAAACTGAAAGTTCCAGTGGATTTTTTTGGTTATAAAAAAAGAAAGAGATGACAGAGACAGGTATCTCTTTGAGGCAATTCAGTTTTCTTACCAAAAAAAAAAAAAAAAAGGAAAATTTACTGCTTCCCTGAGTGGATTTTCTTGAATTTTCTGGTTGCCTAACAGAACATAATTATTTTCTACACTTACGTTGTGTGAAACACATCGCTTCAGTCTAGCAGCCTCAAGGAACTGTAACCCCAACCATAACATTTTTATAACTTGAGACATTTATAGCTTAAGAGAATTTTTTAAAACTGAAAACTGGGATTAAGATTGTAAATTCATATAAAAGAAAGTTGGTACTCAGCTACATGTGGCTTTGTGATTGATGACTGGATCCCACTAGCTAATCTCAGTTTGCCAGTAAAGTCTTTATGATTAGGAGAATTTTAGGTCCTTCGAGTTTCAGTGATAGATTCCTTAAAGCTGCTCAGGCTTCACTGGATAATTGCTGCATCTCTAGGGCGTCACTTTAGGCCCAGGGAAACGTGGGATCTTCTTTAAAACAGTTACTGTACTTTTTGAAAGCTGTAATCTACAACATTAAGCAAAACAAAAGCAGAAACAGGAACAAATGATAGCTAACACCTTGTTTGGCTCTGGAGGGGTTTTATAGCCTACTGTCTGATAGATTTGCTGAAGAAATCAGGGACAGAAGGAGAAAGCTATAATGAGACAATGAGTTTTGACTTGAATTACTAGCATGTTTTTCCTCTCAGGTTAGGAAACGTGTGGAAGGTCTGTGGCCTTTAAATCGAAGGGAAGCCACAAAGCCAGCAGAGTTAATATCTCTGGTTGTGCTTAAAATGGTTCCTCTGTTGCATTCACGAATCAACTTCCTCTGTGAAAGGAGTAGAAAGCTTGGCTCAGAAATAACTTACATTGGTTTTGATGGAATAATTGTAGGCCACGATTCTTACAGCTATCTTTCACAGTTTTTCTCCAAGGTATTGCTGACTTTCCCCCAGTCAGAAACTACAGAACCTCACCCATGCAGTTGTCACATGGATAGATTTTTGGCTTCTCAAAGCAGGAAGCTTTCCTGCACCTTGTCACGTGCAGCTCGCTAGTTTGTTCAAAGGTGAATTTTGGTAAAATTGCACAAGAATATAAATAGCACATAACAATATAGTCTTCACTGGAAAAAAAACTGTGGAGGTGTAGCATGTACTGCTGTTGCTCGGTGGGAGACAGAAATTCCTGCCTGGCTTAGTCTTTGAGCTTTTCGTTTAGAGAACTAGAATCCCTTCCAGAATCCCTTTCAAGATCATCTTTATGGCTTAACTTAGGTCCTCACCAGTCCAGGTACAGGTGCAAACATGTAAAATTAGAGGAACAATAAGAGAGAATTAGAGCAGAGCTGCCCCACACGTTTTGCTGCCTGGAATATATTCTGCTCCCTCATGATTTTCACGGGGTTCAGGTTTTCAGTTTGGTAAGAACACTTTTGAGTGTTGTTGTAATGACACTTTGAGCCATGTATTTTCTCCCTTACATTTCTTCTTTTCACTTAATCATCTCACTTCCTCCATTCTGTTGTCTTTGACGCTACTGTATCCTTTGATATTTTTTCCACTCTACTTTTATACTTACTTTCCACTCGTTGTGTTTTCCTTTATTCTCGAACAACTATTTTTTCCTTTCTCATTCTTTCACTCCATTACTATCATTATGCTTTTTCCCTTCCCACATTCCTAAATTATTTATCATAGGTCACTTATGCTTATTATTCCTAGTATTTCTCCTTCTATTTCTGTTAGTTTCTCTCTGAGATAAAAACATACCCACATACATATACATACATGCACATATATACATAGTTGCTTTTTTCTAGCCATGGTCACACTCCCAAACATGCATCCCTATTAGACAGATATAACTTTTCCTTCAAGGGGTCTTTCCTCTAATTCTCACGTATTCAGGACCTATTGATGACTCCAGTGAGGCTTCGCTTGAGCGCCTCTACCCAATGCAAGGGGTAAAGCCTGGGGAGGGACTGGAAGTAGAGCGGTATCTGTGCCTTTGTTTTCCCCTTGGAGGTCGAACAGGCAATAGCAGAACAAGAACCAGCACATCATGCAAGTGATTGAAGCCAAGGATCCCTGAGCAAGGTGGCAGCAGCACTGAAGGATGTTTCTAGCAATGGTGGTGACTCCTGGTCCTGCAGGACTGGGAGAACAGTAAGGGAAAGGACTGACTGCTCTCATTGGCTTGCCTGTGGAGGGAGGCTTTTAGTTGCAGCCTAGCAGGTAAATGTCCTTAGTGAGACCCACCAGTGGTTGGATTTGCATGTGTGGCCTTAAGTCTGGTGTCCAGCATTACAGCAATACAAGATATTGCAGCTTCTTTATGTCAGCAGAGAATCCCTTTGGAAAATATATTGTTTCAAGTATCGTTCAACTGTAAAATAATCTAATGCTTGCATAAAGTAAACCTTGTTGACAACCTTTTTAGCAAAAGCAGCTATTAATAAAATAGATGCTTTCTTGAAAAGCTTTTGAAACCTTGGAAAAAACCCAGAACTCCTTCTGCTTGGAACTGTTCTTGAAACTCAGTTTTGTTCAGTCCTTTCTTTCTTTTTTCGTTCCTGCCCGCTTTCTAGCCAGCATGTGCACCGAGAAGCAAGGGCTGCTGCTTTGTGGTCGGAGAGGCAGAGCACCACTAAGGCTGGCATTCAGCATGTCCCCTTTTGCCTGAAGGAAATCTGCACTAAAAGTCTGGAGAACTACAAGTGAGGCAGTGGAGAGAGCCTACTTTTTCTGTCTGAGCCAGTCATTTGTGCTGCTGCTGACTCTGCCCACTGTTCTTCCTGGGGAAGGGGCAAAAGTGCCTCTTTATTTGCTTACAGTGTTACTTAATGGCTCTGCTGTCACCTGCATGCAGAGTCATTTGCAAACAGGCTGTATCGCTGGGGAGCAGAAATGTGTTTTTTTTAAACCCTAAGCAGATTCATAGTCTGGTTTCCTGTCAGATCTTTGCATTTTCCTTCTCCGCCCCTCCCAGCCTCTGACACACTTTTTCTTACTTTCTGTGTTGCTCTTTGTTCATTCTGACGCCAGTGCACTTTGCTTCCTTCATTCCTGATTCTCCCTAAACTTTTGGCGCTTTAAGGGCCAGGGGGTGTTTTGCTCCTTGTGTTTCGTTTAGTTTTCAACAGCTGCAGAGCACGACTAACCTCTCCAAGACTCTTGGAGAGACACTGACAATTCATGGAGGCGACGTAGAGAGTTTCAGCCTGCAGCAGCTGCAGCAAGACAGCCCCGTCACTCATGAGCACCCAAGGTAAGGAAAGTAGCTGTCTGATCAGCTCCACCTCACTGCTGGCTAGGACAGCACTTGACTCTAATCACTACAAGTTCCACTTTCACCTTTCACCTTTTTTGTGTTCATTTTCAAGAGTAAGTTTCTTTGAAAATGATTGCATTTGTGCCTTCCTTGCCCTCAACAGGTCTCATTGTACTTTGCATGCACAGATACTTGGAGCTCAGGGTTCAGTGAGGTAAACAGGCTGTAGCTGGAGGTGCAAACGTGTTCTTAAACAAAGTGTGCAGTGGGAAGGAGAGTTGAAATGGAGGTCTAGAGAGGGGAGATGAAAGGACTGATCATCAGCACTGATCTCCAGGGAATTTCTGGTTCTACCCATAGTGTGTTGTGCCCTAGCCTTTTCTTTAAATCTCTTCATTGGGGATTTATACTTTCTTTTAACTAATAGAATCTTTCTTCTTTGTTTTTCTTTTTTCTCTCTTAATTTGTTCTTCTCACTTCCTTTATTCTTTTCTCAACCCTAATGTAGCTCTTATTATCTTTTTCAGCATCTTTTTATGCCTGTTTTTCATCAAGCATATTTTCTGTGACAAATGTTTCCCTTGTTCATTCCTTTCCCTCCACCTTCTCTTTCTTGCCTGTGCGATAGACTGTACATCCTCCCTCATGTTCTAAATCTTTCTCTCCTTCCCCTCTGTTAGTTCCTTCTCTGTCTTGTGTTCCCCTTTCCCATTGCTCCTCTAGCTTCTCACATGCACTCCTACTTCATCCGCTTTCCCATGTACACAGCATACATTGCTGCCCTGCAAAGTTAATTTTGCACACAGAGTGGTGTTGCCTCTCCACTGGATTGGCCTTGGACACACATGCTGCTTTCCTGTCGGCGCCTTTCATGTACATGTGCAGGATTTGCGTATTTGCAGGTTTGGGGATGCATCCCAAAACACAAGACTTTTATACTTGCACAGCTTCCTTCCAATTCTCAGACTCGTATTTAGTCATTCACAACAAATAACTGCTGTCATCCTGTCTCTCTGTTTCTTTCTGTCTCACAAACAGAATTTTCTAACACCTATAACACACCATTGCTTCCTCTCCACTCACAAATACAGCCTGCCCTGACTTTGTATATTCTCTCCCTTCTCTTTCTATCATCCCACTCCTTCCTAAGTCCTCACCGCAACTCTCTACCAGGTTTCTCTATCTGTTTTTATCTTGATGGTGCATTCATATTGGGAGGAACTACTGATGCAGATGGTCTTACTCTCTGCTATCTTAGCATCCCCACTGAGTACCTGTAGAGGAACTGGAGGAAGTATTGCAGTCTCTCAGCTCCTCTTTCCTTTGCAGAATAAGCAGGCTGCAGCAGAGTAAGAGCTTAGTGATGGGACTGAAGGTAAACGAGAAAATAGGGGAGCACAATCCAAAATGTCTTTGGAAAACTGTAAAAATAGTTCTAGTTGATCATAAGCCTTTTTACTAAACTTAATAAAGATTTAAACTTCCTGTCCCACAACAGAACTTCTAGTCTGACATTGGCATGGTTTTTGTCCTGTTGATTCCTATGGGATTCCAAATCTCAGAGGTAGAGGTTCTCAACTCTGATGCTGTAGTGGGAATAACTTTGCTCCTAGAATCTGGAAACACCTCATTTCTTTTATACCAGATATATTGATGAGTCACCAAGATCAGGCATGGCTAAAAACTGCATCCAAGGACGATATCTGGTATTATTCCTTGCTTAAGTTTGTAAGCTTTGAGCCAGATATGACAAATAAGTAAGTTTCTTTGATGCAGCCTTTTAGCCTCACCTTCTTAAGCAGGACTATTGAGACTGAAGATTTATTTCTAGGGATGTTCTGATGTGGGTTTTTGAGGACTGAATAAGGACCACTTATTAAACAACTCCACTGAATTAATAAGAGAAGTATTATGTGGGAGAATTCTCTTAGTGATCTGTCCTGCTCTCTCAAATTGTCCACCTCCTTAGGAGTGAAAGGAGCTTAAGTTTTATGTTTGCAATTATAATATATCCTTTCCGATTCAGAGCTAGCAAACTGTGGCCTTTGAGCTGTGAGCATTCTCTTCTGAATACGGAAGCAGGTACATTAAAATGTCTTTGTCTTTTGGATCTTGCAAAAAGTCCACAAGCCGAGAACAATAAAATAAGACATGTTCATTTTATCCATGCAGGTCTAATATGACTCTTTCTTACTCTGTTACAACTCATCTTGTGATGTGAAAAGTACTTCTGTTCCTTGTAGTCATTCTGCAAAACATGTATGATGATTTTGTGCTTTGTTTTTTTCAGTATTCTATGCCCCTATTACTGGTTCTTTTTGTAAGGCCTTGATGTCTCCCAGAAATAAATTGGCTGAGACAACATCTCTTCTCTCTCTCTCTCTCTCTCTCCCTCCCTCCCTCCCTCCTTTTTCTTTTTCATCATGATAGTTTGCTGTCTGTTGAGTTAAAAATGGGCATTGTCAAAGTTGGGTTGTGACAGTTGCAAGGGGACCTGGAGCCAGAAATTCTTTTGTGTGTGTGTGTGTGTCTAGTTTCTTGAGTCAAGTGTCTGGCAGAGGAGAAATTTCAGCTGGGAAGAGCCTGGAAATTTTCCATTCTCCCCAGCAAATTGCTATATTGAGAGGGCCAACCCCAGAACAGAAATTCAGAACCACATGTTTGACTACCTGTTCTTATGCGAATAATTGCTTCCAATTAGATTTAACTCTGAATTAAGAGAAAAATAAACTTTAAGCACAGGTGAAAAGAGAACCATCTGACTGTATGTGTCTGTTAAAGGCAATTTGAACCTTCTCTAGAAGGATGCATCACAAATAACTGGGATATGCTGAAGAAATCTGAATGCAATATGCCAAATGACCATGGTTTATATACTGTTGCTTGGTGAAAATTTTTATCAGATATATGGAATGATTGCTCACAGAGGATGTAATTTATAGAGATCCTTATTTCTCCCAATATTATGCCTATATCATTGAGAGAGAACAAGCTACCCACTTTTTAGCTGATGTCTCAACTCTCTCTTTGATATTGAAATGCATGTTGCATAAAATACGGATGTTTCACTTAGATGTGGTCCTTAAGGTTGTGTAACTGATGGTGGAAGTTGACCTATGGCAGCTTTCTTTGTAAGTAGCCTCCATAGCAATCTAAAATTAAAAGAGCAAGGAATATGGGACCAGGTCTTGTGACTTTCAAACTGGAGGGTAAAACCATAAACCTCACCAAGTTTAGTCGAGTTTTGCCACTGATATCAGCGAGAAATTGTTTTTGTCTTGGCTGTTCTGTCACTGCTGTCTGTAGGATTTGCATTCTCAGAACACTGTCCGCTTTGCTGAGAATACAGTATCTGCAGTGAATCTGCAATTCCTTTTTCAGAACAAATGATGGGTTTTTTCTCAGGTGTACATGTAATAAGATTCTCCATATCCTCCCTTCCCCCAAACTCTCTCTTAAGTGCTGCCTTCACCCTCTAGTCTGGGTCAGTTATTTAATGGCAATGAACATTTTCAGGAAGGTAACCTTTCTGCTTGTGATTTGTTCAAGGACTCTGGAATTATAATGGTTGCTGTCAAATGTATATAATTGGTCTCTGTGGCACACATCCAACGAGTGATAAAAGCTTCTTTCCCTCTACTTTTTTAGTCAGTATTCTCTCCCTATATTACCCTCTCATTTTTGCTCCTCTCAGGCAAAAGGGGAATATGGTGCCAGTCTGTTTAAAGTGCAATTTGACAAAACAGCAGATCTGCCATGTACCCCCTGACGGTGTGTCCCAGCTGTGGGCAGTGGATTACTCCTTGGCTGGAGGTTTTCACACTGACTTTAGTTAAACATGAAGGTCTTTTCTGAACTTTGATTTTGAACACCTCTCTTCCTTCATAATCTTCTGCCAAATATTTGGGCTCTAGGAGTGGTGATAGTTTGTGAGTACCTTGAATTCACATGCTTAATCATCTACGGGGGCTACATTTAACATTTTACCAGCGGGTAAGGCCTTTGTACGTTTTTATACAAAAGGCAAACACAGAGGGGTTTTTTTCACAGCTCATAAAAGTACATTACTAATAGCACCAAAAGTTGGCAAAGTGTTGTGCATTGTCTGCTATCACTGCTGAATGTGTAGTGAAGAGAATATTCTTCTTATGTTAGTCCCACAAAACCTATTTTATCTCCAGTACTGGATGGGGCATTACTTTCTAATGCTGTCTACTTCACTGAACCTGTTCAGGAACTCAAAAGGAAAGAGAAAGTTGTCAAATCTCGCTGGAAATCTGTAAGAAATGTCAAAGGAAATGCTGTAACATTCTGTTTTTTCAAAAAGATAAATGTATATACAGCTGTGTATGTAATATTATTTGTAGTAATTGTTGCCTCAATGAATTTGTTCGTGTAAAGTAACATTGTGTAGTATTAATGGATATGTTTGTTCTGGTCCCTGAGGCCAGTTTGGCCTTACCCAAAGATACCAGTTATTTGCCCAAGTCTGATAGTCAGCCTTGGTTTTTGTAGTTCAGGGGAGGAATACAGCTTCAGTGTAACCAATGAAAGGATTCCTGCTGGCCTCCTGGGCGCTGGTTGTTTGCTGGCAAATTTTCCTCAGGTTGGAACTGAGGCGCTGAAGAGTAAATTTTACATAGGGTTTCTGTTTAAAATGGGAAAAGGATTTTTTTCCTTTTGAATGCAGAAAAAGCTGTATGCTAGCAGTACATATATGGTTATCATTAGCAGTTAATGGATTGTTTCCACTTCAATTTTTACAGCTCTATATGTGTATAAACATTTCTAATCTAGCTGTGCCCATACTTGAAATCAGTATGAGTATGCTTAATAGGTTGTTACACAGGTTTAATATATTTGAGCACAAAAGTACGTTCCTCCAGGGTTTGAAACAGGAATAAAGAAACCTTTCAAATGTTTCCTTCTGTGAATTCTGAATCCTGAGCAAACTGGGAAAACACCCAAAAGTTGCTTCAACTCTTTTTCTAAAGATTGCACCAAATACACTTAATTTCCAAACTACAGTGCAACTGGTGATTGAATCTTTTCTCCTTGATCATGAACTGAAAGATTATCACGTTTATAAGATCATTTGAAGGCTTTTGGCTTTTAACATCTCAATTAAAACACCAGTGACATTTACTATTCACTGACTAAACTGATCTGTTGCATGAAGTCTGTGTTTAAAAGAGCATTTCCTTCCTGGTTGCAATTTTGCATGGATCCTTTCCAAAGTCTAGTGGTGCATCCCAGTCTTTTACAAGAACAAGTGTTTATCTAGCAGCTGCTGCCTGCATCTCTATTTCCTGGCTTTTTCTACATCGTAGAATCATAGAATCCTTTAGGTTGGAAAAGACCCTTAAGATCATGGAGTCCGACTGTTAACCTAACACTACCAAGTCTAACACTAAACCATGTCCCTGAGCGCCATGTCAAGGTAGTTGCCATTCCATATGTTTTTCATAGTTTATAATGAACGTAGTTAGTGAGATCGTCACTCATTTCACTAATGACTTGGACTGACTGAAAATACAAAATTCCATAAACTTTTTCCACCTTCTTTACTATTGCTGAGCTGATTTTCTCCTGGGAAAAAAAACAAGCTTAAGACTCTTCTTTGCTACTACGCTGCTAGTCTTCCTTCACAGTTCCTGCCAAAACAAGTCAAAATAAGTCACAATATTTAATTGTTTAAGAAGATTTTGGGTGTGGTTCACCCTTCCAGTAACATATTCTTGTATTTCCAGTTACTATTTTTCAGGAAGACCCAAGACTAACATGTTCTGTTGTAAAGGTTTAATTTCCTTCTGTCTTTTATTCTCTCATTTTTGCAATTTATACCATGAAAGACATAAATGTGGTATGAAACAAAAAATATTTGAACTTTTGCATTAGGTCAGAAAAGAGTGTGTTTTTCATCTACTTTAGTAGTTAGAAAAGAGTGAAGGAGTATTACATTTCCTGTAAGGCTGGAAACACTGCATCAGGTGTTTTTTTTTTTTAATCTGCAAGTCTGTGGTCTGAAGGAAAAGTGATACTTGCGCATTTTCATACGGAGCGTTACAATACAGAATGGTGTTTTTGTGACTTGTCCATATCCATAGTGAGAGCAGTATCCAGGCAGTTTTGCTGGATTAAATGCTATTGACAGCAACATGTTTACTGAATCACTGAACTAGGGTTGCACACCTGGGGTAGTGGTGTCTGGCTTAATAGTTACTTTAGAAGCCACGTGAGAATATGGTATCAGGAAGGACTGAACTTTTTCACTGGCAAAGAACAACTGGAAAAGACAGAAATGGTCAGAATTTGAATGCCACTTTGAAGGCTGTGAGTTTAATGACAAGCTCCTGATACATTGCGGATCTTTCTGCAATGCAGAAAAATGCAAACTCATTGCAATTGCATCATTATAACATGATAACAGTGCATTAATCCAAAGCTATCTGAGCAGGATAGGATTAGAAATATTGATGTAAATCTATTAAATAGCTGATGCCATCAGTACAGATCTAAGTACAGCCTCTGCACAAAGGGGTCGGAACAGTAAAGATATATTCAGCTACTGTGAGGAAAGAACATGAGAAAAGGCAGAGGGTAGTTTGTTACTCTTATTTTGGTCCTCACAGGACGTCCCAAGTCCTCTCTACCTTCAGTCTGATCTGTTTGTCTGCCTTCCCTCTCTTGTCTTGTTTAATATCTCCTTTCATCTTCCTCTCTGATTCTGATTACCATCCCATATATGGTAGTTTCATCAGGTGAGTGAAGATAACTAACAAACTTCTCTCTATACAGCATAGAATATGATACATTTGCTGGACATACGTGTGACTAAACACATAGAATTGCTTAGATTGGAAAAACTTTAAAACTGAAGGTATCTGTCACCTCCGGTTTGTGACTGATCCTAAGGGAGATGAAGCAATGCATCAAGCACAGCAAATGAAAAAAAAAAAAAAAAATCAGAGGGAAGGCAGAGACAGGCCATTTTGCTTTAGCAAGGTTTCTAGACCTCACTGAAAAATCTGGGACATTCTTCCACTTCTTTTCTTTTCTCTTGTGGAGCATGCTTAACACAAACAGCTGGCTGTAGTAGTACAGGTTGTTCAGGTGATTGTGCTGTGTTTCAGACAACATGGTCCAAAATTGATCCTCTGGTCCTGCATGTAGTGCCGCTGTAAAGAGTAAGATCAGAGTATCAGATTCTGTGGGCTGTGCAATGCCACATCCTGGCATTCTGTATGACACTTTACGTGTCTAGAAGTCGGTTACTCCCCACCTTCCTCCAGCCCTCACGTGGAGGCAGTGAACTCTGTAGTCTCGGGCCAGAAATTCGTTGTGCTGTGAATTTGGCCTTACACAAGCCCAAGAGGAGACATGCAGCTGTCTGCTGCCCAAGCCAGCAATCCTTACCTCCTCAAGAGAAAAACATAGTGAATTGAGTAAACGCCTTCTGATGGTTGGATGTGGGTTGTAAGCCACCAGCTGGACCATTCTGTGTGAAAAGGAATGGCAACGTTTTTGGCTAAGTGCTAAAAGTTTGCATATAAGAATCCAAAAGGAGCACTGGTTATCGCTTTAAACTTGCTTTATTCTTTAAAAATATGCCTTACCAGAATTATCCATTTCAGATCCTCAAATTGTGGAGTGAGAAAGTTTAGTTCCTTTTTTTCCTTGCTAGAGTGAGTGATGTCATAAATATTAGACAGAAACAAAGAGTTATTCCAGAAATTTGAACTGGGATAGGTCTGATTTATAGACTGACGTCACCGCTCCATTGAAGATACCAGGGACTGTGGACAACAGTTGTTTGAAGAAAGTTGGTAGTCCTCACTCAGCTCACCTTAACTCTACCATTCACTTCATCACCACAACTGCTAATAAAATGTCCAGTGTTTCCCAGGACGGTCTTGACGATAACATCTCTGGCTTGTGGCTGTTTGCTATTGCAAGTGAATGATAGTGTAACAGCAACGTAAAATTATCTTGCTGTATATGAAGCTAGGCAAAATAAAAATTCTTTTTTTAGACTTTTGATAGTTTTGGCCTTGCATTTTGAGTAAACGTTATCAGAGGAGAGCAAGAGGCAAAACTCTGTTTTTAAAAGACATTGTTAATTTTAACTTTTTTGAGGTCAGATTTCAACTCTCTGCAATTAAAGCTTTGCCAAATTTTATTTTAAAACTTTGCAGAATTTTATTTTTCTGATAAGACTCCTATTTCCTGGTGATTAAAAAAATTGTTGAATTTGTGGAATGACACTTGGAAGTATTGTCTGAATGTTGCAGTATCTCTGCTCTTCATTCAGATTCATTGCAACTGCTGACACCTTGAGTTATGTGGGACAGCATTCCAAAAATGCCTGAACAGCTTCAGCCTCTGAGACTGGTTATGCATCTAGCAGCAATCCAGCTGAAACTTAACCATGCAAAAAAATTTTTTTTCCTCTGGACCACCTCCCATTGAGAAGCAGGAATAAGCAGCCAGAATTAGGCTAAGGATTCTTCTTACAATTTCTAAAAGTTGTTAAACTCCAAAAGCTGTCAGAATTGAATCCTTAATCTCATATCTATTAAGGAGAACATAGGCTCCTGTGTATTTTTATCACTTTTCAAAATAGGACATAGGTAAATTGGGCTCTTTTTGCAATTTTTAACATTATTTTTTGTATGTTAAATATATTTTAAAAGACAAAGTACATGAATACTAGAAAGGTGAAATACCAGTCTTCCTTCTCCCAGCTTCCTTACTTCCAAGCAGGCAGGGATACTAGGACAGAAAGGGCTAATTCTTATTTTTACTTTCTCAGAGCCAACATTTTTCCTGCTGTATGCAAGGAGGAAAATTAAGACAGAATCTAGAAAATGAACTGTTCCTAAAGAGGCTTCTTGCTGTTTTTCATTCAGAATACAAACTGTCGCTTCTACTAGGAGGCTTTCAGATGGGAGATGGAGGGAGATGCTCTACGTTTAGCAGGACAGCTGATCGTCAGCACCTGTAGGCTGCGCCCTGGCTTTTGGTAATGCAGGTACATGATTATCATTTACCTGCTCTGTCTGCTGATCCTTACAGCTGGTATGAAAATACTGCTGTGCTTATTGGCAGCTGCCCTGAAAACAGCATTTTGAAGCATTATGAGATCGTCAAGAGAAAATTAGTCTGACAGCATCCAAGAAAGCTTCACTGTCCCTGAATTGCTCCTGCCTTACTACATAGAACATTGCTTGGTGTATAACTTCTGCTTTCCATTACTGATAATGAAGAAGAGCTGCTTTTGTCACGTTGCAAAGCAGTAAACTTTTATGATGCTGCAACCACATTCTTGGATGTTTCTAGCTTTCAAGTCACATCAGAGAGTGTACAAAAATTAAAAAGTTGCCCACCCATGAGTAACCACGACCAGCACTAATAAAGCCCTTTTTACCCTAGAGAATGTTGTCATGGAGAGCAACCAAGGGGTGTGCCCACACACAGAGTTACTCCAAAAGCTTTTCTAGCAATCCAGGAATTATTAATAATTACTCGCTCTCAGGACAGGTCCTGTAAACACTTCCTCCCACGCTAACTTGCTATGAACAATTTCAGTGTGAGTATAAGGAGAAAGTACAGCTTTGTGGTTACTGTAGTTCATCAGCCCTTTCAGAACTCTCCCACGGCACTTGCCCACTTCTCACTGAGTCCTCTCTTCTGTGATGTTCTGTACTTTGTGCTCCCTCACCGAGGCACCTTGTGGAGCAACAGCAGAAGGATGCGTGTCCCTGCCTTCACCTCAGGTAACTGTCTGTGTTGCTGTGCAGGGAAATGTACTCATGTAACCCTGTCATACAGACATGGGTGGGCAGAGACAGATCAAGAGCTCTTGTCCTCTCAAGAACTCCAGAGAGAAGATGGTAAAGGTAGCTCACAGCAGACAGAATTTCACCCAGTAATGCTAACATCAGTGCTGATTCCTTCTAGGAATGCTAATAATGAAAAGGCTGGACACATTTCCTGTTTTAAAGAGGCTTTTTAAATTCTCCATATGTCTCCTTTAAAAAAATTCCTTTAATCTTTCTGATGTTTGCAGTACCCTGGAGAATAATATGAGTTCTTTTTCTCAGTTCATGAGTGTATTGCTTTTATAGGATTTGAAACACTTACTGACCTGGGTAGCTTATGACAAAACGGGATTTTGAATTCAGATCCAACTTGCTCTATCTTGCTTCTGTTTCTAATCCAGAGTGAACCTTATCTGTTGTTATTTTGTATTTCTCATGATGCTATATATCATGCTAGAGTAATTACTGCCACAGAAGATAGAAGGGCCTTTCCATCAAAGAAGGAAACATGTGAACACAGCACATAATTCTTAAAAGATCTGAAACCTAAGTGGAGGAAAGCAGGAGTTAAACTGGCTCCTGCATAACAGTTGTTTTGTTTTACGCTTGACATTCCATCCTTTTGCCTAATTCCTGTCTTGTCTTCCGTGGTGACTTCGTTAGCAATGAGATGCTAATTAAATCATATTTATGATTAGAAAATAAAATCATTGGACCTCTTTAAAATAGATTTTTATGAGTTTTGGCTCAGTTAGCTGAGTCAGCAGTATAGATTCTGCAAGGCTGAACTTACCAGCTTCTAAAAAAAGATAAATAGAGCAAATAATGATGGAAGGAGAGGCTAATCTAAAACCTCCTATAGTTTCTACACTGTATTAATTTTTGAGCATAAGAAAAATAATTTTGCTTTTGTTCCTCATAGAAAAATACTGTTAGTCATGTAGAAAGAACCCTTCTTTTATTATGTCTCAGAGGGTTCAAAGCTTAAAATTTCATCTGTAAAATCTCAATTGTATTTGGAGACAATATGCTGAAAAGAGACTGATGCATTAGCAGTGTTTACCATCATCTGTTAGCTAGCAAAATATTTATTTCATGGATTCAGAAGGGTTAGAATTAACACAGGTAAACTCTGACACAGAGCGTCTGCCCTCTTGCCTGTGGAATGTGTACTATTGGAGAGTTCATACAATACTGGAGAATCAGAACTACTTAAATACTGCTGCCAGCCAGATTTATAGGTGCTATATAGTGCACTTTCCTATTCATGTAAAAATTAGCACCTCACAAAGCTTTAAAGGCCCATTTTTCAAATACTTAGCATTTGAAGAATGATCCAGTTGTGAAAAGATTTTTGAAAGAGCTCAGCTTCAATTTAAGCGTGTAAGAAAGACCTGATTTTTAAAGGTGCTTAACACTCAGCAGCTCTGTGATTCATAACGCTATCTTATCCCACACTCTGAGGCAAGTCTGGCAAAAATCTGGCCATTTATTTTGATGCCTAAATGCCACCTACGCTCTTTGAAAATCTGACCCTAATTATGAGTTGTGCCCTTGAGTAGGAATGAGAAATAGGGGAAATCAATCCTCACGTGTGGGAGCCATTTACTAGTGCTCATATTGCATGTAACCTTACTTCATACACAAATATAACACTGCATTGAAAGCAAAGGCTTTTCTGCACATTCTGCAAATGCTTTTTTGTTGGCTTGTGATATTTTATTCTATGAGGTACAGTTAATGCAGATAGCACATAAGGAATTGTTATGCTTCAAGGCATAAGTTAGGAGAATAAAACAAAACTTCCACTGACTTTTATTTGGTTACCATCCTTTGTACTGTTAAACATCTTCTCCTAAAGATCAAGATTTGGGTGTATATAATCCTATAAATCTTGCTTTTGTCATATTGTTTGTAGATGCTGTTTTAACAGCAGCTGCCTGTGCTTAAAGACTGGGATGCTCACAGATGGAGTGTAATTCTGGCATCACTTTACAGTTGCTATTTTCACAAATATTTATTTCCACAGTCAGCAGAGAATTCAATAAAATTCTCATACTTCTCCTTATGTTGACTCATTCTGAAGAACCACACCCAGGTGAGGACAGATAGATTTCTTGCTATTTTAGTACTTTGCCTCTTTGGTCTTTTAAAAAAATACATGTTAACCATGAACTGAACTGGCCATAGTTTCCTGATGAGACCAGTCTCTTCCAATGGTTAGCTAATTCTTCTGGGGTAAATCTTCCACATGAAAGCTTTACAGCATTTTATTCTATATCATCAGAGCAATGGACTTAGCTATGGAGAAAGCAACAGACTTAGTTATGGAGAAAGCAACGGAAGATGCTTAATTCCTCCTTGCAATGCTTTGAAGGTAGGAAATATAGAATTGCCAAGAATTTGGTATTCTCTCTTCCCCAAGACGGCAATACAAGGTCATAGAGAGGTTACCACTTACAGAAATAAAATATAGTCCCATTAAGTAAAAAATCAGACAATTTTTGCTTTAAATTTCTGCAGAAGTGACTTAAAGGAGCCCTTCTGCAGGGTGGAAAGTGAATTGTCTCTCTGTTTTCCAGAGATTGTTTTCCTGCTTTTAATTGCAGGCCTTACAGTGAGGCTTCTTTGGTGACACAGAATTGTTAATGAACACCAGCTGTAGTATCTGCAGGAAAGGAGGACCTGTTTGAGGTACTCCTCAGGTCCTTCTTGCGCCATCCAGCCTCAAGTTGATCCAGGGGAGATTTAGATTGGATATTAGGAAGAATTTCTTTACTGAAGGGGTCATTAGGCATTGGAACGGGTTGCCCAGGGCAGTGGTGGCATCCCCATCCCCGGATGTTTTTAAAAGTCATGTAGATGTAGTGCTTAGGGACATGGTCTAGTGGGGGACTTGTCAGTGCTAGGTTAGATGATTGGACTAGATGATCTTATAGGTCTTTTCCAATCTAAGCAATTCTATGATTCTGTGATTCTATCTGTAGCACGCAGCTCTCTGTGGCTATGAGAACACTTCCTCTAAGAGTTTCCTCTGCAATGGTGTCATATTTGAAAGTCACCCACAACCTCTGTTCAGAAGAAAAGGGAAGTAAGGCAGCCCCCAGCACCCTTCTATCTACTATATATAGACAGTAAGTTTGAGAGAGAGGATGGTGGGTGTACGGTTCCGGAGCTACGTGACACAGTCCCATGACACTGGTACAAGGAGAGGACACAGAGCAAGAAGAGGAGGTGGCCAGAAAGCATAAGTGGGAAAAATCTGTTCATAAAACAAGTACAACCATTTCCATGTGAAAGGAGAATTCTAATTTCCAGCAGTAAAATAGTGAGCTCCTTCTGATTCCTGGTGAGGTTTTGTCGTTCCTAGGCCAGGCTGCTTGTGATCTATTGCAGACTTTTTCGTGTCAAATGGCATCCAGTTGTCTTCTGTGTCTTTTGTGCTCTGCTGGCTGAGACGTTCATGCAGCTTTAAGCAAGCTTACAAGGACAGAGGATTTTGTCAATGAGCAGAACATCAAGGACTATGACAGTCTGGGACTAGGAGGGAAGCTTACCTCTTCCAGTGACTTCAAGGTGGAAAAACTACAGGTATTTGTTATGTAAGACATGTGTGTCATTCTTCAAGCCTCAGACAAACTAGCATGTGCAAGACAGCAGTCTGTTCTTTAACATCAGGGTCTATTTTAAAGTAATAGTTACAAAGAGGTCACAAAATGGAATAAGGTATAGATATTTGTTCTATCCACGTGAAGTTGTGCATTTACATAAAATGAACAAAATGTATATGTGAATCATAGCAGTCATCACCCTTAGGAGACTGGACAATGTTTGATCCAACAGAGTATATTGTTAGCAATTAAGAGCTAAACATGAATAGATAAGTCTTCGCAAAGCTAGGTGGGGAGCTATTATAACTTTGCACAGTGGATTTAAGATATTTAACTGAATCGTATTTTCATCACAATCAATGCATGCTGCTATTATAATGTGGTAAACAGTTTGCATGTGGGTTATTTTTCATGTGTTTGGAGTAGTATTGTTTGTTAAGGTTGACCTTTATACGAGGGTTATGAGAGTCGGCTTCTTATTTGTTCGTTCTTTGTATTTTGTGTATTTTGACTAACCGTAGGATTCTTAATACAGAGTTCTGTCTTATTTTCCTGCCATGTTATAAAGCCTGCTATATGAAACACTATTTTCAAACTTTCTTGGGCCATGATGAATTACAGTGAGAGTATCTGACAGTATTCAAGATTGGAGTGTAACCTTTTCTGTTTTAAGAATGGCCTACACATTTACTGTCAGTTGTTGGTGAATTTGGAGATTGTTAAACTAGAGTGCAGTCCTCCCATCTAATGTGTTCTGCATTATCCTTTGACTGTTTGGGGATGAGAGTATCACCTACAAGGAATCATTATCTGACTGCATGGAAGATGTTCTTCTCTGTGCGGTTTTTGTTATTTTTTTTAACTCCTCTAACACAAGAGTTTGTAGAAAGCATCAATTTTTTAAAATAAACAGACTAAGTAGCAGTTCTGTATGGCACAGCTACACTTCTTTCTCTTTTCCTGTTTTATATGACTCATTATATTAATAGAAGTGTTAATAACACCGATGAGAATCAGGCTATCTGTGCAAGGGTTATGCGAGTTTTAGATGTATGTATCAGCTAATGATTCTTTGTCCTTCCCAGGTTCTTATGTAGCTCAGTCTATGCAAATCCCTTATGAACACTAGCTCTCTGTACCAAAGAATGTGCTGGGTTTTGTAATGTGAGCACAAATTTACTGGGACCTAACCTACGATCATCAAACCCGTTTGCATGTTTGGGCAACTTGAATTTTTAATGCAGGACTCCTCCTAATCACACAGGACCGTGGGTTTGCCCCCAGCTGTGCCTCCTCCTTCTCCTAAGCTAGTAAGAATATTATTATCGGTTGTAAAAACAGAGTGAGTCAGTCTCAAGAAAATTTAACCTGGGACCTAGTAGTGACATCTGAAGTATTTGTTGGACCAGCATTCTCCTGAGCCCTTGGCAGCCTGAGGATGACAGCTTCTTTTTTAGATCTTGGCTTTTAGGACAGATTAGTTGAAAGGAAATGCTTGTATCAGTAGCTAATGCTGCACTCAAGAAAAAAAGGCCAGCTATATAAACATATTTGTCCTGCGTTAGCACAGTGATTTCTGTTGTCCTCCTCATCATCATGCGTAACAGGATGGAGGATGTGCAGATTAAAGCATTTACTAAATGTCAGGCTTTCAGCTCTCCACTGCTACTTTGCAAATCCTTTCCAATAGATTCACTGAATTCCTGTGGTAAATTGTTTATTTAAATTATTGTGCCATTATCTTGATTTGCATGCTCAGAACTAACACTAATTTCTAATGTGTCAAGTTCTGTGGCAGGGCCTTCCCTATTTAGCCCTTCATTTGCTTTACACCCCGCATTCCTTCCCTTTGCCTTTACTAAGGCCTTTCCTGTTCTCATCTCTATCTCACTTCTGTTCCTCACTTTCATTCTGTTGAGTTCCCCTTTCTCTAACTTTCTTTTTCTTTTCCTGTTCCCTTTTTATATTTCCTTTTCCCTTGACCTCACTATTTTTCATCCCCAAAGCTTGTCTTTCTCTTTCCTCTCATTTTTTGGAGTTATTTTTTCTCCATCTCTCATTGCTCACCTCTCTCATTTACTTTCACATATATTATCATTTAAGAATGGTAGTACTAACTGTTTCGGAAATCTGGGTATCAGATTCTAAAACAGCGTAGGAAAACAGAATAATATCCATCTAATCACCAGTGCAGACATTGCCGTCTGAAGGGACCAGTCTCTCTCCATTGACCCTGGCGGGCACCTAAGCAGCTAGTAGTGGCCAGAAACCAATCTTTAGAGGGCATTCTAAGGTAGAAGTATAAAATGATGGAATGAAATTTTGAACAGACCATTTTCCATTCGATAGAGAGGAACTAGATTTCTAAGTTAAATTAGATACCTAATTCAAATTAGTGAAATTAATCCACCCTCTAAATTTGCTCCTCTATCAGTAGTGCTTAGATGGTATGTTACTGAGGGAGCTAGGAGCATCTTCACTGTATGTAGAAAATAGTGATACATAGAAAAATGACAGTCATCAAAACATCATTTGAGCTATTTGTAGAGGAGGATTTTTCCTTTTCATTTGTTTATTATTGGTAATGTATGTTCTACAACCAAATCTGACTGGATGTTGCATATTTAAGATAGCACAATCTGCTGTTGGTTTGCTATTGAGACAAAATTAGTCATTTCCTTCCTGTGTGATAAGACGGTAAGAGCTCTGAAGTTCTAAAGCTGGCAGACTTGAGGAAGATGTAGACTTTAGATATTGTCACCAGATGGAGTGCAAAATGGGAAAGTATAGATCTCAGCCTTTTATGAAACAGAGATCATTACAGTATCCTAGTAAGTATTACTGCACTGATTAAGGTCTTTTGCAACAATATTTCATGGGGCAAAACAACATTCTTAATGTGTAAATAGTTTTTTCCTCCAGAAAGTGATAGGTATTTTATAAAATATCATACACAATTTCAAAAGCAGACAAAAGCTAAATGTAATGCATGGAATTCAGTGCAAGGATTGTTCAGCTCTTAAGCAAATTATCCTGCAATATTGAAAAACTTGTGTATCTTTGTTGCATACGGTGTTTTCTGGTTTAGGTGATGCTAAGCAAACCATTGGGTGTACTGACCAACAATACTAATAATTGATCCATGCTTTATGTATGCATTACCCTTTCTTTTTTTCTGAGATGCAGTTTTATATGCATCTGTTCTTAGAAGAGTAAATAAAGGCAAAGGAAGAGATAATTAGAGAGAGTTCCTATAGTATTAATTCTTCTGGCCCTCTTCTGTTAGGACAGGAATAGTGATTAGAGACAGATCTCTGATTTGTTCTGTTGCTTTCTTCTTTTTCACAAAGCAGAGATGCTGAGTAAGAGTAACATGATAGAATTCTTCATTTCTTTTTCTCTCACTTGGTTGTTGAGCTAATAGTTATGAAAATGAGGGGAATTTTCTTTCCCTCTTCTGCTTGTAGAAGCAAGATGAATATGCCTCCAGAGCTCTTTGAACCAGCTAGGGAGTTTGTTTTGTTTACCTCTGTCTCTCTTCTGTTCAGAAAATGGGAGTAGTATTTATGACTATGGCTATTATCTGGCTTCACTGAAGATCTAGCTTTACCTCACTGAAGCCTTGCAAGTCTGCTAGTGTTTGGAGGGGTGGGGATTTGTACGTCGTGTGTAACAGGAAGATTGACTCAATGGAATTGAACAGAATACTTTGTGTGAAAATAATCCTATTTTGTGTTTAAAGCTTCCTGCTCTTCTATTACCTTTGGTATCTCTTATTCTATATTTTTCTTTTATATTTTATTGAAACTGTGCCATTCAGTAAGCTGGTTGAATCTTTTATATAAAGAGGGGGTTCTGATGTGTACAGAATCATTCTTTCCGTAGCCACTGTGACATAAAACAGAAATACAGCCCAGTCCATTCAACAGTGCTGCTGGTTTCAGAAAGTATTCCAAGGCCTGCAAAATCTGAAGTAACAAAACTGCACTAATAATAAATGTTTTTCTAGGGCATTCCCATCTTGGTGGTTCCAATTGCTTTGCAGTCACTAATTAATGAATCCTACCTTACCATAAAAATACTTCTTACCAGCCTTGTTTTCAGATGGGGTCACTGAGGTAGAAAGAATGAATATAAAGTGCAAATTCTTAAAGGCAGATGAAGACACTGTCTCCTTTCCTTTGGGAGTCCAGATTTAGGCACCTGTATGGAAAAAAATTGCAAGTATGGCTAAGCAAATGTAGTCATCTTAATCAATGTTTAAGCCTTTTAAAAGTGGTTTTCAGTACCATAGAATATCCAGCAGTGCAGCCAGTATAATTGGAAACTGCTGGTATTTAGCATTTCAGAAAGCCAGGAGTGCAAATAGAGCTTTCCTGTCCTTAAGCAAAGGAATATCATTTCCTTATCACACTTTAAACTGTGACTTTCCTCTAAAATTAAAAATAGCTCTAGATCCCTTTGTGGTTTTGTGGTTCTCCGATAGTGCAAATCTGCATATATCCATACAAGCAGCTTTTGAGAAAATCACCCTGTTGTTATACTTTATCATGTGAGGTGCTATACAGTCTTGAGGGAGAAAGGGTATTGCCCCATGAAATCTAGAGATATGCATAGAAAGAGGATGTAATACAATACCCTCAAAATGTTGAGGGTAATTATATACACAGTTTTAAAGTGCTATTTTCATCTTTATTTTTGCTTTAAAGTGTGATAATTTATATGTAATCCTTTCCTGGTTTATATACACATACTTAGTATTTAACATAAACTTCTGTTCTTCTAAACTTATAATTTGCGCAAACATTTTGTGTGTTTTGATTTCTTTTTAAATACTGCCAGTCTGTGAACATCTGTGACAAATGCAGAAGTCCAAAACATTTAAATAGATCAGCTCCTCCAAAATAAACTTCCTCCTGCCTCTCAGTATGAGGACAATACCCTTTTCTCATATTTCATAAAGGAGATACCAAGAAATCGGAAAACCTAGCTGAAGCCCACATTTGTAGTCTGTTACATGATGATTTCTCAGTATCGACAGGCTGACAAGAATTCAGAGCAAGGGGATGCAAATAATTAAATGGCTGAAGGGTTAATTTCTGCACCATCGTGAAATGAATCACAAAAAATTAGGCTTTAGATGTGACCTGATGATAAGCACTTTACAGAACCCCTGGTTCTGAAGCCTGCAGGCTTTATTCCCTTGATCAGTGGAGAGTGTCACTGACATATGAAAGTGTGGAGTCTGAGTGAGAACAGAGAACAGCTTTAACTGCAAGGTGATTTGTTCAGTTGAAAAATATAACAAAAAAATAGCAAACACATAGAAAGACTTATCTGTGTGTAATAGCCAAAAGAAGGATTCGTCCCTGAGAGAGAAAAGGAGATGAGGGCAGTAGAGTGTTTCTGTTAATGTAAAAAGGGATTCTCTCTTTTATTTGTCTGCATTTACAGAGATCTTTGAAATAGAAGGGACTAGCTGAGATTATTACTGGATTAAGATCCCCTGCAGACAAAAGCTATTTTGTATACTAACTACTGAAAGGAGCAGCAGGAGAGCAATTTTTTAACTGCTGTGGCGATTCTTATTTCTTTTTGGTTAATGTCTTGAAGTCAGTCCAAGTCTGTGACTTCACACCTGTGATTTGTAATGGATGCGATAGTAGTTCTATGACATATCACAACTTCGGAATGTGTTAGATTACAACTCAAGAGGTGTTGGAATCAGAAACCAGATAATGGTAATAAAGATCAGATTAAATAAGTGATTACACATTTGAAAACATTTTAAATCTGTCCATTTTGATTTTGTAAGTGAAAACAACTTTTCCGCAGTATCATCACAGGAAGGAAGGACAGAAATGGGGAATAAGGTCTTTTAAATACCTAGAAAATGCATGTGCTGCTGAAAATCTTTTAAAATTAAAGCCACTAATACAATACCTTTATTGGTTTCCCACTGAGTTTCAGTTGTCATATCTGTTTTTTGACCAGCACACTAAAATCTCAACCAATCACAAGCATTTTTTTTCCTATTCAATGTTATATTAAATACTAAATCAAAGAAGTACTTGCTCACTAAGAAGGGTGCAGTACTAATATCAGCTGTCCATTGCTGTGGTCTCTGGAATAGCTCCAGAAGACAGTGGAGTTACTTGGGGGTTATACTCTTAGACCAGTCTGGCCAAAGAAACACAATAGAAGCAACACCTTGAGCTCCAGGAAAGAGAGGAGTGCTAGTTGTTACGCAGCAGTAATCCCTGAGAGGTGTTGAACAGCACAGTGAGTCAGGAGAGAGCTGAGCTGTGCTTCTGGTATGGCATATCCAAGGTGGAAATCCGAAGAAGAAAGCAAAAGGAAGATTCTGGAATTCCTACATGGCAGTGAGGGACCACTCCACTAAATGTTGTTTCTAAGGGCTTCCTCCTGATAATAGACGGTGTTTAACAGGAGCTTGCTACCAGAAATCTCCTTTTAAAATTCTTAGCCACTCATGCAGTATACTTACAACTTTCCCATTAAACGTTATGTCTCCAAAATAACAGTATGGATGTATTATGCCCATACACAAGGGACTATTTGATAAAGGTATTTTTAATGTCAGGTGAAAAAATGTATTCATGTTGAGAATTATGCTGATGAATGAACTCTTCTTTGAATCATTTAATGGAGAAATCCCTTACTAATGTCCTGAGGGAACTGCTGACAGTGTGTAATAATTTCTGGTTCAGTGCAGCAGATTACAAGATACCTTGCATTTTATATAATTCAGGCAATTGCTTCTTTTGCACTCTGAGGTCCATCTGTGAGCTTTCTGGTGCGCTCCCCAAAATTAAAGGGCCTGCAACACACCTTTTTTTAGATGCAATAGATAGCTGTGGCTGTAAGGTGACTAAGATACTGTCTGACCTTCTGCTTTACTGCCTTCTACTCCCAGAAGTTCAGCTTCTCCAATTATGTAGTGTTTGTTAAATTCACCTCTGAAGTGAAATACAGTTGTTTCCAGCATAAGCGGTGGAGAGTAAGGTTCATGAGAATGTATGTGTACTTCAGATGAAGCTATTTCACCTTTAGCATTCCTCCTACTGCTACCTACTTTATACCTTCATACTGTTCATTACTGCATTGTCATCTTTGCCACACGTAAATAGTGGCATTCAGTAAGAATTTCATCCAGCTTGTGAGGAGTTCATAAAACCAGAGAGATTTTTCCCCTAACGACAGCCATGCCCCCATGATTCCGGATCCCGTTGAGCAGACCTGGTCTTCCTTGCCCTCTGGGGACTGTTGTCTCTCCCAGCCCATTTAATAGCAGTCACTGGAGTAATAAAATCTACATGCAAGCAGCAGAGCAAATGCTAAATAAGCAGTTCCTAAGATGTAAAACTACAAAGAAAAGAACTCTCAGAGAGCTACTGGAGTACAGGAGAAAAACAAAATCCCTGGCAGTACTCCCCTAACCTGTCCATAGTATGAGGAACCCATCCAAATTTTTTTTGATAGAGATGTTGAAAGCCAGTCTAGAATTTTGGGCAATTTGGGAAGGCCTTTGAAAGCATCAAGAAAGAACATGCATTTTTGTAGGACTATTCTATATTTCATTATGATAGAACACTGACAAACACATTATTTAGCAGATTAGCACTTTTGTTTTCAGTTTTCAAAATGAGGAGTTAATAGCCCCTGGCTGTACAGATTAATAGCTGGTTTTGCCCAGTGATATTCAGTGTTCAGTGATGTTCAGGCTGCTTTGCACTTCCTAAAGTTGGAAGCTGAGGAAATTATAACACAATGGAGAGAATTCTTCTGGTCCAAGAAAAACAACATGTTGCTTTTGAGGTCTTCAGTTACTGATTACCAGCAAAGTCTCATAAAGCACAGGTTTCACCTCATATGACCTAAGAACTGCATGTTCTTCTTATACCATGGTCTCTGATGGGGTAAAATAACTCCTGAAATAGAAGCTTATCTTCCTTGTGCCACCTGGTTCACAAGATCTTAAGAAAGCTAGAATGCAAAAATAATACCTGTTTCAAAGGTTAACATTTACAAAATGTCCTGGTTTCTGCTGGGATAGAGCTAATTGTCTTCCTAGTAGCTGGTACAGTGCTGTGTTTTGGGTTTAGTAGGAGAAGAATGTTGATAACACCCTGATGTTTTCAGTTAGACTAACTCAAGGACTTTTCAGCTTCTTATGCCCAGCCAGCAAGAAGGCTGGAGGGGCACAAGAAGGTTGGGAGGGGACACAGTCAGGACAGCTGACCCAAACTGGCCAAAGGGGTATTCCATACCATGGGACATCATGCCCAGTATATAAACT